>LPNX010461407.1:601550-620416 GCA_001517045.1 Pseudotsuga menziesii
CGTTGGATACAGAATCACATTCCGCATCCAACGAGCTCTCCCGATCGAAATTTGAGTAAAAACACAAGGAGATATGTCAAAAATACGAACACAAAAAGTAGTTTTTTTCTTTCTTCCTCCAAAATTAATTAATATTATTTTATTATTTTAGCTATTATTTTATTATTTTCCTTAGGAGGCCCATTTTAGACCCCAAAATTCCTCTAATGGTAAGGTCACTAAGGTCACCTCAATATAATCAACGCTCAGGTGGATAGTCGCAGGCGGGAGTGACCGTATGGGCAGGGTAGCAAAGCCCGAAACTCCCGAAAGAGCCCCCAGATACGAATACAATCCTGGCTATATCACCAGTGCTACATAGTTACCGACCAGGGGTTATCCCAATCAACAACTGCTCACATTTCCTAGTGCTTGACTCCCTTTTGAGAGGAGTTTCCTGAGAACGTCGGTTATACCAAGGATTTCACACACTCCCTGGACATACACCTAGTTGTTGTCGTTTAGTGATCTTGGAGAATTAACTTTCAATGAACTATTCCAAGATCCTAAAACCTAAGGTTGTTGGTGCACCCTAGAAAAGAAAAGAGTGTAATTCATTTTATTTAGCGTTGATTTTAGTTGGCTTTATTACTCAAAAATAGGATATGGTCGTGCAACTAATGGTGTTATGACGCAACAAGAAGTAAAATGCACACCTAACAATCTATGCAAATGCATTGTGTCCATGAAAATAGGGTATGCGTACTACGTGTAATGCACAATTTCTTCTTCAAATGCTGAATGCAAATTTCCCTATATGAAGTCCTAACTATTACTCCAAAGCAAATCTAGATCTAATGCAAGTACAATGCAAAATGCAAAATGCAATGCATGATGATAAGCAAATGTTTTTGGATTTTTTAAAAATAAAGAGACACAAAAAGAAAAAGAATGATTCTACCCACCCCAGACTCTGCAAGCACACATAAACAACATTCCAGCAAAGCACTAAGGTAAAAGGACTCTAATGCACTAATCTCAAACAAAAAATCAAAGATGCCATGACAAGAACTTTCCTAAAAGAAAAAAATTAGGCTAAAAAAAACGTTTCTGGTCAGAAACAGAGGTATTAACAGACTCAGGCAGTGCCAAAGGAGACTCAGCACCCAGCAATCCACTATCTTCCACAAAAAGGTAAAAACCAGGGTATACACGACTGTGCGCAGTGAACCCGCGTGTATACGCGAAAATACCAGGGGAAACTGCGTGTATACGCGACTGTAAGTGACAAACCTGCGTACAGGAAGAAAAATATGCACAAATCCAAGGCAAACAGACAGGCTGAGACTAAATTCACACCAATCAGGCTCTACCAGGCAGACATGCCCCCATACCCGACATAGAAACAAGAGAGAGAGAGCAATTCAAATACATTGAATGCCAAGAAATCAACCCCCAAAGGACAATTACTAGGAACTCCCCAGTAGAGTCGCCAATTCTGTTACGGAGAGAAATTCCCATGGCTTGGGGTACCACAACAGACAGCTAGACTCCAAAAATCAATCTTTCCCAATATGCAATAGAAATAAAGACATCTAACACTAAAGGATCGAATCTCGTACCTTATTCTGGATGGTTGAAGTAGATCCCCGTTGAGCTTTCCAATCTTCAGCTTGAATTGTTATAGCACGTCCTCAACAACAAGTAAACAATACAAGCATACTATATTTCATGGTGTTAGATCTATTGTAGCATATATAATCAATAATGTAAAAGCATTTGACATATTCCAATGGATACAATATTCATTCAAATACACATTACTAGACAAGAAAATGTATTTCTATTAATATGAATCAGAGATTACAAGTGACAACCTCTGACGGCACATCTGCGAACCGGAGAAACTGAATCCCCCACTTGGGCCTCCACCACCTCAATCCTCCAAAACTTCGATAGCAAGCTTACTAGCAAAAGGAAAGCTTGGGAAGAACACAACAGTGCTCCAAGGGACAAAGGGATGCAGACTCAAGCATAAGTACTGGCAACAATGGACTATAGTTTCGTTACTCTCAATGCTTTCAATGTCTCAATGGGTTCCTTATATAGCTTTTCAAATGGATACTGAAAGGTCGAATCCGTGCGATCTCAAGGCATATGGAAGGCTAGGAGTCATATGAGTCGGATCCATGTCAAGGAACACTCCAAAAGGTTTTGGATTATGTACACATCCCGATGTACGCGACTATAGAGGGAATATCCGCGTATGTACGCTGTTATCGGGGAAAAGGCCGCGTATATCATTTTTCTTATGTTTTTAGGGATGGTCAAGGATACATCAAAAGACAAAAAGTGTTCCATAGGGGCTAATGAGTCTACAGCGGGATAGGGGAAGGCCATACAATGTGTGATTCACCTAGTGTGGTGAAATCTGCTATAACAACAGGGACACCAACTAACCATCTATCAACTTTCTTTTGGAAAGCACATCTTATACCCGCTTGTCTGTCTGGATTTAGGAAATTTTTTAGTGAGTGTTGTGTGGTTTGATTGTGTTTAGTCGACCTTAGGGTGCGTGAAGAGTCAATTTTTAACCATGGAGGACCAACCTATTAAAAGGTCAAGAAGGTTTCAAAACCTTCCACCAGCTCCTACAGTGGAGCCTCCACCGCCCCCTGAAAGGTGGAGATTAGATAGAGATGGTTCGTTCAAACTGGTAAGAGTAACTGAAGTTCTAGATGAACCAGATTTCAGGACAAACCAGGTTGATACAGCCGTAGTAGAGATTGAATAATTGCAAGCTAACAAGTTTGCAAGAAACTTTAACCCCCCTCTTACTGACTTAAATGATCTTGTCATCGTCCAGGTTCTTCCATTTACTTCACCTATGATTGGTGTTCCCATTATCAGCTTTATGGAAAGCTCTGCAGAGGGTATATCTACCCCCAACTCATCCATATTGGTTGGAGGAGTGCCACCTCCCCTTGTAGGTACTCCTAGACCAAGTGTACCTGCTACATGTTTATCACCTAGTAATTGGGTCGTTCAACCACCGACTTCCTAGAATGTATGAGGTCCTTCTAGTGGGGTTTTCAATGGGATTCCAAGTGCGCCTTTTGTTTCACCCTCTTTTATGCGTACTTCTCAGAGTGGTCCTATTGGATCCTCTTCCCTTATTTGGGGATTTCCGTGGAATGGGGGGCACACTCCCCCATCCAATCCTTATGTGGGCCCTACACCTGCATATGTGGGGATGCAATTTGGAAATACAAACACTTATGGTCAAGGTTTCCAAACTCCATTTTCATCTTCATTTATGAGCTTTCCTTTATCGCTTTTTAGTGGAGGGATACCTGCTCTAGTCTTTCATATTGCAGTTTCATCTAGAGGAGCTCAAACTACTTATACTGCACCACACATAAATAATCCACTAGCTTATGGGTTGAATCCATTTCAAATTAGTCCAACTACTTCGCAATCGACAGCTGGGGGCAACCCCACCTTGACATTTGGGAACCAGGGGGCAAGTTCTTCTACTTCCCAAACTTGTACTTTTCAAGCTTTGGTTAGGACTAAACTTACGTTCCTGGAAACTTTGAACTTGCCAGATTTGAACAAGTTGATGAATGACTTGGTGAAATAAAATGATATGTGGCCCCCTGTTCTAACCAAGTTACCGTCGGACATTCCCAAGTTCAAGGGAAAAAACAGGGAGGATCCAGGGGCTCACGTCACCACTTTCCATTTATAGTGCTCTTCCAACTCACTGAATGATGAAATCGTTCGGTTGAGGTTGTTCCAAAAGAATTCTAACTGGTGGTGCAACAAAGTGGTATATTGAATTTCCCTCTGCTGCCTTTGATAGTTTTTGGGACTTAACAGAGGTATTCTTGAACCACTTCCAGCTTCCTGTCCAGTATGATGTCGACACAGACCTCTTGTCTACCTATAGGAAAGATAAATCCACTCACATTTAGGATCATATCCAAGAGTGGCGAATACGGAAGAGGATTATAAAAGCCACCATTCCCCCCAATTTTCTATTAGAGTGGTTCCTTAAGTATTTGTTTCCTTATATATCTAAGGATGTATCCACTTCGAGGGTGACTACTGAAGAAGAGGCCATCCTCAGGGTTCGACCATTGGATTTGATATATGCTCAGTCTCGGATACTGTATGAAATCATACCTGAGGCACTGCAGTCTACCCATAGTGTCGAGAAACCCAAGCCTGGCATTAGAGAGAATTTGAGGTCAAAAATGGGCCTCAAAAGGACAAAAATGTACTATAAAAATCAACCAATTACATTCTAGTAGATGACATCATCCCCCATGGTTGAGGTGGCATTGCATGAGTTAAGAATGCTTATTTGTCACATTTTCTATGGTGGATGAAAATCCATAGTTAACCAAGGTAGTGGTACAAGTACTTTTAAGTCATAAAGTGAAGTACTCACAATAAAAGTCATTTCACACTTTCTCATAAAATAATATTATTGTTATTTTCAAGTAAAGTACTCACAATTCGCTTTCTCATTAAATCATATTATTGTCATTTTCAAGTAAAGTACTCATAATTCATAAAAATGTCTTTTCACATTTTTTTATAAAATAATATATTGTCATTTTCATGTTTTTTTAATTTTAAATTATATATTCACTCAATTGTATTTAATATCATAATGTCAAACTAATATTTATATATATAATCTTGTACTTTTAAAATAAATTAAATTCATTTTTGTTTAATTTTATTTACAAGTTCAAGACAAATAAATGTTAAAGGACAATAAATTTTTGGGAATTTACAATAAATCTTAGTCACATCATTCTAGAGTTATTTTATTAATTTTATTTATAGTCAATTTAGACAAGTAACTCAACCATGGTTATTTATATTGTGCATAAAAAATAGTGTAGGAGGTGAGTTGTCATATATACCTACCCCATAAAACCCCTAACTCATAATATTTTAATATATCTTATATTTTTGTAGTACATCTCTTAGGAGGCCCATTTTTTACCTCAAATTCTCTCTAATGATCTCATGCCGATGGTGTGGCTGGTTCAGTGAATTCTCCTACTATAGAGTCTTTAGCCAAGCAAATCCATGAGTTTTCCATTAATAAGTCTATAGTGGAGGTAGCTAAGGCTTCCCCCTCACCCCAAAATGCAATTTTCTTTTCTCAATCCTCTCAAAAGTGCAATCAGCAACCTGGTGGAAAGAAGAAGAAGGGGAAGAAAGGTGAGGGAAATCAAAACAAGCCTAATCCCACAAATAGTGATGATGGGGGCAAGAAAGATAAGAAACTAGTGAAGTTTTCTTGCAAGTTGTGCCAGGGAGATAACTTAACTCATCGATGCCCTCTCATGGAACAAGCTTAGAAGTTGCTCAAGACCCAACAACTAGCTGTCCTAAAGGATCCTTTTCCCTAAGGACATAATTCGGCTTATGTTTCTAATGTAGTTGGGGGAACTTCAAGTGCCCCTCTTGACCAAAATTATATCAACATGGTACGATCCAATACCTTGCTCCAGATTTTTCCTACTCAGTGGGATCCTCTTTTAGCAGCTTTAGGCAACATGGATTCTTTGAGTTTGATGGCAAAGTTCAATCTATCAAATGTTAAGATGCGCCTACCGTATCATGTGGCCTTATCATTAGATGTCATCCATGGTGGAAAAACCATTGGACACATAGTTATTTATGAGGGTGCTTCCACATGTGTCATGTCTCTTTCTTGTTGGAACGCTTTGGGTTCCCCGGAGCTAGTTCCATCAAACACCTTCAATTACTGCTTTCAACGGGAGGTCTTTCCACCCACATGGTATCCTACCATCTTTCAAGATAAAGTTGGACGGGAAAGCAATGTCTGTTGAAGTAGAGGTGATTGATGCTCCATTGGACTATAAATTGCTTCTGGGGAGAAGCTGAACTTACGCTATGTGCACGATTGCTTTAGTTGTACTTCGAATAGTGGTTTTTCCACATGAAGGAAAGTTGGCTACTGTTGACCAACTCAATTTTACTCGAAGGGGACGTTTGGAAATGAATGAGTCCACAGTACCATGGGTTCATTAGGTCAAGCCTAATATAGAGAGCTTGGGGGATGGTATGTATTCATTTTTTATGGGAACTTTTGATATCCCAGCCCTAATAAATTATCTAGGTTCCATGAGTGTAGGTAAGTCTATAGCGACAGTTGTCGATAGAGCTGATCCTTGGGTCCTTCCTACCCGTCACCAACCTCAAGTTCCCTTATCTACAATGGAAGTGGCTTACCAAGCTATCAGTAACACCACTTTTGATCCAATTTCGACTCCTTCCACGGTCTCAGAGGAGTTGGAAGAATCTTACCTGCCTACTTGGGTAGAGAACTCGTTATATTCAGATAACTACTTAGTCATGGTTTTTCCTTCGGATGAAGCCATTTTGGAAGCCAAGAGTGGGAGAGATAAGATCTACAAAGATCTTCACCATAGATCCTACTCCCTTCCAGAGTTGAGTATAATCGAGCACTAGGAGTTCGATATGAGACTGGCAGAAGATGTTGGTTCTACCAATATCTTTCCAAACCCTGACGTCATTGAAACTGTGCATATTGATGCAAAATATTTCTCGGAATATGTTTCCATATATACTGCCCTGTTAAAGGAATTCATGACACGTGTGCTTGGTCATCCCTACAAGGAACAGATCCATATATTGTTGAACATGGAATCTGAACCTACCTTGATTCTAAACCTGTTTGACGAAGATTGAAGAAGTACTATGCCTAGGCTTAGTGCCTTTTCTTGTATTTTTATTGTATGTAATTTTATGTACAATAGTTAGCTGGTTAGTGTTATTATATCATTTGGTGATTGTTACAGATGTCAGCTGAGTGGTTTGTAGGTTTTGCAGATGGTGCTAATCGTCATACTTGTAACCTGGCTTCAGCCGCATGGGTCATTTATTCACCCTCAGGACAGCTAGCTTCCTTTGGAGGCACTTGTTTAGGTCCTGCTACCAATAATGTGGCATAATACAGGGTTGTTATTGAGTTACTATGGGATGCCTTTTCACGTGGTATCGCCTAGTTGGAAATCAAACTTGACTCTCAACTGGTAGTTTCCAAGCTCAATCGAGCTTATTAGGTGCGAAACCCTACCTTGTTACGTCAGTTTTTGCAAGTGAGATTACTTGACAGAAATTTCGATTTTATTTCATTTAATCATATTCCACGCAATGAAAATACATTAATTGATGCATATAAGAACTATATTATCGATTGGCACTTAACACACATTTTGTAAAAAATACACCATAGATACATTTAGAACACATGTAAATAACCAGGAAAAATATATATATATGTAAAAATATCTCTATAGAGAGGTCGAGGTTTGATCCTAAGATCCAGTCATAACTATGTAAATATACAAAAATTTGGATCACAATCCATAAAATGCCTATAGATATAGACCTGATCTCTTGCATCACCCACATCACCAGCATCATCCTGATCATTGGTTTCTTCAGCTGCAACAGCCTCTTCGGCTTCTATATAAACCAGGACAGCCCTGGATACCCTCCTTATTAGGCGTATCCAGATAGGTGGGATCCCTACAACAAATTCTTGCATAACAATAGGAATTTGCTCAATCCATATAGTGGGAACTCTTTGGGTTAGCCTAGCTAGTTTCCCCTCAAGCACCCTTATCAAACCCTGATCTCCACCGGTACAGGCCGTACATACATCTTGGGATGCCCATCAGGGCAGATCGGTCCAACATCTACATTTTTAAACATTAAAATGGATTAAAAATCTTATACATATGTATATAATTTTATGACAAAATTCATTAAAAATTTAAAAACATAAAAAAAATACCTAGCTCTCCCCACATTGCTCCTGGTGGGAGGATTAGATCATTGTCTCCTCGAAAGTCTAAACCTGTAAAAGGAAACTGCTCAAGTGTTGGTAACTGTCATCCCCACAACACATAAAAGTCATCATCGTGTGCACCTTGGACTGATCCTCTACATCCTTGGCCAAGGAAGACTTCTTCCCACCTGGTCAACCTAGGTTGGTGAGGAGACAAAGTCGAAAGTGGTACCGTAGGGATAACTGCAGGAACTCTCTCAGAAAAGAAGGCCATTAATACACTTGAATATCCAAAATTCTTGCGACAACCTCTCTTACTGTTAGAGAGTTGTTTTTTCATAATTGGGATTATACCCAAGCACCAATCAAACACAGTCCCCTGTAAACACTCCACTGCCCCCCTCATTTGTTTTCGAGTGGCAAGATGTAATGACAAAGATCCTGCAACCCGTACTATAGTACTTACCACTAGCTGAAAAGGGAAGTTAGCAATATGAACTATTGGGACGCATGATCCCTTTTTCTGACTCCCAGGTGTGCAGTAAGTGTCCAAATATTCTTGGAAATTCATGGGGTCCCTGACCCTGCCAGTACCTTCAAGGTTGACAGGAATTCCTTGTCGAGACAACCTCGTGATAAAGTATATGTCTTCCAAGGCCATCTCCAAGATTTCACCCTGAAGATCGAAAGCACCTAGGTCATGGTTCCAGTAGCTAATCAAATGTTCAAGCAAGTAGACATTGGCCCACATTAGAGATGTGGAGAAGAACTTTAGTACCCTACATTGCCATAATGCATGCACAGTGGGGGCATCACCGAGAGCCTCGTGGTCCATATTCTCACGTTCTCTCTCCCTCCATTCCAAAACCATGTTTGAACCTGCCCATATGATCATTATTAATCATTAGAAAATATCATTTTCTTTTAATTTTGGCCAATTTTAAAAATTCTTATGTTGCGTAGTACACATGACTGTCCTTTTGACAGGTCATGTGTGACACGCGGGTTGCCTTTGGGAAAGTTGCGTGTACAACATGTGTATGCGATTGTATAAGTTTTCTACCTGTGTGTACCACACAACATGCCTAGGGCAAGCCCAAAACATAAAAATTGGCATGGAATTGAAAATTAAAACAGTTGGAATGCAAGAGAGGAGAAAGGTAGCTAACCTGACACTTGCATAATTCAAAATCATCCACCGGTTTGTCTGTGATGAGCAATCCAAGTCAGAGCTAAAACATTGCTAAATTGGGTAAAAACTTAAAATGGTATGTTCTAATTCTATTTTTGAACTATATATAGGAAATTTCAATTTGTGGGTTTTTAACCTATAGTTTGAAAATTACTTTTATAATTGAACTAATACCATGTCCTGTTTCCCTATTGGAACAGGTTTGAAGTATTTTAAACGTCATTATTCGCTCATATAGGGTAGGATATGGGTCTTTCATATTTCAGTATGCATCTATACCTTATCCTCTCTTAACCTTAGGATGCCTTCTTTGACCACAGACTATGGTGTATAATCATTTTTACCCTGTCTACATCATTTTTATTCCATGGATAGAGCCTACGTTCCATGATTACCCTAGTTTAGAACACTTTGTGGTCTTTTGGTACTCATGAAGCATTTGTCATAGGCTTAGGGGAGCCTTCTTAGCTATTTTTCACACCAAATTGAGCCTCATTTTGGTCTCTTTTTACAAGCTATCTCTTTTTATAAGGCTCCCCACCCTTATGGATTTTCTTTAGGCCCAGGTATAACTCCTCAAAATATACTTTACTGTCGAGTAAACTTTTCCATTCAGGCTCATTAAGAATATGTGAATGGGCATCCACATTGGCGGTAGTTTATCACTTTTTCGGACCATGTGGAATAATACGAAAAAGGAACACTCTCTTTTCTTCAGAATTGAGAAGAGTATTCTCAGGTATAATTTTATTGCTTTTCCAGACTCGAGGGACTAAATTTACGGAAAAGGAGCGACCAGTATGAGCTTAGTTTTCTCTTTTCATGCTTTGGACCTAAACATGAAAAATATTTTGAGCATAATTTATTCCTTTGTCATGCTTGTTAAAACCTAAAGAACAAAGCATCGATTTTATTGTTGTAAGCCCCATTTCTCGTAACCAAATGGAACTTTCCGAGTGATCTTGCCTTCCTTCACACTCGTAAAACTCAGGCTATATGCTGCTTTTAAAGGGGCGTTGGGTAGGTGGTAATTTAACCTTTTTCGGACCTTCGTGACTAAGTATAAAAAAGGTGCATCTTACTTCTTTGGAAGCTAAGGGAGTTTGTATGTGGTATGTTTTATACTTTTCCGGCCTCGGGAGACTAAATTGGATGAAAAACCACCCCCTTGGAGTCTTCTTCGGAGTTTTCAGACTCTCAAAATATGAAAACACCAACGAGCATGTACTAGTTCGGGCTCATAAAATCCACAAATCAGTGACTTTATCAAGAATTATTCTCTCCCCTCTTCAAGCTTGTCAAAAATGAAGAGAGACTTGAGTTGACTTTCCTAAACTCGTTAAAATTTAACAGGAAAGATAAGGAAGAAGTACTCTCTTTGGGTTATAAACAGTGGCAACATGTCCTCCTTGAACAAAACACTCTCTAAACTTTCCGATACTCATGTTTTAGTTTGCACTTTCAGCTCAACTATCACTTTGAGTTTTTACTCCTCCACTTGTCCTTTATACTTGGGGAATCTGATCATGTCTCCTACATGACAGATAAGTCTAGTTGTTCTATCTGCAAGTTAAAAGCTGCCTTGGGTCATCTCTGTGTCATGCTTACTGTTCAAAGATTTATCCCCTCATCTGACTATTAGCTTGATTCCATCATTATCCTATCCAAGTATTACTTGTGTCTACCTTCCCGTATCAAGTTCCTAGTCACTGTTGTTATCCGATGTAGGATCAATTTCCTTCCTCATCACAGTATGGTTTCTCATAAGTACTTCCTGAAGACGAATACCTAGAGATTTGACGATGGTACCATAGGATTCACTATAATCATTGGTGGATTCCTTTGCTTCAGTTGTCAGTTTCACTCATTATCTGACATTTTGTTGATTCCTTTCCATGTTTGACTTCAACAATTTTATTCACATGGTAGGGATTGTACTAGTTCCTTTGGATTTTGAGGAAGACCTTAGGTTCACACTTATAACCTAAGTTTCACAAGACTATGTTATGATCAATTACACAACTCCTAGATTTTGAAGACTCGTCATTGTATATTGTGGATTCTATCCACCTTTGTAATATACATGGTCTTGTACCCGTATCATATGATGTAATCAAATATTGTAAAGGAGATAGTGTTCCATTATATTGAACATGGAATCCTCGAATATGATTTTGTATATGACATTGATATGTATTTGTTTCAGGTACTTCCTCTGCTGCCTTGGACACTTGAGTTCTCCAAGATTAAAAGATTGTATCGTATTTCATCCATCGCTTCCCTCTGACCTCGTACATTAGGGGGCATCTTTTATCAACCAAAATGGCACTTCTTCGTCCGAGTGTTGACATCCATTATGTTGGTACATAAAAGGACAAATAGGATTGAAGTGGCCAAAAGAATATAGATGTGCATGACCATTGATGCATGATCTCTAGACCAGCCTGCTATATTTTTATTATGAGTGTAGGGTTGCACACGCTCCTTTTTGCATTACAAATCGCATGTCACACACAAGTATTTGCATTGCAACCTGCGTGTACATTGACCATGCGAGTTTCCTTTTAGAAACAAGCATGTCACACACGCCTTGATTATATAAATACTCGCATGTACCTTAATTCAGAACTAAAAAATATAAATCACGATTATATGAGATTAGTTGGGCCTTAATCCATAACTATCCCAACTGTCTCAACCATCCTAACCTTCGAAACCTCTATATTTCCCCATGTATAAATAGAGTGCATGTGGTGGGGGCTAATCAATCATTCTTAAAGAGAAAAGTTATGTTCATGGTATGCCTAAGATCTCATGGAGCAGCTGAGCTCAGTGTCCTCAGTTTGCAGAGGAGTCCTTGTTTCAGAAGCTGGGTTGTAATCTTACCATTCCTTGTTTATGAATAAAGAAAGTTCTTATTCCAATCTTTGTATTGTTGCTTTCTCATGTATAATGGATTATGAATGATTTCAATTTTTTTATTATGAATATGCATTTCACAAGCCATTGATATATATATGAGATATTGCTTGAATAATTTGTCTTTCATAGGTGAACTGGACGAGCCTTGGGAGCTTTGAAGGAGATCAAAAGAGGAGAATACCAAGCTTGGATCAACCGTCATAATTCGGGTAATTCAAGCCTTCTTCCTATTCCTATTTCACTTTCTAGATAAGCTGATTGTCTGCAAGTGTCTTAGTAAGTTGGTAACCCTAGAGACCCTAGGTTACAAGGGTGAATTGTACTGAACAATAGAACTAGTGATTCCACTAGGGAGTCCAGCCTACTTTGGGTCCATTCATTAGGTCCCCTTACCATCCAAGTTACTCTTTTTTATTCTGGGTGTGTTTAGTCTATTTGTGGCCTTTGATTTATAGTTTTTCTTGTTCAAAACCTTGTTGTTAATCGTTTTTCTTTGAAATTTTTTTAGGAGCACACGTAGGTTGTATACCTACATAGTCGCATGTTTCACTGTGTACACATGGGTTTCCTCTTGGACAATCACGTTTCGTACGTGGATTGTCTACATAGACAGTCGCGTGGTTCCTGTAGCAGTCTGTTCGCCTTGTAGGGTTTGCTTGTCCCTGTTTTTTGGTTTTTGATTGCTTGTGAGGTTCTGTTTATAACTTGAATCTATGAGTCTGAGGTTTGTATGTCACATCTACTACTTGATTCTATCAAGTTCTTGAGCTTTTGGTGTTTGAACTTCTTGCATTAGTGAGTGTAGGTGGTCCTCCTGCTTGGTTAATAAGTCTGAGTGCTTGTGTTCTAGGTTAGTGATCATGTCCTTGAATGCTTTATACTTTGTACTGCTTCTTGTAGTACTCTCAGTTTGTCAATTTTTCTTTGTGTATCTAGCAAAATTTTTAAGTTGGTTAGTTTCTCCAAGTCAGGGTTTGTTC
This sequence comes from Pseudotsuga menziesii, assembly GCA_001517045.1. Lineage (NCBI taxonomy): Eukaryota > Viridiplantae > Streptophyta > Pinopsida > Pinales > Pinaceae > Pseudotsuga > Pseudotsuga menziesii. Next base: position 614,491 of record LPNX010461407.1, read on the forward strand.
CAGTCTTCTTCCTCTTTGTTGAAGTAGGTCACTTTTGGGATCCTTTTACCTCATTTCACTGCTTATATGTTTAGATAGGTCAAATTGCTCAAGTTGCATTCATTTGTATTGTAGTTTTTGAAGTTATTTGAAAAGAAAAGACACAAATATTTTGCATTAGGTTGCATGTAGTATTGCTTTTTGTTATTTTTCAAAGAAAATTTCAAAAATTCGTAAAAAGTCTTGTAGTTTCTCATACTTAGCTTTATGTTCATTAACTTGCATTTAAAAATGAAAAAGAAAAGTTGGCTTAGTATTTGCAATTCACTTTGAATTTACTATTTATGCATCATTTTTGTTTTTTTTATCGAGTCTACAACACCACATGAGTTTCACGCCATTTGCCTCTGAATAAAAACAACCTTTTAAAATAAACAATATAATTAAAAAATATTAGTAAGTTTTATTTCTTCGGCTCCTACACCAACTAGATTAGGCTAGAATTGTGGATTAGGGAGTTTCAACACTCCATAAGTATTTGATTTTAGATGTAGTTGGCCAATCACTAGGTAAATCCTCTTCTATGTTGATTGTATCTAGGAAGCTCCTCCAAAACGTGAGCTAAGCACGAGGCCACATGAGGACCTAGACTGAGGAGATAACTCTCTGATTCCTTGTTCGAGCGTAGAACAAGATTTTAATGCATCTGGGGACTTCTGTCAATACCACCTCTTGGGCCCCATGAAGTGTCAGCGTTGACAGGGTTTTAGGATTTGCTACCCTGCCCATGTGTACGAATCAGACTTACGACTGTCCCCCCAGAATATCAGTATAGCTGCGGTAGCCTTTAGTCTCTTTGACATCTAGGGTTCATACACAGGTATACTGGAAGGCTATTTATGGTCTACGTTGGATGAGCTTGGAAGGTAACCCTGATAGAAGGTGTGGGAGGGTGGTGGGTGATTTCTTTGCTTGTGCCTAAGAAAATCTACAGGGACGCTAAGTAACCATCTATCAACTTTTTTATAGAAAGCACATATTATACCCGCTTATCTGTTTGGATTTAGGAAATTTTTTAGTGAGTGTTGTGTGTTTTGGTTGTGTTTAGTTGGCCTTAGGGTGTGTGAAGAGTCAATTTTTAACTGTGGAGGACCAACCTCTCAAAAGGTCAAGAATGTTGCAAAACCTTCCTCTAGCTACTACAATGGAGCCTCCACCGCCCCCTCAAAGAAGGAGATTAGATACAGATAGTTCGTTTGAATCAGTAGGAGTAAGCGAAGTTCCAGGTGACTCGAAACTTAGGACAAGCTAGGTTGATACAACCGTAGTAGAGATTGAAGACTTGCAAGCTGACGAGTTTGCAAGAAACTTTAACCCCCCTCTTACTGACTTAAATGATCCTGTGATCATCCAGGTTCTTCCATTTACTTCACCTATGATTGGTGTTCCTGTGAGAATCTTTATGGCAAGCTCTACGGAGGGTATATCTACCCCCACCTCAGCCGTATTGGCTAGAGGAGTGCCACCTCCCCCTGTAGGTACTCTTAGACCAAGTGCACCTTCTGCACCTTTATCAACTAATAGTCGGGTGGTTCAACCATCGACTTCTTCGAATTTAGTAGGTCCTTCTAGTGGGGTTGTCACTGTGATTCCCAGTGCGCCTTTTGTTTCACCCTCTTTTATGCATTTTTCTCAGAGTGGTCCTATTGGATCCTCTTCCTTTGTTCAGGGATTTCCATGGAATGGGGGGCACATTCCCCCATACAATCCTTATGTGGGCCCTACACCTGCATATGTGGGGATTCTGTTTGGATATAAAAACACCTATGGTCAAGGTTTCCAAACTCAAGGTTTCCATTTACGAGCTCTCCTTTCTCGCTTTTTAGTGGAGGGATACCCACTGCAGTCTTTCAGACTCCAATTTCATTTGGAGGAGCTCAAACTACTTATACTGTACCGCACATAAATAATCTACTAGCTAATGGGTGGAATCCATTTCAAAGTAGTCCAACTACTTCGCAACCGAAAGCTGGGGGCAACCCCACCTTTACATTTGGAAACCAGGGAGAAGGTCTTTCTATTTCCCAAACTCGTACCTTTCAGGTTCAGGTTAGGCCTAAACTTCTGTTCCTGGAAACTTTTAACTTGCCATATTTGAATAAGTTGATGAATGACCCGGTGAAACATAATGCTATGTGGCCACATATTCCAACCAAGTTACCTTCAGACATTTCCAAGTTCGAGGGAAAAACTGGGGACGATCCAAGGGCTCATGCCACCACTTTCCATTTATGGTTCTCTTCCAACTCAATGAAGGATGACATCATTCAGTTGAGGCTGTTCCAAAGAACTCTAACTAGTGTTGTAGCAAAGTGGTATATTGAATTGTCCTTTACTACGTTTGAGAGTTTTTGGGACTTAGTGGAGGTATTGTTGAACCACTTCCAGCTTCCTGTCCAATATGATGCCAGCACAGACCTCTTGTCTACCTTTAGTTAAGATAAATCCACTCACATTTCGGATCATATCCAAGAGTGGCGAAGACGGGAGAGGCTTATAAAAGCCACCATTCCCCCTATGTTTCTATTAGAGTGGTTCCTTAAGTCTTTGTTTCCTTATATATCTAAGGATGTATCCAGTTTTGGGTTTACTACTGAAGGAGAGGCCATCCTTAGGGCCCAATAGTTGGATTTGATATATGCTCAGTCTAGGATAATATATGAAATCATACCTGAGGCACCACGGTCTACCCATAGTGTCGAAAAACCCAAGCCTGGATCTCATGCCGATGGTGTGGTTGGTTCAGTGAATTCTCCCATTGTAGAGTCTTTAGTCAAGCAACTCCATTAGTTGTCCATTAAGCAGTCTACATCAGAGGAAGCTAAGTCTTCCCCCTCACCCCAAAATGAAATTTTTTTTGATCAATCCTCTTAAAAGGGCAATCAACATCCCAGTTGGAAGAAGAAGAAGGGGAAGAAAGGTGAGGGAAATCAAAACAAGCCTGATCCCGCAAACAGTGCTGATGGGGGGAATAAAGATAAGAAACGAGTGAATTTTCCTTGCTATTTGTGCCAGCAAGATCACTTAACTCATCAATTCCCTCTCATGGAACAAGCTCAGAAGCTGCTCAATACCCAAAAATTGGTTGTCCTAAAGGATCCTTTTCCCCAAGGACATAATTCAGCTTCAGTTTCTAATGTATCTAGGGGGACTTTGAGTGCCCCTCCTGACCAAAATTATATCAACATGGTATGATCCAGTACCTTGCTCCAGAGAAGAAACAAAAATTATGAGACAAAGGCTCCTGAGAATGGTAAATCTATTGGTGAAACCTCTATCCCTCTCACAATCGAGAAACCTGTTGATCCAATGCCCAGAATATTGAAAGGTATATTTAAAAAGGAATTTCACAACCCAAACTCTAGGGATGCTTCTAACTACTCTATGGTAGAATATTAGGTCCAAACCTCTTATGCAATGTCCATGTTGGAAGTGCTTTAGAGTTGTCCTGCTCAACGGGATGCCCTTTTAGCAGCATGGATTCTTTGAGTGTGATGGAAAAGTTCAATCTATCAGATGTTAAGATTTGCCTACCGTATCATGTGGCCTTATCAGTATATGTCATGTTTAGAATTTTAATTCCATTTAGATATTCAGGAAAAGAGTTCTTACTATGTTGCAACAATTGAATGGAGAATGAAAATACAAATCCAACAAGACAAACCACATAGGAAATGGACAAGTATTGCTCAGGAATTTACAGTATATTCATCATAATAATATCCGGTGTTACAATGTAGTTTACATAGGTAGAATTCGAATGCATGAGTAATGAATTCGAATCCTGCAAGTGGATAAGACTGTATCTAACTAAATCTCTAACTCAAGGTCTCCCAATCAATATCGGAGTCCAAATAGACAACTCCCCGATGACCAATAACTCAACAACCAGTGACAACTAGTTAACTCAATGCCACTGAGAGTGAGGTAGGTAAAAAAGCGCTCCTCCCCATGTAACCATGCATTATCCATGCATTAGTAGTGCTATATTAACTGACTATGAACTAACTAAAAGTAACGGTGGGCTAACTAAGATTAACTAGTACTAACACCAATTAAATGAAGTAGGTTGGTGCCGGGACTTCCAGTGGCTACTAAAATGTAGGGATTGGTCCAGGAGGAGCCCTAAACTGATGCGTGCACATGCAGTAAGTGGAAATTATCCTCTAGTAGTGTTACCCACACTTTAATGACTGGTACATGTCTCCCAATTGGACCAAGTGGACCCAATTGTACTAGTGGACCCAATTAATTAATTTTAAGGTTCCTAAGTTAGGCAATAATTAATCTAATAGAAAGTATGAACAAGGGAGGATTAATAATCCTAAGAGTCATCCATGGTGGAAAAACCATTGGACACATAGTTATGGATGAGGGTGCTTCCACATGTGTCATTTCTCTTTCTTGTTGGAAGGCTTTGGGTTCCCCGGAGCTAGTTCCATCAAACACCTTGTTTACTGCTTTCGACGAGAGGTCTTTTCGCCCGCATGGTATCATACTAGCTTTCGAGATAAATTTGGCAGGGAAAGTAGTTCCTGTTGAAGTAGAGATGATTGATGCTCCATTGGACTATAACTTGCTTCTGGGGAGAAGCTGGACTTACGCTATGTGCGTGATTTCTTTGGCTGTACTTCAAGTAGTGGTTTTTCCACATGAAGGAAAGTTGGTTACTGTTGACCAACTCAATTTTACTCGAAGGGGCCATTTGGAAACGAATGAGTCCATGGTACCATTGGTTGATCAGGTCAAGCCTGCTACATAGATCTTGGGGGCTGGTATGTATTCATATTTGATGGGAACTTTTGATATCCTAGCCCCGATAAATTATCTAGGTTCCACGAGTGTAGGTAAGTCTATAGCGACGGTTGTCAATAGAATTGATCCTTGGGTCCTTCCTACCCGTCACGAACCTCAGGTACCCTTATCTGCAATGGAAGTGGCTTACCAAGCTATCATTAACACCACTTTTGATCCGATTTCGACTCCTTCCACGATCTTAGAGGAGCCGAAAGAAGCTTACCTTCCTGCTTGGGCAGAGAACTCGTTATATTTAGATAACTTCTTAGACATGGTTTTTCCTTCGGATGAAGCCATTTTGGAAGCCATGAGTGGGAGAGATAAGATCTACGAAGATCTTCACCATAGATCCTACTCCCTTCCAGAGCTGAGTAGTATCGAGCACCAGGAGTTCAATATGAGACTAGCAGAAGATGTTGGTTCTACCAATATCTTTCCAAACCTTGACGTTGTTGAAACTGTTCATATCGATGCAAACTCTTTCTCGGAAGAGGTTTCCATATATAGTACCCTGTTAAAGGAATTTTGCGACATGTGTGCCTGGTCATCCCTACTAAGCATAGATCCATATATCGTTGAACATGGAATCCGAACCTACCTTGATTCTAAACCTGTTCGACAAAGATTGAAGAAGTATTATGCCTAGGCTTAGTGCTTTTTCTTGTATTTTTATTGTATGTAATTTTATGTACAATAGTTAGTTGGTTAGTGTTCTTATATCATCTGGTGATTTTTACAGATTTCAGCTGAGTGGTTTGTAGGTTTTTCATATGGCACTAGTCATCATACTTGTAACTTGGCTTCAGCCACATGGGTCATTTATTCACCCTCGGGACAACTAGTTGCCTCTAGAGGCGCTTGTCTAGATCCTGCTACGAATAATGTGGCAGAATACAGGGTTGTTATTGAGTTACTATGGGATGCCTTGTCACATGGTATCACCTAGTTGGAAGTTAGACTTGACTCTCAACTGGTAGTTTCCCAGCTCAATGGAGCTTATCAGGTGCGAAACCCTACCCTGTTACGTCAGTTTTTGCAAGTGAGATTACTTGAAAGAAATTTCGATTATATTTCATTTAATCATATTCCA
>LPNX010461407.1:620461-671060 GCA_001517045.1 Pseudotsuga menziesii
ATCCATAAAATGCCTATAGATCTAGGCCTGATCTCTTGTATCACCTGCATCACCAACATCATCTTGATCATCACCTTCTTCAGTTGTAGCAGCCTCTTCGGCTTCTATATAAACCAGGAGGACCCTGGCTATCCTCCTCATGAGGCGTATCTAGATAGGTGGGATCCCTACTACAAATTCATGCATAACAACAGGAATCTACTCAATCCGTATAGTGGGAACTATTTGGGTCAGCCTGGCTAGCTTCCCCTCGATCACCCTTATCAAACCTTGATCTCCACCTGGCACAGGACATACATACATCCTAGGATTCCCATAAGGGCGGATATGCCCAACATCTGCATTTTTAAACATTAAAATGGATTAAAAACTCTTATACATATGTATATAATTTTAAGACAAAATTCACAAAAATTTAAAGACATAAAAATCAAAATGCCTAGCTCTCCCCACATTCCTCCTGGTGGGAGGATGAGATCATTGTCTCCTTGAAGGTCTAAACCTATATAAGGAAACTACTCAAGTGTTGGTAATTATCGTCCCCACCACACATAGAAGTCATCATCGTACACAACTTGGACTAATCCTCCGCCTCCTTGGTGAAGGAATAATTCTCCCCTCCTGGTCAACCTAGGTTGGCGAGGAGAGAAAGTCAGAAGTGGTACTGCAAGGCTGATTGTGGGCACTCTCTCAAAAAAGAAGGCAACTAATACACTCGAATACCCAAAATTCTTGTGGCGAACTCTCTTACAGTCAGAGAATTTTTTTTTCATAATCGAGAGTATACTCGAGCACTAGTCAAACACAGTGCCCTATAAACAACCCATTGCCACCCTCATTTGTGTCTAAGTGGCAAGATGTAATGACAAAGATCGTGCAACCCGTACTATAGTACTTACCACTACCTGAAGTTGGAAGTTAGCAATATGAACTATTGGGACGCATGATCCCTTTTTTCGACTCCCAGGTGTGCACTAAGTGTCCACATAATCTTGGACACTCATGGGGTCCCTGCCCCTGCTAGTACCGTCGAGGTTGACAATAATTCCCTATCGAGACAACCTCGTTCCACGGCTATCTCCAAGATTTCACCCTGAAGATCGAAAGCACCTAGGGCATGGACCCAATAGCTAATCAAATGTTCAAGCAAGCGGACATTGGCCTGCATTGGAGATGTGCAGAAGAACTTTAGTAACCTACATTGTCGTAATGCATTCATAGTGGGGACATCACCAAGGGCCTCGCGGTCCATATTCTCATGTTCTCGCTCCCTCCATTCCAAAACCATGTTTGAACCTGCCCATATGATCATTATTAATTATTATAAAATATCATTTTCTTTTAATTTTGGCCATATTTTAAAAATTCTTATGTTGCGCAGTACATGCAACTGTCCTTTAGATATTAGGTCACATGTGACACATGGGTTTCCTTCAAGAAAGTTATGTGTACGCAACTGTATAAGTTTCCTACCCACGTGTACCACATAACATGCCTCGGGAAATCCCAAAACATCAAAATTGGCATGTAATTGAAAATCAAAACGGTTGGAATGCAAGAGAGGAGAAAGCTAGCTAACCTGACACTTGCGAAATTCGAAATCGTCCACTAGTTTGTGTATGATGAGAAATCCAAGTCAAAGGTAAAATATTGCTAAATTGGGTAAAATATTAAAAAGGTATGTTCTAATTCTATTTTTGAACTATATATAGGAAAAATTTCAATTTGTGGGTTTTTAACCTATAGTTTGAAAATTAATTTTATAACTAAACTAATACCATGTCCTTTTTCCCTATTGCAACAGGTTCAAAGTATTTTAAATGTCATTATTCGCTCATATAGGGTAGGATATGGGTCTTTCATATTTCATTATGCATCTATACCTTATCCGCTCTTAACCTTAGGATGACTTCTTTAACCACGGACTATGGTGTCTAACCATTTTTACCTCATCTACATCATTATTCTTTCATGGATAGAGCCTCCCTTCCATGAGTACCTTAGTTTAGAACACTTTGTTTGATTTTGGTACTCATGCCACATATGTCATAGGTTTAGGGGAGCCTTCTTAGCTATTTTTCGCACCAAATTGAGCCTCATTTTGGTCTCTTTTTACAAGCTATCCATTTTTATAAGGCTCCCTGCCCTTATGGAGTTTCTTTAGGCCCAAGTCTAACTCCTCAAAATAGAATTGACTGCTGAGTAAACTTGTCCATTCAGGCTTGTTAATAATATGTGAATGGGCATCCACATTGGTGGTAGTTTATCACTTTTTCGGATAATGTTGAATAATACGAAAAAGGAACACCCTCTTTTCTTTGGAATTGAGAAGAGTATTCTCAGGTATAGGTTTATCGCTTTTTCGAACATGAGGGACTAAATTTATGGAAAAGGAGCACCTGGTATGAGCTTAGTTTTCTCTTTTTCATGCTCTGGACCTAAACATAAAAAAGATTTTGAGCGTACTTTATGCCTTTGTCATGCTTGTTAAACCCTAAAGAACAAAGCATCGAGTTTATTGTTGTAAGCCCCATTTCTCGTAACCAAATGGATCTTTCTGAGTGATCTTGCCTTCCTTCAGACTCGTAAAACTCAGGCTATATGCTGCTTTTGAATGGGCGTTGGGTAGGTGGTAATTTAACCTTTTTCGAACTTCCCTGACTAAGTAGGAAAAAGGTGCAAATTACTTCTTTGGAAGCTAAGAGAGTTCTTCTGTGGTATTTTTTATACTTTTCCGGCCTTAGGAGACTAAATTGGAAGAAAAAGCACCCCCCTGGAGTCTTCTTTGGAGTTTTTAGACTCTCAAAATATGAAAACACCAATGAGCATGTACTAGTTCGGGCTCATAAAATCCACGAATCGATGACTTTATCAAGCATTATTCTCTCCCCTCTTCAAGATTGTAAAAAATGAAGAGAGACCTGAGTTGACTTTCCTGGACTTGTTAAAATTTAACATGAAAGATAAGGAAGAAGTACTCTCTTTGGGTTATAAACAGTGGTAGCATGTCCTCCTTGAACACAACACTCTCTGAACTTTCTGATACTCATGTTTTAGTTTACACTTTTAGCTTAGCTATCACTTCAAGTTTTTACTCCTCCACTTATCCTTTATAGTTGAGGAATCTGATCATGTCTCCTACATGACAGATAAATCTAGTTGTTCTATCTGCAAGTTAAAATCTACCTTGGGTCATCTTTGTCTCATGCTCACTGTTCAAGGATTTATCCCTTCATATAAGTATTATACTGATTCCATCATTATCCTATCTGAGTATTACTTGTGTCTACCTTCCTGTATCTAATTCCTAGTCACTCGTGTGATCCGTTGGAGGATCAATTTCTTTCCTCATCACAGTATGGTTTCTCATCAGTACTTCTTGAACATGAATACCTATAGATTTGATGATGGTACCTTAGGATTCACTATCATCATTGGTGGATTCCTTTGCTTCAGTTGTCAGTTTCACTCATTATCTGACATTTTGTTGAGTCCTTTCCATGTTTGACTTCAACACTTTTATTCACATGGTAGGGATTGTACTGGTTCCTTTGTATTTTGATGAAGATGTTAGGTTCACACTTATAACCTAAGTTGCACAAGACTATGTTATGATCAAGTACACAACTCCCAGATTTTGAAGACTCATCATTGTATATTGTGGCTTCGATGCACCTTTGTATTATACATGGTCTTGTACCCGTATCATATGATGTAATCAAATATTGTAAAGGAGCTAGTGTTCCATTATATTGAACATGGCATCCTCGGATATGATTTTGTATATGAAATTGATATGTATTTGTTTAAGGTACTTCCTCTACTGACTTGGACACTTGAGTTCTCCAAGATTAAAAGATTGTAATTTATTTCGGTCATCACTTCCCTCTAACCTCATACATTAGGGGGCATCTGTTATCAACCAAAATGGCAGTTCTCCGTCTGAGTTCTGACATCCATTATTTTGGTACACAAAAGGACAAATAGGATTGAAGTGGACAAAACACTATAGATGTGCATGAACATTGATGCATGATCTCTAGACGATTCTGATATATTTTTATTGTGAGTTTAGGGTTGCACACGCTACATGCGAGTATTTTCATTGCAACCCGCATGTACATTGAACACGCGAGTTTCCTTTGAGCAACAAGCGTGTCACACGTGAATTTCTTCTATAAATACTTACGTGTACCTTAATTCGGCATTAAAAAATATAAATAATGATTGGATGAGATTAGTTGGGCCTTAATCCATAACTATCCCAACTGTCTCAACCATCCTAACCTTCAAAACCTCTATATTTCCCCATGTATAAATAGAGGGCATGGGATGGGGGATAATCAATCATTCTTAAAGAGCAAAGTTATGTTGATGGTATGCCTAAGACCTCTTGGAGCAACAGAACTTAGTTTCCTCGGTCTGCAGAGGAGTCCTTGTCTCAGAAGTTGGGTTGTAATCTTACCATTCCCTGTTTATGAATAAATAAAGTTATTCTTCCAATATTTGTATTATTGCTTTCTCATGTATAATGGATTATGAATGATTTTAATTGTGTTATTATGAATATGCATTTCACTAACCATTGATATATATATGAGATATTGCTTGAAGAATTTGTCTTTCATAGGTGAATTGGAAGAGCCTTGGGAGCTTTGAAGGATATAGAAATAGGAGAAGACCAAGCTTGGATCAACCATCATAAACCGGGTAAGTCAAGCCTTATTCATATTCCTATTTCATTTTCTAGATAAGCTGATTGTTTACAAGTGTCTTAGTAAGTTGGTAATGCGAGAGACCCTAGGTTACAAGGGTGCATTTTCCTGAACAACACATTGGCTGCAAATATTTTGTGGAACTTTAGAACTAAATATGGTTTGTGGAAGAGAAATATTGTTCAAAATTACATATATGTAGTGCCTAGACACTATACTAGGTTGGATTAGAAGTGGCAATAAATCTATCAAGAACTTTTCTAATTAGTGGAAAGCATCGCCCCTATATTTTACACTCATTGGTTAGTTCCTTGATTAAATGGTTAAAAATGGTAAACTATTTAGAGTGAGTGCAAATGCAATTTTGGGACACATGAATAACATTTTTTAACATGAGGATTTGATACAAAATTTCCAAGAGTTGGGTATTTTCAATTTAAATCAAATGATGGATGAAGACACAATAGAAGTTTGGCAACAAGGGTAAAAGATAAGCTACAATTTTGAGGTTAGGAGTGGATTCAGTTGTATTATGGGATAACTATATAGAGGAGTTGAGGAAAAGTCACATCAGAATAAAGGAGGCTAGAGATGAACTGGACTGGTTAATGAACAAAACCAGAGGTTATTATACAGTTAGGTTGGGATACAATTCTCTTAGGTTTGAATAAAAATAAGAGATTAAATGGTGGTAGTCAATGATATGGAAGGTGAGGGATCCCGAGAAAACAATTCTTCATATGTGGTTAGCCTTGAATAATAGAGTTTCGACTTGAGAATTACTTCAAAGAAGACATGGTCCTGGAATGTGTTTTTTATGTAATAAAATTGAGGAAAATAACACATAGCTAGCTATCAACTACTCATTTACTAAACAAGTTTGGGAAGATATTTCCCAGTGGATTAATCTTCCTAATATATTTATTGGTGCTACTATAGAAAATTGTTTATTTCAGTTGTTTCATAGACAAAATCTGAAGAATCTAAGGAGTATCCTTTTTCTAGTTCTTTAGGGAATTTGGATAGATCATAATGCATCATTATTCATAGACAAATAGATGCCCACCTTCCAAATCACATCTTAGGTAACTGCTTTATTCCAGTACTTTAAGGAAAACACTCAGATGAGGATGCCTCATCAAGTGGAAAAATTAATCATTAAGAAGGCATGCCCTTGGGTTATTTTGACAACACATGTCAAGGGGAAGAAAAAATATATGGGATAGGGGGGTTATTTGTTAATTTTAGTGACACATAGGATACTCAAGCCTGGATGAATTCAATGGAGAATGAAGGTTATAGAAGAAAGACTATTCAGTGTAAACTAATCAATAGATTCATAGCAACAACTACACACACATGAGGCAAAAAATGGTTCGCATAACATTACATGAATAATCATTGATGCATCTATAATATAATAATCATACAATAGGTAGAAATAAAATGCCTTAGGGAGGATTCAAATTCACCAAATCAAACTGACTCCGCTAGATATCTCTAATTCAACTCCATATTATTGAATGAGTCTACAATCAGTTAACCAACGAGGTTCGGTGAGTAAATGCACCCAACTGTCCTTAAATCATGCAAATTGGTGCTAGGGTGACTGAGAGTGAACTAATTGATGGGAATTGGAGAATAACCGAACATAATTGAATACCTACTAGATTCAACTACCAGAGACTACTGGTGGTACTCAGAGTGGGTTTCTAAATTATAGGGATTGGTCCCTGGAGCTCCTAAACTCATGAAAACATGCGCAGTGAGTGGTAGGTGGCCCCTAGGTGCGTCCCACATTCACTAGTGAAGTGATAATGACCAACCTACGCTAGGAAAAGGGACAAATAGACTATGTGGTCAAAGGGAGGATTAATTAATAATGCTAACACTCCCCCCCCCCCTTAATCCTGAATTCGTAAAAAATAGGCCCTGGAAACTAATCNTTTAAATCAATAAAAATGACTACTTAAAAAATAAGGAAATAGGGAAAACCTAATGGGAAGCCCCCCAGCCCCTCAAAATAAGCAAGAAGATCAGGAACAACAACTGCATCAAGCCTTTACACTAAGAAGAGATTTGAGATAGAAAAAACTATTTTTAGTGAAAGACTTGGTTAATATGTCTACAATCGGCTCCTCTATAGGGAAGTACTGTAGAATGAAATCCTTACTATACACTAGTTCCTGAATGTAGTGCATGTGGAATTCAATATGATTGGTCCATTGCTTTTGAACTGGATCACCCGATATCTTGATTTTACTCTGATTGTCACAATAGAGGTCTACTGAAGGAGAAGTGTGAATGCCAAACTCTATCAAAATCCCATGCAACTAGACTGCCTGAATAGTTTCATTCACAACCCCTCGATACTCTGCTTCAACTTAAGAGAGAGAAAGAGTTGCTTGCTTCTTTCTTGACCAATAGATTGGTCTAGATCCCAACATGAACACAAATCCTTATGTAGATTTCCCATCAGTACTCTCATCAACCCAGTCTGAATCAATAAAACCAATCAGATCTAGTTGTGCACCAACAGAATAGTGGAACCCAAACTCCCTCGTACCTTACACATAATGCAAGATGTGCTTTGTTTCTTTCCAATGAAACTCATGTGGCTCCTCATGTGGCTCCAACATGTATCTAGAAGCATAACTCATAGCATAAGATAAATATAGTCTTGAATGGGTGAGGTACAATAGGCTACCAATCAGTTGTTTGTAAAGTGTGCTGTCAACCAGTGGTGTGGAAACACCTTCTTCCAACCTAATGCTAGATAGGAAAGGAAAGGGTGTTTCTTTACAATCAGTCATTTTGAATATTTTGAGAAAGTATCTTATGTATTTGGACTATGTAATCATGATTCCTGAATATTTTTTATTTACTATGAGACCAATAAACTGCCTTAATAGTCCTAGATCAGTCATGGATAATGCTTCACTCAAAGATAACTTAATGCCTCTCAATCCAGCAGCAGAGCTACTAGTAATGAGCAAGTCATCCACATATAGAACAATCAACAGTAATAATCCCCCTTTATGTTACATGTATACATTGCAGTTATATTTGCATCTCTCAAATTTATGTGACATTAGGAAGGAATCCATCTTGGCATACCATGCCCTTGGGGCTTGCTTGAGCCCATAGAGAGATTTACTTAGTTTGCAAACTAAGAGTGAATCTTCAAAATACCCCTCAAGATGTCTTGTGTAGATATCCTCTTCCAGGTCACCATGGAGGAAGGAACTCTTCACATTCATGTGATATACCTCCCACCTCTTTGAAGATATAATGGACAAAACTAGTCTTATGGAGTCCATTCTTGCAACATGAGTGAATGTCTCATTGTAGTCTAGCCCATGGACTTGTGAGTACCCCTTTGCCACCAACCGAGTCTTGTACTTGGTTGTGGTTCCATTAGCTTCAGCTAGCTTGGTCTTGAATATCCATTTGCACTGAACTAACTTCCTCCCAAGAGACAAAGTGGCAAGCTCCAAGGTTTTGTTGTCTTGTAGTGAACCAAACTCATCATCCATAGTTTCCTGCCATATTGGGCCATGGAAAGCCTCCTTGAATGAATGAGGATCTGGCCCCATCATCATGAAAAAACTCTCTGGGAGAAGCAGATTTAAATGGGAAAGTACAACATGTTCATCCTGATACTAGGACCTTATTCTTCTTTTGTCATATGGATCCCCAACACTATTCCTAGCTACTTCAATGATATTTTGGGCCCATTTAGGACACTAATTGGGAGCAAGTGTTGGATTTGGATATGTATCTTCTTGAGTTTCATTCTAAATATCAATATCATGATCATCTTGATCTTCGTCTTCTAAATTTGAAACATTAGTCAATAAATCATTATATGCAAATGGAATTGGATGAGAAATTATACCTTCTTCTTCTTCGGTTGGTTGTGGATCATGCACCTCATCTTCTTCAAATCATACACTGCACTCTATGAAGCACTTTCTGGTTGCAAGTTCCATCATTGTGTATGCCTTAGCATCATCTGCATATCCTAGTAGTATGCATGATCCACTACTTTGGGCTTTGAAGGCTTTCCTCTTATCAGTAGGAATTTTGGCCCATGCCTTGGAGCTAAAAACTCTCAGATCTGGGAGATTGGGATTATGTCCCATCAATGTTTCAAAAGGAGTATCCCCAATCACTGACTTGTGAGGAACTCTATTTTGGATATATGAAGCACAATTGAATGCCTCAACCCACATATATGGAGGCATATTTATTTCTTCTATAAGGCATGTAGCCATCTCTTTCAAGGATCTATTCTTCCTCTCAACTACACCATTATATTGTGGTGTGTATGGGATTGAGTGTTGCATTTGAATGCTTGCTGATGCAAAAATATGTTGGAATTATATTTTGACATACTCACCTCCATTATCATATCTAAGTGAATTTATTATTCTTTCTGAGATTTTTCTCAGACAAGGGTTTGAACATTGTGAAGGTCTCAAATACCTCAGAATTTTGCTTCAGAAAATAGATCCAACAATACCTTGAACACTCAGCAATGAAGGTCATAAAGTATCTAGATCAATTCATAGAATCTATAAGCATCGGTACACAGACACTGTGAATTAAATCTAGTGTGGAGGCAACTCTTGTTTCCTTCCCAACCTCATACCTTTTATATGGATGCTTCCCTACCAAACAACCAGTGCACAGACCTTCAGAATATTTGATGAGAGGAAATCCCTCAACCATATTTTCATTGTGTAGCTGCTAGAGATACTTGAAGTTCAGGTGGCCAAATATTTCATGCCACAACTTCCTTGTTTTATTAGCATGAGACAATAAGGAACTAAAATATTAATTATGAAGAAAGTGAGAAAACTCATATGCCTTGAAGGCATGATTAACAACTCCTTTCTCTATCATATTTCTAGTAGAGACTTCTGAGATATACACTGTGTCAGGATAAAATGTGACTCTCTTTGGAGAGCCAGTATGTGCCATATGGTATACATACAACAAGTTTGCAGCCAGGGAGGGAACATAGAGCACATTCTGGAACACTCCATGCTCAGTTTTAATGGAACCTTTCCCGACATATGTGATTTTTGAGTCATCTCCCATGTGGATTCTTGGTCCTCCAGAGTGATTCAGAGTAGTGAATAATTCTTTAGAGGAAACCATGTGGTTGGAAGCTCTAGAATCAATGAAAAAATCCTTTGATTGAGAAAATATTGCCTTCATGGCATGGAACCTCTCATGTTCTTCAGTCTTGTTTCAAGCATCAGACTTCCTTACACCTTCAGGAAGGGAAATATTGTTCTATTCAAGGAGCTTAGACATTTGGTTGATGGTCTGCTTCATACACTGATTCTTTGTATGAAATATTCTCTTCAAGTAGAGCACTTGGCTTTGTCAAAAATTTTGTGTTTTTCCTTCTTGGAACTAGAGGTTCCTTTTGAAGTATTTTGCTTCTCCTAAGGCTTGAAATTGGCTCTTCTTCTCTTTTCCTTTTTTCTTCCCCTTTACTTTCACATTCTTAGTCTCACCAGCTAAGAGAGCCTGATTCTTGGTGGCTTTGAGAGATCCCATATGAATCAACTTATCTTGTTCTTGGATTGCTGATTTTGTGAAGGCATCAAGGGATGGAATTCACCTATTTGGACTTGTTAGTATCCTGAAGTGAAAGGAAGATACGAACACTAAGAATTATGGTCCAATTTTTCTCATAATTGAGAGGAACAACTACTCATCCTTCTTATTAATCTTGCATTGCTTGCACTGAATGATAAGGGATTTGAATTTTAAGAAGAAATTTTGTGTTGTTCCGAAGTTGTTGGGTTATAGTGCTTTCAACTCACTCTCCAAAATATGGCCCCTGAGCTCATCCTTCTTTCCAAACAAGGATTCAAGCTTATCCCATACTTATTATGGTTTTTTCAATCCATTAAGATAGAATGTTAGCTCCCTTGAGATGTGGATGCACATGAAGCCAAAAGATTCATAAATATTATTCAGATACTTTGATTTTTCAAGATACTACTTGGGTTTGACCTCTCTTCCCATGGTGACCCTCTACATACCCTAGTTGCGCAAGACAATTTGCATATCATCCCTCCAATCAAGGTAATTGAAGGGTGTGAGGATTCCGATAGTCAGATGCTAAATTATCCATCTCACGGCTTTAGAAAAACTAATTCTTCAGAAAATATTTGAATGTACCTGTAAATCATTGCAAAAACACTTCAATTCGAATCAAACCAATTCAAACACTCTCCACTTCTACATGTGCACTTTCTCTGGGTGCATCACACCTGGCTAGAATTCATGGACATAATAATCCAAAGGGAGCAAGGAAATAATACCAGGATTTATGTGGAGCCCAATTGCTTCTGGTTCATCAATGGAAGTTTATGAGGTTTGAATCTGGCCCTGATACCTGCTCTGATACCATGTTAATTTAGTGAAACATAGGATCCTCAGGCCTGAATGAATTCAATGGAGAATGAAGGTTGCGGAGAGAAACTATTCAGTTTAAACTGATCAATATATTCATTGCATAAATCACACACAAATGAGGGAAAAAATGGTCATCATAACAATACATGAATAATCACTGATGTTTATGTAATACAATAATCATACAATAGGTAGAATTCGAATTCCTTAGGGAGGATTCGAATTCACCAACTCAAACTTACTTTGGTGCTAACTCAGTGTGGGAAAATCACCACTAGAGCCCACTATTGAAACTCCGGATCACTGAACCAGTCTACAATAAGTTAAATGATGAGGGTAGGTGAGTAAATGTGCCCGACCTCCATTAAATAATGCAAATTGTCACTAGGGTGGCTGAGAGTGAACTAAATGATGGTAATCGAAGCAGTGACTAAACATAACTATATACCTACTAGAGTCAATTGTTGGAGATTGTTGGTGGCACTGAGATTGGTTTCCTAAATTATAGGGATTGGTCCCTGGATCTCCTAAATTCATGCAGACAGGCATAGTGAATGGTAGGTGGCCCCTAGGTGTGTCCCTCATGCATCAGTGAAGTGATAATGACCTCATAATCTAGGGAAAAGGAAAAATATACTATGTGGTCAAAGGGAAGATTAATTAATAATCATAACATTATTATACTTGGAATATAGTTGTTATTTCAAATTTAAAGCTATTATGGGCAGTGAATCCAACAATATAGAAGAACTAATGTCATTCAGATCCTTTTTAGCGATGGTTTTGTCCAACACTATATGCACTTCGTGTATATAGAGACTATATTTTGGTGATTAAATTGTTGAAACTTCAAGCAATTCACAATGAGAATCTGCAACCACTAGTAAATCAATCTTAATAAAATCCCACATAGTTTGAGATGATTGCATAAATCAAACTTATAGGGATTTGAACACAGTAGATGGCACTTTTTCTAAACAAGGCTCGGATCTAGCTCCAGGGTTTCTCTGGATGGAAAAGCATGTAGATGGGGTTGTTTCTGAGTCTAGGGTGAAGCTTTGGTTATATTATGCAATGAATTTATTAGGTATCATATCATGTTACGTCATAGATATATGAGACAACTATAGGGTGTCAATGGAAAAAGAGTCTTATGTTGCGAGATGCTAGCAAGAGATGTACAGTTTGTGTCAAGAGTATTTAGTGTTTTAAGATTATTTATGACGATGGACTGTGCTTTGATGCTTGAAGAAAGTATTTTGTATTCTCTTTTTTAATATAAAGTGCAATTTTTGTTTTTGGAATAAAAGAAAAATAAAAGAGAAAAAATAACAAACATAGAATGATACACTACTACAAAATGAGAAATTAATGACTAAAAAACGACTAAAATCAGGCTATAAATGACTATTTTTTAGTCGGCGACTAATAGTAGCTAATTTTTACTATCTTATAGCTAGTCGTTTTTCACTATCCATTAATAGCTTGACTTATTAGTCATTGATTTAGTCATTGATAGTCAATGATTTAGTCATTGATTTAGTCAATGATTTAGTCATTGATTTAGTCAATGATTTAGTCATTGATACTTAATGATTTAGTAATGGATTTAGTCACGGATTTAGTCATTGATTTAGTCATTGATTTAGTCACTGATTTAGTCACAGATTGCAACAATTAATGACCAAATATACGACTAAATAAACTACTATATGATAACATATTAATGACTAAGCTAAATACAACTAAGATACGGGAAATTAGCTACTAATAGTTGTATATATGCGAATTTAGTCATTTTTGTAGTCATAAATTTATGATAGGGCACAGCAGAATCAAACCACCAACCGCTTGCCTATAATTAGGCAAACGCCCCACCATTGAGCTAGAACCCTTTAAGAAGTTGTTATTGCTTGACAATGATGATATTCAAACAAATTTATAATAGATAGCAATCTACAAACTACATAATTATTACTATTACAACTTACCAATAACTAGTATTTATGATAAACTAATTCCTGAGAGCTATGTACAATTTTCCCTATCCGGAATATCCATTCATGTTACTAGAGAGAACGAAATACCTCTGTGATGGATGTGATACCAATTAATTCAACCAATTTACAGAATATCTCTTGGCGTGCCTGAATATATGAGAAAAATATCATTATATGAAATCAAGCAAAGTAAAAGTCAAATAAGGTAAGAAAACCTTGCCATTCATAAAACAAACTATCAGTGACAATATAAAAATACATGAAAGTGAAAGATTTCAGACTGAGTGTTGCAAAGCATAAGCTACCATATCAACCAATTCTAGAAAATGAAACATATTTTAATAGAAGTCTGAAGGCTACGAAAATAAGCAAGAAAAATAAATTCAACACATATTTCAAAAAGACTTGAATGAAATAATAAAAGCATGCCCAACATTATAGTTGACACATTTTATATGAAAATCAGTGTGAAACATTCAATCATGTTTGTACGTTTATCTCTGGCCAACCTACCTTAGATATAGCCACAACTAGACTAATACAAATAATTATCAGAACCAAGGGCACTCCAGAAGTGCACCACAAGAAAAGTAATAAAGACAAGAAAAAAAATCACCACAACAAAGGTAAGAATTGAGAGCAGACAAATGGTGTATGGTTGTTCTACTGTATTTGGACACACAGGTGCTATAAGAAACAACAATTAGAAGATAACCAATTAGTTAATTTTCAGTTATTATCCCTTGACTCTTTTACAAGGAAAGTTGAAGAGAATGAGACAAATATGTTCTCCCATAATTTAGCCTCCGTGCTAACACAAACTTCCTCAATATTCTTTGGTTTTGTCTGCTGACCTGTGATCAAATTTAATTTTCCAGTGGCAATACAAATTTAGTCTAGTTCCCATTTTATTAACAGAAGATTTGATTTTGTTTATTAATATCTGCATTGTTTAGTTCTGAAGTTGGGAATTTCCACACATTCAATGTTCATTCAACATGCTAATTTTCTACTACCATTAGAGTGATATATAGAGAAAGAGAAATAATAACGAAGATGCAAAGGATCCAATTAGGCAACATCAAATACATAAAATTTATTTATTTCAGCAAAAAGCAATTTCCAAATAGACTGAACTTTTCATTTTCTCCTGCAAGCTCTGTTGATTATTAAGATTATTTTGATTATAGGTACTGTTTGATCATTTTTTCATAGCATGTCGTTGTGTGATAGGGTGTTTGTTGTGCACATACATATTTGTTAGGTCTTCCCATTCACAAGCTATAAAATAAAACCATGTTTAAAGTGTTCAGGTGGTGGAATCCCTGCTATCATCCACTACTGCCCAAGTGGTAGTGAGGTGTAGCAATCCCCAGAAGAAGCAACACTGAAGGCATTAGAAACAACGTACCCAACTCATGGTGAAAGAGGGTGATTGTTGTTGTGCGACAGTGAACAAAATAATAAATGGGTTATTAAACCCCCAATGTTGTGTAGGTTGAAAACTAAAGATCCATTGTCACCAAGATTAAGAATATTCATTTTAGAGCTTCCTATTCTCAATTGCCCCTTTTTTTTATGCACCAAATGACATCTCCATCTTCTGTGGAATATTTTGAGAGTTCAATGAAACATATTTTGAGATTGAAAAACAAATGTCACGTTGGTTTAAGAGAGAAGCCCATAATTTTTTGAGAAGAGATCTTGTGCATGAAAAATGGAAGTCTTGGAGAAATGCATGTATTGAAGTGCTAAGTCCTAAATTTATTCAAATGGCACTTTAATTGCAAAACAAGGTTAATATCCTTGAAGTGTCTAATAAAAGGGTCAAAAAGGAAAATCAATATCAAATTCCTAGACCTCATTGAAGTTATTATAAGGTTCGGAGGGTATTATCATAAAAAGGTTCTAAGAAAAGGTGGTATTAAGTATACGAAAAGGTCAAATTGGTGTTATATTGTGGGCCCTTCACTTTGTGTAGTTACTAGTTATCAAGCAAGGATATCACTCTTAAGTTGAAATTTTCAAAGTTGGCAATGGAGACGGAAACTAAATTCACCTCCAAGTTTGTCATTGAACCCAACAACTTTCTATGTTTGCAAGTTATGATCTAAATGAGTCCATGAGCATGGCCATTGACCCTTATAATTTTTTTCTGTTGATGCTAAGTTGACAAATAGATTACAAATTACATAGAAGGAAGTTAAAAAAACTCAACAACAAAAGGATATCAATGAGATTGATAATTTGGAATTAGGCGTCAATGGATATTTCCAAAAAATTAATTTCGAAGTCATAGATACCTATGAAATTGATGTAATTCATGGAAACTCAGCTTGGACAAAATCTCTTGGTACTTTTACCATGAATTTGGATAAAAAATACATAGAGTTTGAGTAGGAAAGCAAGAAAATAATTTTGCAAGGCATTAATTTAGGATTTTGTCTCTTGGCCAACTCAGATAAGAATTAACAACAAAATTATGAGGATTTAGAAGAGAAATTAAGACATTTTAACAAATTATTTGTCGACAGACATGAAGAAATTATTTAAACCAAAAGGAAATTAAATTTCCAAGATGTAGAAGTCCACCAATTTCAACAACAAATAAAAGAGATACAACAATGTTGGGCCCATAAATGACCTCTTTTTGACCACCTTTACCTACCTCTTTTTGCCTCATCTTACTCCATTATGTACACTAAACAGATGTTTTCCTTCACTTGATCCCTCAATTCATAAAGGTATGGTTAATAATTGTCTTATCTTATTATTGCTTAGGATTGTTGTAATCAGGGCTCTATATCTTGAATTATGCTAACATATGGTGTTTTTATAAAGATAATTCGAGATGTAAAAGATACAAGTGTAGAAAGTTGAACATGCCAAGAGAGGGATGGAAATTCATTGCTGAGATAATCGCCATCTATTCCATCGTTGCCCAAAGAACGTGGTCAAAGGTTACTATTCCACACAAGCTATACAAAGGTGGCTGCAATAGGCTGCAATAGGTTTGGATGCAACAACGTACTGCTACTCAAGGATAGCTGCAATTGATGGAGTATCTTCTAGATTGATCATGATTGTCATCGCTGCATCGAGTAACATATCATAGATCTTCATGGCTTCCTGATATCAGTGGGTAGAAGTTATGATTGTAATTGTATAAATACTGGGAACTATTCCGAGCCAGGGGTTGGAGATTAATTGATTTTACTTGTATAAGCTATGACAGAGGTTGTGTGTTCATCTTTTCATTTTAATACAAGGAGTTTGATTCTTCATATCTTGGCGTTTTAACGTGCGCCAACTCCATCATCTCTGTGTGAAGGTTGGGCCCACCTTCCTATAGAGATTTTTGAGTTAATTAGGTATTTTATTTATTCTATTGTGTGGTGTGAATCTTATGATGAATTGATTTATTTACAGTAGCTGCAACAGTCATTGATTTATTATGCGTTCCTTTGAATGATCAGTAATTGCATTCCCTGTAAACTGCAATGGTGTGGTGTGACAGTCGACTGTGCATATTAACTTCCTCTTATGCAACTGTGTGATAGCTGTAATGACCTTGTTCATCCCTAGTACTTTCAATTGATGTTTTCTTTAGATCTCTTTAGTTCATCCCTTTACAGTTATAATTGTGAAACTTAATTCCTGCACTTTGAATTCCTAGATTAAGTTGAATTAAGATAGCTGAGATGGATCTTCAGATGGCTGGGTAATTTAGGATTTAACTTTCTGCAAAAGTAAATCTAGATGTTTATTTTCTGAATCTCTCATTTCTAGATTAAGGGTTGTGAGTAGGTAATTGTGATTTGGCATTTTCAAGAAGGTAAATTAGATTAAGTAGATCTTGGGATGAGTGGGATGAACAAGAAAGTAGGATAATTCATTTACAGTATCATCTACTTAGTGTTTAAGCATATACAGTGCACATTATCTTTGAAATAAAACACTTCCATGGGTTGACAATTTATATTGAACACTTTGTATGTTGGCTTTAATAAACTTGAATATAGGGTTCCCAACATTTTGGCGCCATTGCCGAGGAAAGATAATTATTAGACACTGTAGTAGTTGTATCCAATAATTATATTTATTCATTTTTCTTTAGTTTTTAAGTTTGCATGTTTTGGGTTGCATGAATACGAGAAGGGTATAGTGTGACATTCCTATAAATCCCAGAACCCCACAGAACACTAACATTACAGGTGGTCAAGGCCGTGGGAGAAATCCAGCATTGGGAAGAAGGAAATTCATTGACGATCTCGTTGATAGGACCAATTATTCTACTGGATCTTGCCATAAGGAAACACCTATTAGAAGAATCCCAGTTACAACTGGAGTGGCAGCATCAGTTTCCACAGTAGAGAACACAGGAGGAGCTACAACACCCTCGAATATCCCTGCGGAGGAAGACAGAGTTAGTATTGCGGGATTAGCTAACTGATATTTGATATATCACATTAATGGGAAGGTTGTGATAGAAGAGGAGTGGACACAGTTCCACAAAAAATTTAACAATCAGTGGAAGCATGAAGAGGACAAAGCAGAAGAAGACATGAGCAATAGATGTGATCCAGAAGATCACGAAGAAGCAATGGCTGAAAATCAGCATCACGAGGGTAACTCCTTGCCTGAAGGGATGGTTGCTACACAACAATTCCCAATTCAACAGCCAAAGGGGATATCCCCCATGAAAAATATATCACCATTGGTGTTGCCTCGTTTTTATGGAAAAGTGACAAAGGATCCGGATGAATTTCTTTTTGAATTTGACATCCTCTGTCGCAACTATGACTACACCACCAATGCACAGAAGCTGAAACTTTTTCCTTCCACTCTGAAGGACAATGCATTACGTTGGTTCATGAGCCTGGGTGGGGGAACTATCACTACCTGATACCGGATGAAACAGGTGTTCCTAGAGAAATATCAGGAGTATTGCAATACTAAGGATAAGAGAGAAGAACTATTTAAAATGGTACAAAGGGATGATGAAAGTCTGGAAGATTTTGTTGAAAGGATTTTATATAATGTGCAGAGAGATGGACATACTAATATGGGGTTAGATGTGCTCAAAATAATCCTACTTTGTGGGATTAGGGATGAATGCTTAGACATGTTGAACCTGTTAGGAAAGTGGGATATCTCAAAGGAGTCCTTTGAAAATATCATTGAACTATGAAAAAGGTATTCTAGGGGATCTTTTAGGAACAACAAACGAGACAAATGGGACAAATTAGAATGTGATGTCTTCGACAGAACACAAAATTAATCTAATGGAGGAGCCACCCAGGCAGAAATAGGCAATCCCCTCAAAAATTTCAAGATAGAAATGATGAGCTCCATATCCTCAGAAATATATGTCCTGAGGGAAAAGCAGAAACAAGTCATAGAGGATCTCACACTTGGTATATTCTTCCCTAAATGTAGGAAGAACCACCCTCTCAAGGAGTGCCCACTCGACAAGGTAGAAGTGTGTTATCACTCCAGGAAACTCCTTTAGGTTGTAGCTTGAGGATGCCTGGTAACTTAAAATGTTTTTAGGGTTTTTTGATATGGATCAAGTCAGGTGACCTATATAACCTACCACTCTTAAGACATGCATGAAGCTCACTCAATTACAAGGATTTTAGTTACAACTTGTTCAGTAGTTTGACAATAAGGTGCAGGGATGGAGAACTCGTCAAGCTGGCAGACTTACATACAAAACATATGCATATAAATGGCTAAATCCTGGCAATGATGGTACTTATAAATCAAATCACATTAAATCACCAATAGGATGACAGCTATTAGCTATTAATCAACTTGAAAATAAACTAAATACACATTCAGGCATAAGTACAGTGAAGATAAAGACGATGGCTGAACAAATCATAACAAAAGAGCTTATATTTTAGAATGAACCAGATGAGAAGCTTGAAAATAGAATAGGCTTATAAATCCCCGAAGTCAAACCCTTATTCTAAAATATATCCTAGGCTTTATAGCCTTTTTACAGAAGTACAGATCCTGAAACTTCGATTTGTTTTCACAAAAATACTCAAAAGTGACAGTTTTTTCCAAATTAGGGTTTCAAACCCTACCTAACTATTTTTCTAACTATGATGAAGATTTAGTTCACTGATTGAACATTAAATAACTAAAGTAGTTTCTAGTGATCATTGTTGCTAGTCCACTGTAAATTAGCCGCCTAAAGCCAGCGTTTCAGTGATTAACTGACGCGATCTTTCTTGCTTAATCCACCGGAATTTTCTACCCTGTCGTCATGGTTAGCGATCGAAAGCTCTAACCTGAACGATTGGGACCTCAAACCTGAATGTGGCCGTAGTGTCAGTGATTTACACCACTACCGACGCAATGGTTAAGTATCGACGATTGGAAGCTCTAACTTGAACGATCGGAACCTCAACATTGAATGCTGTCGCAATGTTGGCATTTCAAACCACTACCATTCCAAAAGTTAAGCATCGGCAATTGAAATCTATAACCACTAATGCGTCGGTGATCGGAACCTCAAAACTAAATGTTGCCGCAGTGTCAGTGTTTCAAACCACTAACGTCGGGACGGTGAAGTGTCGACGATCGAAAGCTCTAGCCACTAAAACATCGGAATCTCCAACCATTAATTATCGACGATTGGAATCTCTAACCACTAAGGATCATAAATTCACACCTAAATGTTACCGCAATGTCAGCATTTCAAACCACTACCGTCGCAACAGTTAAACATCAGTGATCAAAATCTCTAGCCACTAAACATCAGAATCTCCAACCGTTAATTATCGACGATCAGAAGCTCTAACCACTAAGGATCGAAAATTTACACCTAAATGCTACTGCAGTGTCAGCATTTCAAACCACTACCGTCGCAACGGTTAAGCATCGCTGATCGAAAGCTCTGACCACTAATGCATTGACAATCGGAACCCCAAAACTGAACGCATCAGCGCTTTAAACCACTAACTTGTCGACGATCAGAACCCCAAAACTAAAATGCGTCAGCACTTTTAAACCGTAAGATCCTTCGTAGTGTCAGTGGTATAGAGGACTAAAACTTCAAAACGCAGGTGTCGTAGAGGACTAAACCTCCGACTACTGTCAAAAAATGTTCTTTCGATGTTTAGTGCATATGTTTCACTCCTTTCTAATCTGTCGAAGACAACTCTTTTTGGTGGCTAATGAGATGTTCTGAGCCTCGCTTAAGCCACCAAAAGCTACAACTTGTGAATTTTTTACCCAAATAAAAAACAGAGGCTTTCAAACTGTCATTGATATTCACATCCTTCGTTGCATGAGTTACATTCTTCATACTATCAAAATAAATTATTTTTGGAGATAACATCTAGCTCCTACTTGGGGATGGAAATCTCCCAGCGAGGTCCCAAGAACCCCAGACCAAAAATTCCTTTCCCTAAAATAAACTAAGTAACTTAACATTATCATCTATTGTTCCATTGGGCATGGATTTTATTCTAAAATCAAAACAACCTACTATCTACTAATTTACAATAATAAGGCCCGAGAGCCTCAAATAAAATAGAGTTTCAAGAGCAGCCCGTTCACTGGGCCATCAAATACCTCTTCACCTTCCAGATTCTGCAATTTGAAGGTGTTATTCTTATGTATATGGGCTATAACAAAAGGTCCAATCCACAAAGAGTCGAATTTTCCATGTTTTCCCTTGTCTTGTCTGACAGCGTCCCACTTGAGGATCCAATCTTCGACCTGGAAGTTGTCTACTTTGGCTCTTTTGTCAAACATGCCCTTTATCCTCTGTTGATGAGCTTTTGATTTTCCTACAACTTGCTCCCTTATTTGTTGTAACTCTATCAAATCCATCATCCTTCTCACCATATCATTTGGTTCATCTTCCTCTTCCTGAAAGAACTTTGCCACTGGAAGGATGAGCTGGATGGGAAAAATGGCCTCAGTGCCATAAACTAGCTTGAATGGAGAAGTCCCTATGGATCTTTTGTCTGTTACCCTATCAGCCCATAAAGCAAACTTAAGCTTTGAATCCCAACTTTTCTGATTTGTCTCTAGTAGTTTCCTGATGATTTTCACTATGCTTTTGTTGGATGACTTAGCCAGGCCATTTCCTTGGGGATAATAGGATGTGGAGTGCACTAGTTGAATACCCATTGATTCACACATTTTAACTAATGCCCCAGCCTTGAAAGCTGGTGCATTATCAGTTACTAGCCTTACTGGGTAGCCAAACCTGCTAAAGATATTCTCATAGAAAAATCTCATGATGACTTGATGAGTGGCATTCCTGGTGGGTACTACTTCTATCCATTTGGTAAAGTAGTCAGTGGCTACTAAGATCCATTTATGTTGTCCATTGGAAGATGGATTTATTTCACCTATGAAATCCATACCCCATTGCGGGAAAGGCCCATTCACCACAATAGGCCTAAGGGGCAAGGACTTGAGCTGCTGCTTCATTATAAATCTTTGGCATTGGTCACAAGCCCTTACAAAAGTGCATACATCTGCAAAGAGGACTGGCCAATAATACCCTACTCTTAAGATCTTGTGGGATGTGGTTTTCCAGTAGTGGTGGCCCCCACATGTGCTGGAATGAAAATGATGCATGACCTGCTATGCTTCTTCTTTATCTAGACATCTTAGCGAAATTCCAGACTGATCTCTCCAGTACAAAAGTTTGTCAATTATGCAAAACTTAACAGATTTCAACTTAAGAGCTCATGCTTGGTTAGGAGTGAGATAAGGATAAACTTCTAATTTTTGCAAGAATTGAATGATACCTGAGTACCACTCACATGAAGATATGTTCTTAGCTACTGATGGAATGTCTATTTGATCTTGATTTACTCATGTTTCTATTGCTACCACAATCTGTCCCTTTGCTGATTTGATACATGTGAAATTTATTCCCATCAGTTCATAGTTTTATTTGGCCATGAGTTTGGCCAGACCTAGTCCCTTTACCAACTTGGCGGGTTTCACATCTATATCAAACTCAATGAGTTTGGGAATCCTCTTATCCCTCTTCCCATCAATGTCCGGCTGAGTCAAAACATCCTTCACAATAGCTGAAGGGACATATGCAATGACCTTTGCATGGAGAATGTAGATTCTAAATTTTTCAAAGATTTTATGAGAGCATAAGCCTGCTTCTCAATTGGGTCATAATTCAGCTCAACATCTCTCAGGGTTCTGCTGAAGAATGCAATTGGATGATCAAGACCCTCATCATTCTTTTGTAATAGTACAGCTACCATTGTGTCATAAGATGCAAAAGATAAAGTGTAAAAACCCATGGTGTAGTCAGGACTAATCAGGGTTGGGGCCTCCATGATAGCTTTCTTAATGTCTTCAAAAGAGTTTCTTTCCTGGTCAGTCCACTTTATTTCTACATCCTTTTTTAGCATGACTGTTATGTTCTTTACAAGCTCGGAGAAATTAGGAATGAACCTCCTAACAAAGATTATCTTGCCTAAATTGGACTGAATGTATCTTTTTGACCTTGGTATTGACAGCTTTTGCAATGCTTCTGCCCTTATCGGATCGATCTTTACACCTTCAGCTGAGACTATGTGGCCTAGGATCTTTCCTTCATTGAGTGCAAACTGGGACTTCTTGGGGTTCAGTGATATTCCATACCTTATGCACTTCAGAAATACCTTCCTTAAATGCTACAAGTGGTCATGATGGATATAAGAGTAAACTGTTAGGTCATCCAAATATATCAACACAATTTTATCTCTTAGTCCTACAAAATCTAGGTCCATGGCTCTCTGAAAAGTAGCCCCAACATTCATTAGCCCAAATGTCATTTTAACATACATGAAGGTGCCCTAGGGGGTGGTAAAGGCAGTCTTCTCTTGGTCATCAGGGTACGCAACAACTTGGTTGTATCTAGAGAAGACATCAAGGAAGGACATAACCCTAGCCCCCGAGACTTTCTGCATTAGGTGTTCCATCTTGGGTTGTGGATAGTTGTCTTTCTTGGAACACTTGTTCAAGTTTCTAAAATCCACACACAACCTGATTTCTCCATTTTATTTCTTACCACTACCAGGTTTGCAATCCACGTGGAATACCTGAGGGGGATTATGATCTTGGCTTTGAGGAGCTTGTGGATCTCTTTTTCAATTACTGGTAATAGGAGAGGGCTGATGGGTCTCAGCTTCTGTTTGAAATGAATGGTGTCCTTCTCCAAAGGAATTATGTGCTGGATGATATTGGTGTCATAAGTTTTTAGGTCACTATACTCCTAGGCAAAAACATCAGCAAACTCTTTTATCAAGCTACAAAATTTAGACTTCTAATCAGTATTCAATCTCGTGGAAAGATTTATCGGTTTAGGATGGCTTTGGCTGCCTATGTTTTGCTCTTGGATAGTAGGATCTAGCTCCTTTTTGGTAGGCTTGAAAGGGATGCCATTGTGATCAAACAGTTCTTCCAATGGTACTAGACCTCGAGGTATGTAGTTGTTGGGAAATTGGACAATGTTCTGATCAGCCACTTTATCTTTTAACTTGAGCTGTTTGGGTTCCCCCATGTTTAGGTTTTCCTGGTTTATGTGTATGTCGGAGAATTCATCTACTAACTGAAGGAATTTACTAAGCTCGTCATCATTCTCAAACACGCTCCAAAATTTTACATTATCTAGCAGAGAGGGTCTATACTTGACCTAAACATCATAGCTAAGATTAAGGGGTAAAGGAGGAACAAACAGACTTGCAGAGACAGCTAGGGAATCAGCCAGGTGATTCAAAGCCCTAGGAATATATGACAGTTCAAAAAACATAAATGAGTCTCTGAGTTTCCATAAGGCCTTCAGTTTGATATTTTTTGTCTAAAAAGTGTTGTTGACCTGCTTTATGATGAGGTCTGCATCTCCAAAAATATTTATGCACATGATCCCCATCTCCTTGGTAGCTTTCACTCCTAGCAGCAAGGCTTCATATTCTACTATGTTGTTATTGGTTTTAAAATCAAGCTTATAAGATAGGTGGATGTTTTCCTTAGATGGGGAGATCAATACTACACCTACACCTACTGAGCTTAGAGTGCTAGCCCCATAAAAATACATGGTCTAGATTATTGTGGTTACTTATTTAGGCTGCTGACAGGTGGGCTGAGTGAGCTGGACTGATGTCTGCTGAGAATCATCTATTTGCAAAATGCATGACCCAAAATCAGTGTCCACTGCATAGATGGGGTGATTCACTGAGTTGTTTTCCTTGCTTATAATGTATGCCGGCTGATTTTCCCTATACAACCTCTTAGTCTCTCCTCCAAACATGAGATTGGTGGCATATGTGAGATCCATTTGAAGGGTGCCACTTAGCCTTTTTCTCCATGACCAAGACAACAAGAGGCCAAATTTTGGAGGGATATCAACCACTACAATTTCTATCATGATGCTTTTCGAAGGTAGCTGAGTTAGGTTCACAGCAAGGTCTTTGATGAGGCCTAAGCACTTGGCCTTCTTAGACTCAAAGGAGAATAAATCATGGTAGGGCTTGGTGATGCTGAGGCCAAGCTCATCCATCACAGCTTTTGGCATTAGGTTATGAGAGGCTTTTGAATCCAGTTGGAAGTTATGGAGGATTTTATCATGTATATTCAAGGATATGTAGAATGGTGGGCATGAGTCCTTTAGGTCTTCTATCATGGGGCCCAGGGTTACAACAAGCTTGTCATCTTGTAGGTTCACAAAGTCAGTTTCAATGTACACCTTGGGCTGAAGGGAATTCAGAATAGAGGACTTGAATGCATCATTCTTCATTAGCTCAATTAAAGGGAAAGGGATTTTCAATTTTTGAATTTCAGACTCAAGGTTGAAAGAATAATGCAGCCTATATGGAAACCTTACCTCATGAGCTGTAGGTTTGATTTGGACTTGATCAGGTGTGGTTGAAGGTGCTGGTTTCTGCAATGCTTTGGATGGGACAGCCACCTTCTTTGGTAAAACAACAACCTTTCTAGCTGCTGCAACAGGCTACTTGACAGGTACAACATTCTTCTTGAGAGGGGCAACTATCCTAGACCTCAAATTGTAACCTCCCTACCCATTAGCCTAATAGATAGCCTCTTCAGTGATTTGCTCATCAATAAGGGCTTCCTCATATTCTTCCTGTGTCAGAAAAGAATAGTCCACCTCATCCTCCATGCAGTGGATATTGTCTTCAGCTTCTCCTTCTTCTTCAATGAATTCTAGCTCTTCTTCTAATACAACATTTTTAAATGGAGCTCTTATCCTCTGATCTTCCCCTTGATTTCTCTCCCTTCTGAGAATCTGAACTGGGGGGTTTTCTCTTCTACAAGGAACAAAATTTGGGTTTCGAGGAGCAAAGTCACTTGGCCCTTTACCCCTCACAGGTAGATGTCCTTGGTCCTTAAATTTAGACATTTAAGCAGTCAGGTTATCTAATAGTTTGGTCATTTTTTCAATCTTGTTCTCTGATGCAGAAGCCCCACTAGAGTTTGCTGGTTGCTTTTTCCTGTCTATCTTCCCTTTGACCTTCTGAGATGCCAAAATGTTTGACTCTACCTCTAGGGCAACATCCTGCATGAGTGATAAGGAGGCATACCTCCTTTGTATGAGAAGTAGGAAGAAGTTAGAGTCAAAGGAATTTGCATAAGTTATCCTAGCTGAGGTATCGGTGGGCTTAATTTCAGTAGGGATCTTGCTGTACATATTGTTGAATCTCTTGGTAAAGTTGGAGACAGACTCCCCATTTTCTCTTTTCAAGTTACCGAATTCTGTGATATAGTAGAGGTGGTATGTTCTTTCTCCCCAATGATTTAGTAAAATGTCATCTGGGGCCTCTATTTCTGCCACTGATCCAACAGGCAGTTCCTTAAACCAATTCCTAGCTTGGCCATCTAGGCTTTGCACAAACACCCTAGTCCATACATCTTCTTGTTCTATATTAATATTTTCAGCATAGCTGTAAAATGCCTCTAGATGTTCTTCAGTAGTGAAATCCCCTTCCCCTGTAAACTTAGGCATATACTTGAGATAATGCCCAGTAGGCATGGCTGCGAGGGGATTTGGAAAAATCAGGGGGGGCATACTAAGCTACTAGGATCCTTTCCATCTTGGTCAATTTAGGGGCATCCATATTGGAAATGGGTATGGGCAGGGTTGACGAAGGCAGCACTGATGGAGATATTTGCTGAGAAGGTGGTGGTATACTTATCCCAGTGGAGTCACTAGGCAACAGTGCTTGAAGATGCCCAAACCCTAGATTTTTCTGATGTATCTAAAAGTTCCTAGGAATTAAGAATTTCAGCAGAAGAAATAATAGCAGAAATATTTCTTGAAATACCTGATGTAGCTTTTTGTGTAGCACTACTGGTCTGTCTTAGTAAAGCCCTAGCTCTTCTCAAAATTTATTTTGGATTTGAAACTGGTGTTGCTGGTGGCCCCTTTGGGTTTTCTCTAGTACTTGGTCTTCTTGAATCCACCTTATATCAATGGAGTCACCAGATAGATGATTACAACCAGAATAGTGTCCAAGCCTTGTCTATCATCAAAGCAAGGTTCTATGTTGTCTCCCAGGGAAGTTGAGCTTCAGTCTCCTCTCCCCGGCAACGGCGCCAATTTGTTATCACTCCAAGAAACTCCTCTAGGTTGTAGCTCGAGGATGCCTGGTAACTTAAAATGTTTTTAGGGTTTTTTGATATGTATCAAGTTAGGTGACCTATATAACCTACCACTCTCAAGACATGCATGAATCCCACTCAATTACAAGGCTTTTAGTTACAACTTGTTCAGTAGTTTGACAATAAGGTGCAGGGATGGAGAACTCATCAAGCTGGCAAACTTACATACAAAACAGATGCATATAAATGGCTAAATCCTAACAAGGATGGTACTTATAAATCAAATCACATTAACTCACCAATAGGATGACAGCTATTAGCTATTAATCAACTTGAAAATAACCTAAATACACATTCAAGAATAAGTACAGTAAAGATAAAGATGATGGTTGAATAAATCATAACAAAAGAGATTATATTTCATAATGAACCAGGCGAGAATCTTGAAAATAGAATAGGCTTATAAATCTCTAAAGTCGAACCCTTATTATAAAATCGATCCTAGGCTTTATAGCCTTTTTACAGAAGTACAGATCCTGAAACTTCGATCTGTTTTCACAAAAATAATCAAAAGTGATAGTTTTTTCCAAATGAGGGTTTCAAACCCTACCTAACTATTTGTCTAACTATGATGAAGATTTAGTTCACTGATTGAACATTAAATAACTGAAGTAGTTGCTAGTGATCACTACTACGGGTGCACTGTAAATTAGCCGCCCAAAGCCACCGTTTCAGTGGTTAACTCACATGATCTTTCTTGCTTAATCTGTCGAAATTTTCTACCCTATCGCCGTGGTCGACAGTCAAAAGCTCTAACCTGAACGATCGGAACCTCAAACCTAGATGTGGCCATAGTTTCGGTGATTTAAACCACTATCGGTGCTACGGTTAAGTGTCGACGATCGAAAGCTCTAACCTGAACGATCATAACCTCGACATTGAACGCTTCCGCAGTGTCGATGTTTTAAACCACTAATGTCGCGATGGTGAAGCGTCGACGGTTGGAAGCTCTAGCCACTAAAACATCAGAATCTCCAACCGTTAAATATCGACGATCGGAATCTCTAACCACTAAGTATCGGAACTTTACACCTAAAATCTACCGCAGTGTCAGCGTTTCAAACCACTACCGTCGCAACGATTAAACATCAGCGATTGGAAGCTCTAGCCACTAAACATCGAAATCTCCAACCATTAATTATC
Source organism: Pseudotsuga menziesii (assembly GCA_001517045.1). NCBI lineage: Eukaryota > Viridiplantae > Streptophyta > Pinopsida > Pinales > Pinaceae > Pseudotsuga > Pseudotsuga menziesii. The sequence continues at coordinate 648,420 of LPNX010461407.1, forward strand.
GACAATCAGAAGCTCTAACCACTAAGGATCGAAACTTTACAACTAAATGTTGTCGCAGTGTTAGTGTTTCAAACCACTACCGTCGCGAAGGTTATGCATCGCAATTGGAAGCTCTGACCACTAATGTGTAGGCGATCAAAACCCCAAAATTAAACGTGTTGGCACTTTAAGCCACTAACTTGTCAGTGATCGAAACCCCAAAACTAAAATGTGTCAGCGCTTTAAATCATAAGATCCTTTGTAGTGTCGACAGTATAGAGGACTAAACCTCCAAAAGGTCGGCGTCGTAGAGGACTAAACCTCCAACTACTGTCAAAAAATGTTCTTTTGGTGTTTAGGGCATATGTTGCACTCCTTTCAAATCTACCGAAGACAACTCTTTTCGGTGGCTAATGCAATGTTCTAAGCCCTGCCTAAGCCACCGAAAGCTACAACTTGTGAATTTTTTACCCAAATAAAAAACAAGGGCTTTCAAACTGTCAGTGATATTCGCATCCTTTGTTGCATGAGTTACATTCTTCATACTATCAAAATAAATTATTTTGGGAGATAACAAAGTGTGTCAGCTATATGAGCTGAACCATGACACAAAAGAATGCCCTTCACTACCTCAAGTGAAGGTAGTTCTGCAGGCATCAAATCCAGATGTGGAACCAGCCTACTTTATTGCACAGAAAAATCCCTGGCAGCCTCGAAATCAAGGTATGGCTCCAGACTTGTTTCCATTTTTGAATAACATGAATAATTGGAATAATATGCATCACATGAATACACAATTCCCTTCATCTTATTCTAACCATCAATGATATCCCTCTCAACCTCCGATGCAAAATTTTAACTCCTGGAACTCTTGGACATAGCCACCAAACCAACAAAATTCTTGGTCTCCTGGATGGAGGAACTTCCATCCAAGGAACTAGTTTCCCCATAAACAACCTCCTCAACAGCTTCCACATCAAACGTTTCCTCATCAACTGTACCCTCCTCAACAATATCCTCAGCCTTATCAATAGTCGCAGCTACAACTCCAGAATAATGTTGTCCCCAATATGCCGATATAACCACAGCCACCTACTCAACCTAACCCCAAACCAAATAATAAAGCAGTCCATCAGTTTGATACTACCAACATGCCCGCTTACTCCATTACTCCAGTTCCCTGCAATGACATCCGCTTAATATCAGGGAGGGTAGTGGAGCCTTTGGTCATTAAGGATGTTCAATCCCCTGTGCCTGAAGAAAGGATGAACCAATAGTATTTATCCAATACAATGACCCACATTATTGAGGACACTGAACATCCTACAAATATGCCAGCTGAAACACATGGAGACACATTTATTGACACACAACCTACACAATTGATTAGGGAACCACCATATCCTGAAAGATTAATGCTATCAAAGGCAGTGGGACAACCTCAATTTAACCTCTTAGGAGAGTTAAAAAATATCTATGTCAAAATTCCACTCCTTTAGGCCCTTCACGATGTACCTATCTATGCCAGAATTGTTCGGGGTCTGTGTACAAGGAAACCAAGAAGAAAACCCAGGGATCCTCCCACTGTTCATGTCATAGGGAAATTATCTGAATTAATAATGGGAAAAACCCTCTTATCCAAATACGATGATCCTAGGAATCCCACTATCACTGTGTAGATTGGGAGCACGTACATACCCAAAAAACTAGTATATTTAAGTGCAACAATCAATGTCATGACCATTGAAACTATAAAGAAACGCGGTCTCACTAATCTCTGGCCAACTCCTGCCATTTTAGAACTAGCAGATAGATCCACTATTAAACCTGAAGGAATCTTGGATGACCTCGTTATCTCAGTTGATTCATGGGAATATCCTGCTGACTTATTGGTTTTACAACCTAAGTCGCAGCAAGGAGGACACCCATTGATCTTGGGAAAGCCCTAGTTAGCTATAGCTAATGCTTGCATTAGCTATCGGTCTGGGTCTATGACCATATCAAATGGAACCAAGATATAGAACCTCACTCTCTATCCTCCATCTCGGTCGAGCCTAGAAGCTGAAACTCCGATATGGATGGAGCCAGAGGAAGAGGATGGTGTTCAACCATTATTAACGATAGGGAAGGCCTTGACTTTTAAAGATGAAGCTGAAGATGATGCCATTAATAATTTCATTAGTGAACCCACTTTTGTCAATAAGAAAATTTATTAGATCCTGAATGCTACTCTAGGTGAAGAAGAACAAGAAAATATCATAGAGGAGACATTAGTCAATGATACTCACATAGTTCCAGTGTTGAAAAATTTGAAAAGTGTTCCTATCAAGGTAGAGTCTAGAAAAACCTTGAATATCTATCCCAGTCTTGCTCTAGATGAACAGGAACACCTAATCACTCTCTTAAAAAAACATAAGGGGGGATTTGCCTGGGAGTACACAGACATGAAGGGCATTCCTTCTAATCTGTGCACCCACCACATTTATATCAAAAGTGACTCCCAGCATGTGTGCCAGCCTCAACGAAGAATGAATCCCAATATTAGGGACATAGTGAAGGAAGAAATTCAGAAACTCTTGGAAGCAAGATTTATATATCCCATTTCAGATAACGAGTGGGTGTCTCCACTCATGATAGTACCCAAGAAGAATGGTAAATGGAGACTCTGTGTGGAATATAGAGAGATGAACAAGGAAACATAGAAATATCACTTTCCCTGCCTTTCATCGATCAAGTACTTGACACCTTATCCGGGAAGAAGTTTTTCTCCTTCCTGGATGGGTTTAGCGGGTACAATCAAATCCAGATCGCTCCTGAAGACCAGGATAAAACTACCTTCACCTGTCCCTAGGGAACTTTTGCATACAGAGTACTTCCCTTTGGCTTATGGAATGCACCAGCCACATTTCAAAGAGTTGTGATTGGTATCTTTTCAGAATTGGTTAATGATAGTATGGAAATTTTCATGGATGATTTTACTCCTTATGGAAAAGGCTTTGAAGAAGCATTGACAAATTTGGAAAAGGTTTTAACACGCTCAAGGTAATAAAAAATATACCTACTCCTAAAACTTAGAAAACAAGTGCATAGTTTCTTAGGGCATGCTGGTTATTACAGAAGATTTATAGAAAACTTTTCCAAACTTGCCTCTCCTTTGTTTTCATTATTAATGAAGGATGTGCAATTTACTTGGAATGAGGCATGCCAGACAGTGTTTGCTAAACTTAAGGAGAATTTTTCCACAGCTCCCATCCTAAGAGGGACCAATTGGGCCCTGCCCTTCCACATTTCTTCAGATGACTCTGATACTGCCATTGGAGCAGTTTTAGGACAACAAGATGGTCAAGCACCTTATGCAGTTTATTATATTAGCAAATACGTAGCCCCTGCTGAACTTAATTATACTGTTACCAAGAAGGAGTTTTTATCCATTGTTTACTCCATTAAAAAATTCTGACATTATATCACTGGATATCCTACCTTTTTACACACTGACCACTCATCCATCAAGTATCTAATTTATAAACCTGTTACAAATGCTTGGGTAACTCAGGATGATTGTTATTATTACAGGAATTTGATATCACTATTATAGACAGACCTAGAAAAGAAAATGTTGTCACTGATTTCTTATCTTGTTTTACTAATAGTGATGATAATCTACCTGTTGAGGACTCTTTTCCAGATGAACACTTATTTGCAGTTTCAGCTCATTCCCCTTGGTATGTAGATGTCGCTAACTACTTGGTTGCAAGGAAGCTTCCAGCACATTTGTCAAAAAGAGAAAACAAAATCATTCAACAAAGTGCCAGGTATTGTTGGATAGACGGTCATATCTTCTACACAGGCCCTGATCTTGAAATCAGAATATGTGTAAGAGAATATGAAATATTCCATATTATGAAGGCCTTCCATGACGAGCCTTATGGGAGACATTTTGTAGATAGGAGGACAAGACACAAAGCACTGAGAATGGGCTACTATTGGCCGAAACTTTTCAAGGATGCAAAAAAATATGTCCATTCTTGTGATAGCTTCCAGAGGATGGGCCAACCTAACAGATTGGATCAAATGCCTCTTCAAACACAACTGGTGGTTGAACCTTTTGACAGATGGGCCTTAGATTTTGTTGGCCCTATCAACCCTCAATCCAAGAAGAAATCCTACATCTTGGTTTGTACCGACCACATGATGAAATGGGTAGAAACTGTGGCTTTGGTGAAATCCAATGACCAGGCTGTGATCGATTTCCTGTATGGTGAAATATTTACCTGTTTCGGAGTACCCAAGAAAGTGGTTATAGAAGGAGGACCTCAGTTTGTGTCGCATCAATTTGAAGCTTTGCTACGAAAGTACCATATTCAGAACTGGATAACTTACCATACCATCCTCGATCCAATGGCCAGGTGGAAAGCACTAACAAATTTATTGAATCCATCCTTACCAAAACAATCAAGAGCCATCATAGAGACTGGGCTAATAGACTTTCGGAAGCATTGTGAGCATATCGTACTACTTGGCTCAATAATACAGGTTTCTACCCTTATGACTTGGTGTATGGGAAAAGTGTTGTCTTCCCCCTTGAATTTGAAATCAAGACTTTGAAGACAGCTATGGAGGTAAACTCAGATGTGATTGAAGCCCAGAAGAGCATGTTGAATCAATGGAATGAAGTTAATGAGAAATGTTAGCTGTTGTGGATCAAATAGTATTAATCCAGCAATAGAGATCCAATTGGCACGACCAATTCATCAAAAATAAAGTCTTTTGCAAAGGCGACTGGGCATTATTATATGATTCGAGATTCAAAAGGGATTTCAAGGGTAATTTACGCACAAGATGGTTGGGCCCATACCTAGTAGATAAAGTATTTGATAATGGTACAGTCCACCTGATTACCATTGATGAGAATCGTGCACCATTATTTGCTAATGGTCACTGGTTGTGACTGTACCATAAGCCCATTTCGAAGGATGCATTTACTTCATAGATTGCATCTGACCAGGAATACCAGTTAGAACAAGGGCAGGAATATTTTTATGCCCCTGTCAATATTTAGACAATCTATGTGATTCCTACATAAACTTTTGTACATAAATAAATTGATAATTTTGCTATGATTTTTTTTCCTTTGTGCTTGATCCATTTTTTAAGAAAATGTGCAGGGATGTACAAGAGGAGCAATAGTCATGATCGAGCCTAATGACTAGGGGCATCCTTTTGTAGCTTCTTGCTTCGGAAGAAAAATCCATAAAATAAATAGTGAGCAGTTCATCATAGCTGCGACTCCTATCAAAATTGCCTATTTTTCTGTTTACGTGCAGCTGCAACACCGTAAAATAACGACCTTTTCTTGTTCCGCGCAGCTGCAACACCGTAAACTTATGACCTTTTTCCTATTCTGTGCAACTGCAACACTGTAAACTTACAACCTTTTTCCCATTCCGCGTAGCTGTAACACTGCAAACTTATGACCTTTTTGTCATTCCGCGCAGCTACAACACCATAAACTTACGACCTTTTTCCCATTCCGCGCAGCTGCAACACCGTAAACTTACGACCTTTTTCTCGTTCCCCGCAGCTGCAACACCATAAACTTACGACATTTTTCCCATTTCATGCAGCTGCAACACCGTAACATAATGACCTTTTTCTCATTCTGCATAACTGCAACACCGTAAATCCTTGCCTATTTTTCTGATTATCCGCAACTGCAACATTGTAACCTAATTCCTTTTTCCATCCTGTGAAGCTGCGATTCCGTTTCAATTTTGAACATTTTTACCTTTTCTGGAAACTGCGTCCATTGTCGAGACCTATAATCTATGGGACTGATAAAGAATTATGAATTCAAATAAACATGGGTATCCCAGCTCAGCATGAACCTCCAAATACACAAGAACTGAGAAGAAATGCTGAGGTTTTCGCTATTTTTAAATCTACGGTCTGGACCGAATTCTTCCAACGCCTGAATGGGTTTCATTGAGAGACAGCTCTACAATTTGCCTTAAATCTTACAGAAACTCACTCAGAGGTTAGGGGGTTACATATATAAGTATCTGAAGCAATAGTGGCTGAAGTCATCAGCCTTCCTCAGGTGGGAAGAGCTTGGTTTGGTCAAAGATCCCCCAATGCTGCTGCAGTGTAGGATTTTCTGATAGAGGGGGGGCAACTTCATCAGTCAAGGAGAGGGATAGCGTTACAGTCACTTCCTTAGCCATGGGATCAAGTAGCATTATTCCTTAAGAAGTATATCACCTGTGAAGGTAGGTATCAAACTGTTTATTATTCTAAACTTCCTCTATTATCTCATCTCCGTCGTAGGGCCTTACTGAGCATTCCATTTTATCTATTCAATGACCTACACCATATGGTGGGCTTTGTTAGAACAACCAAGCATCCAAACTCCTCCCTTACCCACCACGGCCTAATCAAATTAATAATATTAAGGGCCTTATCTCAAAGGAGCCAAACTTGGGAGCAATTCACAGGTCAAATTGAGATAAACCAAGAACCCACCCTTTTGCCTGGTGTTCCAATAGAGGCAGAAGTAGAAGTACTTGTACTCTTGGGGGCTATTCAAAACCAAGAGGAGCATGCAAATGAAAATTTGGGGGGAGCTGAGGAGCAATAGGAGGACTGAAGTCCCTCCAATTTATTTGGGGGGGAAGATGAGACTAGATCGGATGATCAGTCAAATGACCAAGCAGAAGAATTGGAGGAAAATGCAAGATAAAACCCTGTGGAAATATTAAATAATATGGGAACTTTGACAACAGAGGCCAAAGATGGAGAAACATTGATGCTATGATAGCTGAATCCGAGGATGTTAGAGCCATGATAACAAAAGGAAACGTAGAGGTATTGACCATTGAATCTTCCCCTAAATGGGGGTAACTCCGATTGAAGAAGAATAGGAAAACACTAAGATAGAAGATATCCCTTCCACATCAGCTACAAATCTGGAGATTCCTGCACCACGAAAGAAAAGAAGGAGATCAAAAGAAGAGATATAGGCATCACCACCAATAAGAAGAAAAAGAACCAGGTCGGTTGCAGCAGCTGAAGTAGCTTGGGAAAGATGGGCAAACCTAGAAGCATAGATTGAATTCCCCATTTTGAGACCCAAAGAAAATGATGCTCCACAAGAACCAGCTGTAGAAGAACCTCAAATTAAGGGACTTTTGTATGAAAATGGTCTATTAAAAGAAGAAGTACAATCACTTTGGAAAGAACTAGAAAATTGGAAGGAAGCATGCAGGAAGCAGGTAGAAAGGAAGCTGCACACACTAGTTGAAGCTGTAGACCGATTAGAAGGATCACCTCCTACTGAGGATGGTGAGGAGGAAGAAAGAGTGGTCTGCCCTGTGTGTGGAGAAATATTTAACTAGTCAGACTACAAAGTCATAGTTTGTGCCTTTGTGACACAACAACCTGTACCAGCAGTTGTGGAAGAACAAGGACAAGAAGCACCTAATATGGAGGAGAGGGATGTAGAAATGATTCCCGATATAGAAAAGGGGGAAAGTGAACAATTACAGTCACAACCAGCAGAAGAAGGACAATTTGATTGGAAGGATGATGAAGCTTCCCAAGAGAAACTTAAGCAAAGGGAAGTAGTAGATAAACTGGGTGTTGATACACAAGAACCAGCATCCCTGAATATTCTTGTTGATGTTGCCACCCAAATTGGGGCAGAAGAACCAGAGGCTGAGAATATTCCTAATTTTAAAGAAGAAGTCTATGCTGTGACTCCTAAACCATCCCAAGACATAGAATTAATAGAAATGGAATCCCAGTAGAAATAAAATGATGAATTTAACCCTGACGTTGTCACACAAGAACCAACATCCCTAGAAATTTATGTGGAGATTCTCAGGCAGCAAGAAGAAATCAACCCCGAGATGGATATAATACCTAATTTGGACTTAGGAGAGGATGAAGAAATGCAATCAAAGTCCTCGAGGGACACTGAAATTCTCAAAGAACAGCTCCATATTGCAGAGGAAATGGAAGTAACTCAAGAACAACCCCAACAGCATGAAGAAATAGAAGGGCACGGCTCTGCTACACAAGAACCAGTGGCCTTGCATCTCCCAGTCAAAGTTGCAGCTGACAATCAAGCATATGGGGAGACCAAAATTCAGAAAGAGTTTGCCACACAAGAACCAACACCTTCACAATTGGATTTTGAGGTCATTGTAGGAGAAATCCAAGGAGAGGATGATGTTACACAAGAACTAACATCCCCAGAAGTTGTTTCAGAGGCACCTATTGTTGAAGTTGATGTAGGAGAAATTCAAAGAGAGGATACTATTACACAAGAACTAGCATCCCTAGAAGTTGTTTCATAGGCACCTATGGTTGAAGTTGATGTAGGAGAAATTCAAAGAGAGGATGTTGTTACACAAGAACCAACATCCCTAGAAGTTATTTCAGAAGTATCCATGCAGGCAGTACAAGATTTTCAAATTGGAACATCAGATGATAAGGTATGGACTCAACTTCCTCAAAATTTTATCAATTTGGATTTTGATAATGAAGATCATATTGAAGATGAAGAAATCCAGAGGCTAACAAAAGAGCTCTCAATCCTAAGAATAGAAGTGAGGAAGTGGAAGAGTGAGGTGGAGAGGTGCCAAGAAGGGATGGTTTCCCTTGGTGAACATAGAAAGACCATCAAAGAATTAAAGGAAAGATGGGAAGAAGAACTCATGTTCCAGAAGCTCCATTGGGAAGAGATACAGAAGGAGATGAAGGAGCTGAAAAAGTTCAAATCCATGCAAATGGAAAAAGATCAGTTGTATACTCTTTCTCAAGAATTGTTGGGTACCAGAGTACCATCCTCCTCCTACCCTATGTTTTTATTTGAGCAGTTCATTTGGTTCAAACTAAGGGCTGTAAAAGAAGGAAGACCTTATGAAGTAGCCACCTCAACTAAATTTCTGGAAACATTTCTGGCAAGTGATTTTATTGATCAGAACTTGCTTTGTGAGCTCTATTTACATGAGTTGGATTGTCCCTTGGACCGCTATTCAAATCCTTCCCTGTTCTTAGGTGATGTTCAGCTATGGGATTTTTCCTCCTTTGTTAGCAATCATGATCAGTGCGAAAGATCCTTTCAAAATTTTTCTCATAATGAGTCCCACTCTAACCTTTGGGTTCGAAGTGAACCTCAGCTCCCTCATCATCTCCTTGCTCATCATGAGCAAATACTTGCATGCCCTATCCAAACTCAGTAGATGACGGAACTTCAAGAAAATGTTATCTCTACCTGTGTCAACCAGATTTCCAGGCATCAACAATTAGCTTTGGAAGGTAGCCAGCATAGATGACAGCCTGCCTCTGCAACCTTGAGAAATAGAGATCCCTACTGTTACAATAATTTTAAACATGCACTTTACAGGGTTGAGGGATATGTTGGATGCATGAAGGAATGTGGAGTTAATTGGCTGGGACTCAAATTCAAATTCCCTCTCATCTGGTGGCCAGAAAAACCATATAGGAAGACTTCTCATTGACAAAGGTAGAAGAAAAGAAGTGTTGGAGATACTGGGTTGTCTATAATGGATTTTTGGAAAAACAGGGGACACCTGAACTCTCATATAACTTTTCTTCCCTCCATGAATGAAGTACAATGCCAGATTCAGATTTAGACTAATGGATGTTGTTGCATGTGGACATGCAACAGGATAGTTGGGGGGAGATGTTGGGCCCAAAAATGACCCCCTTTTGACCACCTTTACCTACCTCTTTTTCCCTCATCTTACTCCATTATGTACACTAAACAGATGTTTTCCTTCACTTGATCCCTCAATTCATACAGGTGTGGTTAATCATTGTCTTATCTTATTAATGCTTAGGATTTTTGTAATGAGGGCTCTATATCTTGAATTATGCTAACATATGGTGGTTTTATAAAGATAATTTGAGATGTAAAAGATACAGGTGTAGCAGGATAAACATGCCAAGAGAGGGATGGACATTCATTGCTAAGATAATCGCCATCTATTCCATCGTTTCCCAAAGAACGCGATCAAAGGTTACTATTCCATGCAAGCTGTACAAAGGTGGCTGCAACAGGTTCGGATGCAACAGTGCGTCGCTGCTCAAGGATAGCTACAATTGACAGAGTATCTTCTAGATTGATCATGATTGTCATAGTTGGCTCGAGTAATAGCCTTCCTATACTCGAGTAATAGCCTTCCTATATTTCGTGCTTCTATCTTGCCACAGCTGCAACAACTTATCATAATTGGGGCAGCCTGAAGATCAGAGATCTTCATGGATGCCTGATATTAGTGGGTATAAGTTATGATTGTAATTGTATAAATACTAGGAACTATTCCAAGCCAGGGTTTGGAGATTAATTGATTTTACTTGTATAAGCTATGACAAAGCTTGTGTGTTCATCTCACCATTTTAATACAAGGAGTTTGATTCTTCAGATCTCAACATTTTAACATGTGCCAGCTCCATCATCTCTATGTGAAGGCTAGGCCCGCCTTCCTACAGAGATTGCTGAGTTAATTAGGTATTTTATTTATTTTTCTATGTGGTGTGAATTCTATGATGAATTCATTTATTTCCAATAGCTGCAATAGTCATTGATTTATTATGCGTTCCTTTGAATGATCAGTAATTGCATTCCATGTAAACTGCAGTGGTGTGGTGTGACAGTCGATTGTGTAGATTAACTTCCTCTTATGCAACTATGTGATAGTTGTAACAGCCTTGTTCATCCCTCATCCTTTCAATTGTTTTTTTCTTTAGATCTATTTAGTTCATCCCTTTATAGTTATAATTGTGAAACTTAATTCCTGCACTTTGAATTCCTAGATTAAGTTGAATTAAGATAGCTGAGATGGATCTTCAGATGGCTGGGTAATTTAGGATTTAACTTTCTAAAAAAGTAAATCTAGATGTTTATTTTTTGAATCTCTCATTTCTAGATTGAGGGTTGTGAGTAGGTAATTGTGATTTGGCATTTTCAAGAAGGTAAATTCGATTAAGTAGATCTTGGGATAAGTGGGTTGAACAGGAAAGTAGGATAATTCATTTACAGTATCATCTACTTAGCGTTTAAGCATATACAGTGCACATTATCTTTGAAATAAAACACTTCCCTGGGTTGACAACTTATATTGAACACTATGTATGTTGGATTTAATTAACTTGCATATAGGGTGCCCAACAAACAATAGAGTCGCATCATAAAAGAAGCTCGCAGGAAAGAGGTTAAAATAACTAGTAAAGACCTATCTAACAACAGTCAAGAAATTTCTTATCTGAGAAATCATAATAAAAATATACTTGCAGAAGTCAAGAAATTAAAGAATGAGAAGAAGATGCAACAAAAAATTGAGAAGAAACTCGTTGTCAAACAACCTAAATCGATCTAGTTGAATTAGAAAAATTTTCTGAGGTGAAAATTTAAACCATGAATAAGGAAACCTTTGCCAATTCAATCAAAGTGGAAAAACTGAAAGTTGTTATGATAAAGTTGTATCTCAGCTAAATGGCGTCAACAAACCAGTGAAGATCAAAACATCAGCCCTAGGATTCAATATTACGAAAGGAAGCTAAACTATAAGAGCATATCGTCACCTTAATCATCCAGGCCAACATTCATCCATAATCATCATTTTCAGTATTCAAAACATGATCGTCAATGACTATATTCCAAAGGTCTAGAATTCAACTTAATCCAAATATACCCTAGTGATTACAAGCAAGCTATTCCAAATATGTATTGACATGTAACTCCTATCAAATTTGACCTCACAAGGATAGATTCTTTTGTGTTTTGACAATATTGTTCAAGGATTTGATGGTCTTTTCATCTTGTTTCTTCAACTACTTTGAGGATGCAACATCTCAATGAGGGGTGTCTTGTAATATACATACGGTATATTACTATTAATCATTTAATGTCGGAATTTTATAAATAATTTTATGTAATAATAGTCATACATCATAATTTAATGTGTACTAATAATGATAAGTCGTCCTTTGTCCCAAAAGGTATGAATTATCCCCTCAATGTCTATTTATATGCATGCAATTGTAATTCAATCACATAAATCCCATATCAATATTCATATTAATAAATATTAATTATTTTAATATGGATTTCACTGGGTATCTCTTTCATGAATGAGTTCATGAAATGAACCATCGGGTTCACTTCAGATTGTATGCTTCACTTCTATTGGGTTCTAGGAGATAGACAATAGCCTAATCATGTTGTGCTGCTTTGTTTATGGAAGTACCCGGATTTCATTGATAAATGGTAATAAACAAAATAGAAATAAACGTGAAGAATACATATCTTATTCAAGGAGTAATTTTTTGCATCCTTGCGTTACTAAATGACTTATTTCTGCCATGATACAAGCTGATGGAATAACCCAGATAGTATGTGCTATTTTTTGTTTGTACATGTTGAAGGTTTTGTTCAATGTTAGATACAAAGAACAATTATATAATAAAATAATAGATTGCAGGATATAAATTGCCTTCATTCAAATCCAAAAACATAAAATAAATGAGTAACATACAATAAAGATTTGAGTCATGGGGATGTAAGTACTCCTGGTCATGATCCAGAACAAAACAAAATTTGTAAATATACAAAATAATTGGTTGTGGACTTGTAAATACCTTGTATTTAGAGCCAAAAGAATAATAAATATGAGTATAAAACATACCCTATATTTAGAGCCAAAACTATAAAAAGAGATATGAGTATAAAAAAGAAGAATGGGATTGTGGTCACATGAATGCTTCTTATTCGAAGGAAAGCTATGATGTTGGACTACAGTTTGGTGGCCACTTAGGGTAAAATAGATTACATGTTGAAATTTACCCAGGAGTTGTTCCATGCTATGCTATGTTGTTGCTTGTGCCTGCTTGAACATTTTCTAGAGACTATTGACCTACATCATTTAAGCTCTTGCTCTTGGCAGAGCTCTGTTTACTCTTTCATGGAAGATAGTTTGAGTGGTTCATTATTTCTGGATTTAGTTCCCTTTCAAAAATTATATTTTTCCTTTTTCTTTATCTCCTCAATTCTAATTAGTCAAAGAATAGAACACACCTTAAATAATAACTAGCTAAAAAAAAAAACATAGATCCTAACATGGTCTCTTAAAATATTGAAAAGTTGACAACATGTCTTGTACCGTCTGTAAGGTATGGGTTGCTATCAATAATGGGAAAAAGTACATGCTTAAACTTTGTTAAGTATGCTGCAGTTGTACCATCCATGGATTCTTGCACCTCTGCTCTTGCTGTAAACAAGGTCAACAAATAGAGAAACTTGATATTTCATACTCTGAAGGTTGGATTTAAATTTTAAGTTAAGAGTTTGTTTCCTTAAGTAAGAATCAAATAACTAACATGGACTAGGAAACAATGCCATGTTAGTGCATAATCTTGCTGAAGACAGGTCCAATTAACTTGTAGAAGCAAAACATGTTTAAGATTGATTATGTATACACTAGTACAAAATGAGGAATTAGCTACTAGGTGACTAAAAATTCTAGTCACCACAGGATTTTCAAGTGATTTACTACTAAATATGAGCAATTTTGATTGACCCAACTATTAACGACTAATTTAGTCACCAGTTAACGAATATGACTAGATAATAAGTGACAGAGTTAAAAATGACTAACATAAACGACTAATTTAGTCACGGCATAAAACATGAATAGCTAGAAGAATATGAATTAGTCATTTATGTTAGTCATTTTTAATTGTTTCATGTAAAATTGCATATTTGACAATGAAGTGTAAATTTTGTAAATTGTCTACCTTCTATTAGTAAAATTGGTGTCATGCACCTCGATCTTTAGAGATCCAACAAAGCATTTGCATAAATTTTATCTTTACCATGTTTATTCCTCTTGCACCATTGAATTAACAAACCCGGTTAAGCGCTTTCCAAAGGAATATTAGGTTCCTACGTCAATTATGAATTAGGCACTAGAACCAATACCATATTGATACCTAGCTAGAAGCATCATAGCCCTACATCCCCTCGAGAACCGGACATTCGAATGCGCCTCCTCCACGTAGACTTACCAAATGCATCCAATGCATGGCCAAAAAAACACGTCAACTTTGGATCTGTGGGATAAAGGTATCGTTCGACCCCTGTGCTCCTGTTTTTGCACTTGATACCCTATTTTTGTAGACGATAGGTCAATTGAGGATCTCGTAGTGACCAGTCGGAGCGCTTCAAAGGTATGGTTCTTGCCACTCCTATTGTGTTCATCACTCCAATCAATGACCAATTGTTATGGCATTTTACAGGTTTCAATGGTACCAAAGTTACTACTTCCACTTTATATTCTCAATTATCACCATCTCCAGCCTATGCTCTCATAACCATATGCATTTTGAGCTTTCATCCTGGGAAAAGCATGAGCACCCTCCTACATTGCCACTATTTGCAAAGGTCACTAGTTTTTGCACATTGACATTCCTCACACGCTCCAAAGGAAAACTGAAGCAAACATTAGAAGAAGTGATTAAACTTTGCAAGAAGGTTTACTTGTTGTAGATGTCATTGTAGAGCAAGGGTTGAATGATACCTTCAGCCCACAGATCCGAAGTTGACATGTTTTTCTTTCCATGCATTGGATGCATTCGGTAAGTCTATGTGTAGGAGGCTCATTCGAATGGCTGGTTCTTGAGGGGATGTAGGGCCCTCATTTGTGGCTGTAGTCAGTTGTCATCCTGAAGAGTATTGATCGAATTTTGGTACCAATCAAAGTCAATGATTTGGATGAGAAGTGGCAACAACAACCGACTTTTGGGCTAAAACATCAACTACGTAAACTACTCCATTTAAAAAACTAAACAACTTATATGATAATTATTAAAAAAATATAATATATAACCAATTAACATAATTTATATAATAAAATAATAAAAATAAAACAAAAAATATAAAATAAAACCAAAAGATATATAATTTATATAATAAAATAAATAAATAAATATAAATATATATATATAAAGAAACAAAAATATATATTTTCATTTGCAACTCTACCCACTAGTGTACCAAACATCTCTCCACCCACCTCTATAGCCATCTCCACCCACCTCTAAGGCAACAATAGTCATGGCCAATGGTCGATTTTCTTGAACCATCATCCTTCAATTCAGTCAATCACTGCTCAACTTGCTCATTCGCAAAAAATAGTTTGTCCATTGGTGCCAAACATAGAAGGATTTGGTGTTGTATTATGAGGTTCATTCATGATCTGAGTTGATCCTGAATCACTACAAGGTATCAAAGCAATCTTTGTCAATATCCTCTCATTTTTTTCTAAGATATATTGTAAGGAAGGCATTCATTCTCTCTTGTGGAATATTTTGATTTTGTAGAGTGGTTGTTCTTGGGTGTTCTCTATACAACTTGTGGTTTCACTCCTACTTCTTCTTGGTTTTAGTGTTGGAGATCCAAACTGCAACCTTTGTAAATCTGAGCTTCGTTGAAGTATTTTTCTCAGATCGTGCTTGGAGGAACCCAAATTCCACCCTTGTACAGACCGCAGGCTCTAGATCGTTGTTTGGATCTGCATTGATCAGGTGTGTCCTTCTGTGATTGGGTACAACCCTAGATTATGCTTTTAGTGCCACAAGTTCATTGTTGTACAAAGTGTCCTTGTTATTCCAGATTTGTGGTAGCTTGTCTTTTTTTTCCAGAAAATTTGGGCTTCATTGTTGTTGACTTTGTCATAGTTTCCAATCTAAAGGAGCTAGCGAAACAATTGACGAGGATATATAGAAACCCTAATCTTATGAATTCTTGATCAAAACCCATAGCGATCTATTTTTTTTTGTTTTTTTTTTGTAGAAAACCCCAATTTAGATATTGATTTCAGGTTAGGCTGTAGAAGACTACAAGGCACAGTCTAACACTCCCTCTCACTGAGGAAAGTGTTCTTTTGAGATTAATATTTTCAACACAAGGTGTGAAAATAAGTGAAATTATTGTGTATCTATTAATAATAGACTAGAATAGGTTTTTGTTCTTTGTAAATTTGGTTGTTTATTTGACCTTTTCTACAACATATGTTATCCATGCCTTTTTCCATCTGTATGCTAGAATGGAGGTTACACACTGGGCTACTACTGCACACAGTGTCCAAAAATTGTGTGGTGTTTCTTCATAAGTAATCTATCAACACTAATGTAATTGGAAAGATCATTGGTGCTAGTTATCAGACTCAATTAAGTAGACCCAAATCTGTTGATTCTACCTAGTCTGATCCCTACCTCAAATGCAGGTAGGTTCAGCTTGGACCTAACCAATGTATATCAAACCTGGTTTGACCCAGATTGATTGGTGGGCCTGGGTGATACAAAAACCCCACCGAGCCTTGAAAAATTTTCCATGCCTAGAAAATTATAAATTTTGGTTTTTGGGTATTATCAAGCTCATTATTGGTCCTAGGCTGTTATATTTATGTGGTATTTTCAGATTTTTTCACATGATTACAGATTTGAATTTGAGTCTTGAGTCTTGACAGTAGATAGTTTGAACACTTTTTTGTTTTGGTTCATGAATCATAATTTCATGCCATTGTCCATGATAGTTATGAAACTTGATGAATTATATTATAATTTATGGTTGATTGTAAATTGTAATTGTATGATATACTTGGATATGTTATTTTTGCATTACCTTCAGTGCTTTTGCTTTATATTTTAAATTGAAATAAGTTACGAGGATATGGATTTGATCTGGATCCAGATCATTCAGATTCGGATACGGATCCTCCAGTTGTTTGAAAATCCAGGATCCACATTTGGATTTAGGTAAATAAGAATTCTCATGAATAGTACTATTAGCCATCCACGTAAGATAACTGATAATTTTACAAGTTAACACCATCATTGATAATTGATAATTATTAATTTTGAAGACCATTTCAGCATAAGCATGAAGCATGTCATAACAGGGCTCATATCATTAGTGAATAAAGTGGTTTTCTTGAATTCTATCGCGTGACTAAATAACAGTGTGGGACCTGGGTGAAGTGAGCAACAATGTAGCACACAATGATAGATCAGACCTTGACCACAATAGATCAAACCTTTAGAGCATACCTTGATAGATCAGAACTTGAGAGCAGATATTGACATAAGGATAAATCATATCTTGAATAGGAATGGGGTTTAGGGTTTTGGAAGTCTTTCAATTAAAAATTGATTGTTTGGTGGATCGATGGGTCAAAAAAGCACTAGAATTTTCAGAATCTATTTCAAATTTTCAGGATCCGTTTCATTTATGATTTTCCACAGTATCTGTCTTATGGGCTTAGCATCCATTTCCTTTTGTAGGGGGTCCACTCCCAAGAAAGATCCTACACACGGGAGTGGCAAATATTGGAACATAGATTATATTGAGTTTTATCTTCTTTTGTCTAAGCTAATTCCAAATACAAAAAACAACCCATGTACCTCATATCTAGGCATTTTTGGGCCCTATAATAGCAAGTTACAACAATAATTAAGCCAATATGGGTATTTTTTTTAACATTATTGGGCGTGCTTCACCTTCTAGCAACCTCGACATTCAATTTGGGCCATTTTTGTGGATGTGAGGCAGTTATGGGCACAAGTTAGGACTATCCATGATGTCCTCCTAGAGAAGACAATGACAATATCTAAGGTATGGAAAATCTAAGAGAAGAAATCATGGCTGCACTAAGTGGAGTTTGGACCCTTATCTAAATCATAACTCTCAGATTCATCTGCTCTCTTCATTCATCATGATGAAGTATCCATAGTTATCACAACCGCTTGATAAGAGAAATCCAAAGGTTGTACACATTCTGTTGTGTGTTTTATATCGTCGTTTTTTATTCTAGGTTCTTCTTTATTATCTATGTCAATCTCACTAGTGGACATGTTTATGTTTTTGCAGTCTGTAAGAAACCTGAATAGCTTTAAACTTGTTGTGAGAAGATTGGAAGAGGTTTCTCTATATGTCAGGGTAATGGAGAGGGTCTGTGAACTGCGAAGGTGGTTGGTTGCCATCAGGGAAATTGGCAAGTGTTACAGCTGATTTTACCACACATGGTTGATCACACTTATATGGCCTTCCCTATCCTTCTGAAGACTCTTTGGACCCCATGGACTATTATTGTACCTTTGATGTTTCCAAGATCATCCCTAAAAACACCTATTATTTGTTGTACGTGACTTTTAATCCCTTTCTCATGTATATACGCAGATATTACCCTTAAACCCGCGTACATCGAGATGTGTCCAAAAGGCCGAATATTTTTGGAGTTTTCCTTGATGTGGATCCGAGTCACTTGTCCCTTGGCCTTCCATATGCCTCGAGATCACTCGTATTTGACCTTCCATTACCCCATTGAAGCACTATATAAGGAACCCTTTGGATACATTGAAGGGGGGGGAATTGAAGAGCAAGAAAACTATAGTCTATTGTTGTCGTAGCTTGCTTATACTTGAGTCTGCATCTCTTTGTCCCTTGGAGCACTTTGATTTCTTCCCAAGCTTTACTTTTATTGTGATCTTGCTATTGAGAGATGGAGGATTGAGGCGGTGGAGGCCCATGTGGAGGACTCAGCTTCTCCGATTTGCAGACGTGCCGATAGAGGTTGTCACTTATGTAATCTTTGATTTACTTAATAGAATTATCTTTTCTTGTCCAATGATGTGCATTTAAATGAATATTGAATCCATGGATGTGTTTGATTGCTTATACATTATTGATTATATATGCTAGAGTAGGCCTAACACTATATTAGATAGCATGCTTTCCTTGTTTACTGTTGTTGAGAGTAAATTACTAAAGCAGGCGAGATTGGAAAAAGCTCAACAAGGATCTACTGCAACCGTCTGGAATACGGTATGTTTTGAGATCCTTTAATGTTAGATGTTGCATTTCTCTTACATATTGGGAAGGGATTGCTTTTTGTGGTTTCTCTAATTGTTGTGGTACACCCCAAGCCATAGGAATTTTTCTCCGTAACAGAATTGGTGACCATACTGGGGATGTTCCTTGTTTTTCTTTGGGGTTTGGGGGCACAATGTGCTTGATATTATTGATTTGCTCTCTGCTTCTCCCTGTTTCTGTGTCACATTTTATAGCATGTTCATCCATTGACACTCCCCTTTATTGGTTTGACCAGGCTTGGCCTACTTTTTACCACTTTCTTCTCTGTATACGTAGGTTTTTGGCCAAAAGTCACATATAGATGTAGGTTTTTGGCCAAAATCCATGTATACATGTAGCCTTTTGGCCAAAAGTCGTGTACATATGCTGTTGTTATTTAAACAGTCATGTACATCCTCCCTTTTGGTTGAGTTTGATGTTGTGGGAAGTTGTTGGGTGGGTTGTGAGTGTGGTTGGGTCTTCTTGGGTTTTGATGTTGTATGTTGGATGCTTCTTTTGTGACCAGAGACCGCTTTTTCATTGATTTTTCTTTGAAATCAGTTTTAGTCATTTATTATTTTTGTTTTTCCATTAGTGCATTACGTTTTTGTCTTGGTATCTTGTTGGGCTTGTGTTTTATACTTGCTGCAGAGACTGAGAGCTTTAGTGACTTTTTATTTTCTTTTTTCATTCTATTATATTGAAAATACAAAATAGTTGCATCTTAGATATGGATTTGAGAAGCTTCTTGCATTGGATTGCTTGGATGAGAGTTTTATTTAGGATTTCATATAGGAAGGATTGCATTGCCATTCAAAAAGGAATATATTTTTATGCATCTCATGTAGTGGCATACCATGTTTTTCATTCTACAAGATTGCACTTGGCATTGATTGTTAGGTGTGCACTTTTATTTCACTATTGAGCCTTCATATCATTAGGTTCATGGCCATTTCACTTTGAGTAATCACAGCCAATTAAAATCAACGCTTAGTGAAAATGAACTACACATTTTTATTTTATAGGGTTCACCAACAAGATTAGGATTTAGAGTCTTGGAATAGTTCATTGTGAGTTAATTTTCCAAGACTACTAAACACAAACAATTAGGTGTCTGTCCAGGTGAGAAAGAGAAACCCTTGGTATAATTAGTGTTTCTCAGGACACTCCTCTTACACAGGATTTAAGCACGAGGTAGTGCATGCGATTGTGATTGGGATGACCCTTGGTCACTTTCTGTGAGCACCAGAGATATTTCTAGGATCATATTTGTATCTAGGGGCTCTTTTGAGTTTTGGGCTTTGCTACCCTGCCCATATGATTGATCCCACCTATGGCTGTCTACCTAAGCATTGGTTATATTGGGGTGACCTTAGTTTCCTTACCTAGGTATCACAAGGGGTACGTGTAGAGGTTATTCTGTAGCTATCCTGGCCAGGTCGAGGTTGGACAAAACAGTCGCTATATGCATTGAAGCTGAGGGCCACTATAATTGGTTACATACCTCCGCTTGTAGTGTATGGGATTTTCGAGCCTCTCCTAGGCAAGACATACCTACTGCATTCAGGAGCTCACATATCCTCCCATTAGTTTGCTTGTGTTTTGGATGTAGATTTTTCTTAGGAGTGTGCTCTTTGTGCGCTAGTTATCCTTTGGGATTGCGATTACTTGAGTATATTTATGCTCTCTTGAGTTCGGGTCCTTTTCTTTTCGGCATGCCTGGTATCCTATCACCCATCCTTGGTCCTAGTACGAACCCTGGTGTCAAAACCCCAAATTTTCACAAAAATTTAAAATTTTGAGATAACATAAAATGCTAAATTTATGGTTTACTAACAGCTAAAGGTTAGCAATAAAAGAAACAGTCAAATGATTAGTATTACATAATCTCAATTATGATAACTCGGCAGTTTCCTTTTTGTAACATGAATAAGGTTTATTTGCGTATTGTTTTATTTCAGTTTACTCATGAGTTTTCTTTATGACCAGTAGGTGGAATCTAACTTTGAATCCTTGGCTTACTTAGCATTTATGCTAACACAGAAAGATTATTGGTTCTTACAGGTTTACAAGTATGATCGAACGAGTAACGTTTAAATTTCATAAAGTATCCATAAGTGTTTTTATTTGCAAATATAAAGCTTAGTAAATAAGATGCTAAATTCCATACAACTTTCGTGAGGTAAAAACAATTTGCTTTCTTCAATTTTCTTGTAAACAAAGTTCAGATGATTGAGTTTTTTTCTTTATCATATGCAACGACAGTAAAAATACTTACCGTGGCTCTAACTTGTAATTTTAGTTGCTTAGTAACTTCTAATTTAATATGCATATCTTGCAACGTTTTACTGATTGTACTTTTGGTTATTATACATTATCATACTACCTACTTGAGTATCAAACTGTTCGATATTTATCTTCTGTAGGGAAACTTATAGCCTATAAACTTCTTGACATTAAGTTTGATTAGTGTAAAAACAATAGTGTCTTCTCACATAAAAACATTGTTTTCCTATACTTCTTAACTTTACGTTGAACCATATGGTTCTATTGATTATAGACTTGAGCAGTATCATTACATTGAAAATATTATTATTTCTATAATACTTTTCTTGTATTAAGTTACTGTCTACAAACAGTTTCCAAGGTTGATGTTTTCTATAAAGGTCTGCCTTCTATCCTATTCTAACCACCAGTATTTTGGTATAAGCATAAAACCATTCTACCAAATATAGATATGGTAAATTACGGGCAATTGTCTAGTTGAGAAACAACCAAATTCTATTAAAGTCTCATCGATCTGAACTATGTAAAAGAATTCATAAAAGTGTTCTTATATTACACTTTGCCAACTTCATAGTTTGCTACTATTTGATTTGTTAGTTTCTATAAGACTTATAAACATACATAAACTATTTTGTTTATTAGACATACAAGTTCAAAACAACGTTGAACTTATAAAGTATTCATAATTATACTCAATACGATGCTATGCAATTTCTATGATTGTCACAACTTGAAATGTTGTTAAAAGGGTGTAATTATGCATAAACCACAATGTAATTAAAATATAAAACTATAGTTATTAGATGGTTTTACACAATTCAACTAGACTTTTCACATGATAAACGATCACTATACTTGGCTAGAATTATCATTGATAAAACATGGTTAATAATACTCTCACATAGTAACATTGTCAATGCCATATACTTCGATGAATTACATCCACTCCAAGTTGAACGGTTTAAGGAAGGGTGATTCCATGAAGATGGGTAACACTTTTTGGCCAAATTTGGCGATGAAAACCTGATTTTTTACTCATGTGCTAGATAGAAGCCCTCAAAACGCATATATGCCATGTGAATTTTGACTTGCAGTAAAAAAACAAATTGTAGAATATTATGTTGGCTTCATAGTGATATTTTTTAAAAATATTCCAATGTCATTTAATGTGTGAATTTTTGCATTTAATGAACTGTGTGACCTTAAAAATTTGAAGAAGCTAATAAGTGGCTCGTGTCCACGTAGAGTAATTCAATCTTGCATTAATAATTTAAAAATATATATATATATGAGCATGATCTACATAAAATGTAGTGTGATGTGCATATTTTTTTGTTAAATTTTTTTGCATTATACAATTATTTATTATTTTTCGAAAGTGACCACATTCGATTTCAACATCGTTTTAAACACATATTTGTCCACGTAAAGCAATTTTTTCTATT
>LPNX010461407.1:674848-685573 GCA_001517045.1 Pseudotsuga menziesii
AAAGGGTTATTATCTATCTATCTATATATATATATATATATATATTAAGCATACCCCAACGATGTTTTACAAGCATACACATTTATCATCGTTTACCAAGTTTCAAGCAAGGATTTTGGGTTATACGAGACTATAAGATTACCAATCTTGTGTTAGGTCAACTTTAACTTAACATTGTATCCCCATGCCAATGATTAGCTATCAACTATACGTTAGGAAATATATTTTATGACATGATAACAAGGCATACGTTATAGTTTATGCGTCGTTTGTTAAAATCATTTGGTAAAATAATTGGTTATTATTTGGTCGCAGGTAAACTATGGAAAGTCGACCCACTACATGATTTTTATTATTGCGGCCACGTGGTTTTCTCTTGGCCATGCATTGGTCGTATATAAAACCAAACAACCCTAACCCTTGGCTTATTCTTCCTTCGCATTTTATGTTGTCCCTTTGGGCTGCTCTGCAAGCTCTCATGGACGTCATGAGTGATACTCAGTTTTCAGTGGTTCCAATGCCTATGTTTGTCATGATATGGTTCCTTTGAGCTCGGTCCTATTGCCAACATTCCACCGTGGTTTCTTTTACTCTGCCAGGGTTCATTGTTCTCTTTGCATTTGGCTTTACGACCCACCTGTAACTCCCTTTTTGCCCTTCTATCGTGGCCTGTCACTACGTAAAAGGTTGAGCTTAACTTGGCTGTTTGTTAAGCTCCTTCATCGTATGGTTTGGAGTTTTGTTTTCATGCCTTGCTTGTTAGTGACAGCTCCAGATTCGTTGTTGTTAACTCTTTTGTGGTCGTTTCCCAAGCTTTCTTTTGCTACTGCTATCAGTGTAGTTTGTACAAGAGTCCCCATCGTCTCTGTCACCTGCGAGTATAAGGGTTTGGATTCTCTTTACGCTGGTTGCGGTGATGTTATTCCTTCGTGGATCCATAAACTTCACTTCTAGATGAGGTAATTTCTTAAGTTTAAAATCAGCATTGGTTTACTGTTTCCATTCTACACATAAATTTCTTTTTAATTAAACTCTGGTTTTTATTTTGCAGGGATAGTTCACCTCCACATTTGACAGTAAACACTTCTCAAATGGCCCGATGTTTAGTCTACGGTAAGACCTGGTTTCAAAATATGGTTCTCCTTGCTTGTTCAGACCTTTGCAGTTGGAAGGATTTACGGCAATGTCATTCCCAGTCTTGGGTTGTTATTCTCCGGTTAATAGTTTTTGTTTTTTATTTTAACCCTTGCTTTCAGCAGGGTGACTCCGGCTCAACGCCATAACTTGTAATGCTCCCCTCTTGTGTTAAAGAAAGGATTTATAATGTTGTAATATTAAGTTTGTTAGTACTCATTTATAAAACACCCCCTGTCATGATATGGGTGCCTGGCTCTTAGCTGGTTTTTGTACTCTGTTTAAGTTTTTAAGTTCAGCCTCCTCCGAGCTCATTAAAGTAATGCAATGTATTTTAAGAAAGCCTTCCTTTAAGCTTAGACTCGCTTCAGCCGTGTACTGTTTGGTAACTCTGTGTGAATAAAATAAATTTCCCATTAAT
Organism: Pseudotsuga menziesii; assembly: GCA_001517045.1. NCBI lineage: Eukaryota > Viridiplantae > Streptophyta > Pinopsida > Pinales > Pinaceae > Pseudotsuga > Pseudotsuga menziesii. Next base: position 676,404 of record LPNX010461407.1, read on the forward strand.
TGTGTTTTATGATATAATTTAGTTATTTACCTTAAGCTGTAAGTGTAATTGTTTTGTAGAGTAATTGGTACTGAATATTTGTTTGTTCAGAATTATGACCTAGGGTTTTTGCCCTATTTGACTGTAAGATAATAATTTTATCGTTATTAATTGCATTAGATTAATGTTAATAGATTGAAGACTGTTTTTAGTCATGGTATTTCTATTTATTAGCTCATGAATTTTCGAGCTAGGTTTTTGGGGTGGATTGCTGCTATCATCCCTGTTTTGGGACTATGGATTGCTACTATCATCCACTGTGTGTTTGTGTCTATGGAAGTAGCCTGGTTTTGGGTTGCAGCTGAGTTGTTTTGGCCATGTTAGGGACAAGAACAACTCTGAGTTGCCTTGTAGGCTTGAGCTATGTCTCACCTTTAGTTTGGAACTGTCACCGGTAGCCTCTGCTTCTTCACAGGGCTGTGAAGGGATTATGTTGCTGCGATATGTAGTGGTTGGTCTTCGGACTGTGCTGGCTTGGTCGGTTTGTTGAAGGCCTGTTAAACCCAGCGGTGTTGGTTTGGGATGATTGTGTCCCTCGACTATGTGTAAGCCTGCATTGACCCTTATCCTTGGAGGAATCATGCCCAGCTTGGGGGTGGCGGCGTTGCTGAGAGATTGATGAGCACGCTGGCCTATGGTTGGGTGGAACGTTGCAGCAACGTAGCTGGTTGCAGGGTAAATTCTTCATCAAAAGATAAGTGCTGCTGGTTACTTCATCTTTGCAATTTATATCTATTGTTTTACGAATTATGATGGACATGTGAATGTTGGAATGTATGTGTAATGCTTCCGCTGGTTATTGAGTAATTCTACATGAATGAGGAATTATGCATCTGTGTATGCTTGTGTGTTTCATGCATCCTTGATATGCATCATGTTTAAGCCTTTTAATTTCAGCATTTGATTTTTCCTGTTCATGTTCATGGGGTTGTTTGCCAGCTGTATGTGGTGTTGGTCGTGTCCTCTTCACCGATGTGAGGGCCGGGGATGTGACAAAATGGTATCAGATCCCAAGGTTGCAACAATGGGCCTCTATGGGCCAAGAAGGAGCAACTGACAGAGGGTGGAATTGTCTTCTACCCAGCAGGGATCAGTGATGGATGACAACAAACTTCCAAGAATTTTTCTAAGTGTTGACAGTCGGGTCATCGGAAGAATTGGAAGTCTCCCGTCCGCAGTTGCGGAAGAGCTTCCAATCGGAAGAAGTTCGGGTTGGTGTTCCACCATTGCGGAAGCCAAAGGAACAAGTATTCTGATGAGAAAAGATTTCCGCCGGAAGAAGATAAGGCTCTGCATGCCACCGTTGTAGATGGAGAAACGATTAGACGCCCGACGGATAAGTCATCTGATTGCCGGCAGTGCAGAAGAAAATCATGAAAATTTTCTAAGTGTCGGCGGCCGATCGGAAGAAGTTCGTCTTTGGTGAGCCGCCTTTGCGGAAGCAAAGGGCATTTGAATTTCGATGAGGAAATACTTCCCCCGTTGCGGAAGGGTTCACGGAGTTAACCTCCGTCGTTGCGGAAGAAACAATGGTTTCCCGTCTTTCATTGTGGAAGCCAAACCATTAAGTCGTCCGATGGGCAAGTTCTCCGATGCCATGAAGAAGCATCCACCGTTGCGGAAGCCAAAGTCATTTGACTTCCGATAATAAATACCGCCGAAGCCGAAGCAGTTGGAGAAAGCCGCGAAAATTTGACCAAGTGTTCCGCCTCGGAACAGTTAATGGAATTGGACTTCCGCCATTGTGGAAGAGTTGGCGAAGTGAACTTCCACCGTTGCAGAAGAGTGGGTGAAGTTGAATTCTGACGTAGCAGAAGAGTTAGTGGATTGACGTCCGCCATTGCGGATGAAAAAGAAATTAGTCTTCCGATGGGAAAGCCCTCCGATCGCCGATACGTCAAAAAGGTTAAGGCTCGAAGTTGGTTCACTAATCAGAAGAATTGGCGAAGTAAACTTCCGTTGTTGCGGAAGCTAAAAGCACCAAGGCTTCCGACCAGAAAGGCCGCCGAAGCCGAAATTTTAAAATGGTTCTAAGTGTCGATCGGAAGAAATAATGGTCTGGTGTTCTGCCGTTGCAAAAGACAGAATGATTTCGAGAGCCGCCATTGTGGAAGTCAAAGCATTGAGGCTTCTGACCGGAAAGGCCTCCGACACCGAAAGTTTAAGATTTTTCTAAGTATAGAAAGTCGTCGGCCATCGGAAGAAGCAAGTTCTTGGAGCATCCGCCATTGCGGAAGCCAAAGTCATTTGGCTTCCAATGTAAAAGCCTTCTAAGATCCACCATTGCGGAAGGGGAAAGCCTTCCGAGAGCTGTCGTTGCGGAAGGATTAGTGGTTTGAGAGCTGATTCTGCAGATGGATAATGGGAATAAGACCCGATTTGACAGGGAAAATTTGAGTTTTTCAAAGGGGATTTCTCAGTGGTTTTCAGTGGGATTTCCAGCAGATTTCGACTGCCTTCCAGTGGGGTTTTCAGCTGTCTTCATTGGTTTACAGGTGGCTGAAGTTGGCACCCCGTCCAAAATGCAGCGGTGTGTAAAAATGCGAAGATTTGGTGAAAGTTTTCATTCTTAGAAGTGGTGTGGTTTTCACACCCAAGGTCGGAATGAAGCATGTGAATAGGCGTTGGAAAGCTTATCCAGCAAGGAAAAAGGGTAAGCCACCAGAATCTGAGCATGAAGCAAAAAAGTGCTAATGATGGCCACTTCTATCAAATGGACAAATCTGGACAGTTGCATGCCCAGGGGCAGCAAAGACTATGAAGTCAACCAGCTGTTGTGTGGAAAAGGAATTCCATGAGAAGATGAGGGACTTGAAAGGGAAGTTTTTATTAGACCCTATCTTGCTGATTATAACTACATTTCCTAAGTTTACGCTTGAAATGCATGAGGATATGTATTGCATGCATAGGATATTGCATGATTGGTAAGAATATTGGAAATTATATATTTATAATGAACCACTAAAGATAATCATTTCTTTGATGTTGGCATTAGTGGAAAAACCAACGATGACATGGACCCAGCTGAATATGTTGCTGATGCTGATGGAATGTGACCATCAACCCTTTGGAGAAGGGGTAAAGCAACAAGTCCAGGGTAAAAGTTGGTGAGCCATTTCTGCAATCTCCTGCAAAGGACCAACCAAATTGGTCATGTCAAGGGTGTAAGTAGGACCCATGCAGGTAAGAGTTGCTTATGATAAATTCCATGGATTGGTACAGGTAAGAGACCTCATACCATGTGGATGTTTGAATATAGAAAGGTGTCATTCCTGTATATGTTGATTGAGCTTAGTAGCTCAAGGAAAGTAAGTACAGGTGCAAATGTTGTGATGCATTGAGATGAATGCATTTGATATTATGAATGACTAATGACTGAAATGATGAATTGATGACAATTCAAGAGCCATTTCAAAGGTTGTTATGAATGCAGGATAGTCATGATCAATTGGCTGCCAGAAATGCTCCATGGAAGAGCAAGGTGGTATGAATGATACGCTTGTGAAGTAAGGAGTATCTAAACACTTCATTTAATTACGTGAATGATATGACTATACCTTGCAATGTTAGTATGATAATGATTGCATGAAGAAAATGAGTTGTGGTGATGTTGATGTGACTAACCGCTGGAAGTATTCGAATTTTACAAATTCTGAAAATGCTTAAGTAATGGTTGTAGCAATGAAAAGGTTATATACATCCAGACTTACCATGTGTTTGGTTGAATGAAGCTTATGTTTCAGGTAGATTACTTCGAGCATGGCAGTGAGAGGTAAGACCCTAACCAATGCCAGAATCTACCCTATGGTGTGCATAATAGGCTGTTAAATTCGAATTGTGAACTTCGGATTTAAGAAATTGCTGACAACTACTAGTCACTATTGGCTTGCACAAGATTGTGTTTGGTTGGTTGAAACTCATGTTTCAGGTAGATTATTTCGAGCATGGCAGTGAGAGGTAAGACCTGACCAATGCCAGAATCTACCATTTATGAGAAGAAGTCTCATGGTTGTGAAAGTAGTTGATAATGCATAGTGGATTGTTAAATTTGAATTGTGGATTTCGAATTTAAGAATTGCTAACGACTACTAATCATTGTTGGCTTGTATGAGATTGTGTCAGGAGGGACACATGGTAAGTGGGTATTCATGTTATGATAGTAAGCATAAAATTATAAGGGGCATAGTAGTGCTGCTTACAAGAAACCCACAATTGAACAAGTCAATTCTGTAGTAGATAGAATTGCAAATTCTTGTTGAATTTGATTACCAATGTTATTGCTTGGTTATGGAACAATCAATTGGGATTGTAGTATCAGGTAATGACTGATTGTTTGGATATTTGATGAATGTGTCAGGAGTACACACTGCAGGAAGATCATGTGTGATGACTTGCAAGAGCCAAACTTTATGGGAAGGTTTTTCCTTGGAAATGGGTTTCGGGTGAAACGCCATTGGACATTTTGAAAATGTCTCATCTGCACTACATGTTTGGTAATAACACGAGTGAGATGGTATGGGTTATGTCAGTAAGACATGTGTGGATATGAAACGTAAAAAGGAAGCAGGGATGGGGGCTTGGTTTGCTTGAACCTGGTGATTGGAAACCACACAGACAGAGCTAGAGGGCTGACTTTCTTCTCCACAACCCCGGGATAGCACTGGAAGGGAATGCAGGGCCTGAGGGACTGAGTAGCAGAGAAGGGACTTATTCCTTGTGTTGGGTTTGTGTGGGTGTCTTAGAAGTCAGGCTAGTTCTAGTGTAGGTGTTCCTAGCTCTGCAACGAGCTCACCAGCTTAGCATTTAGCCTTTCCCAATTCCTTGACGGTGCCTAACAGATATAAGGGCATACTGCGACGACTAATGGATAAGTGTTCTGTGACCCTTGCTATGAATATGCATGTTTAATCATTAAATTCGATATGCAGAACATGTTTTTCCATTATGACCGAATGATATGAAATGTGATTACAGTTTTAGAGCAATAACGCTGATGAGTTTGCTTGTATTGCTTGTGTTGCTTGTGTTGACAGGCTAAAGGTAAAAGGTAAATTGTTGATATAAGGGTGTGTTGGAATAAGTGTATGTTGGGCTGTTATATGCCTGAGGATCTATCGTAGATCCTAGACCTGGAAATGGTCACGGTAAAGTTCCAAGCCCAGTTGACATGATTGTGTACTGGCTGGACATTAATTCTTTGATGTTGTGGAGCAGCCGGCGTGCTGACCTAACATCTAAGTCCATAAGCGATCCCAAGGATTGCAAAGCGAAGTAGGATCCTGTGGACGAACGAGGAAACGCACAATACAGATAAGTATTGGATTATTTTGCTTATGAATATACATGTGTATATGATTTGGATATGATGTTTTAAGCTCTTATTCTAGAGATAAAACTAATGAGAATAAACTAAACATGTGGATTTATTCAAATGTTTGGATAAAGGTATCGCTGAAAGCGAGGACTATGAGAGCATCCTAGAGGTGCATGTGGACATGTGACTGTCCTGGAAAGCTCAAAATGAGCGGTAATGAAAAAGGTGCTAGTAAGACGGGAGATTCCTGGCAGCCGAGACTAACCATGTGGAGAGACTCCATGGTTTAGAGGTCTGGAATAGACCAAAGACACTAAGTGTCATGACCAAGAAGGATTGGTCCAGCATTCACGGTGAAGTGAAAGAGGCTGAGAGCATGAAAAGCCACAGTGATGGTGTGGGTTCCAAGATGGAACAAAATAAAGAGGGAAAAATCTCTTACTACTCTCCCTTGCCTTTTGATTATATATATATATATATATGTGTGTGTATGTGTATGTGTTTATGCATTGTGAAAAACAAAAGATTGTTGAATGCATGTATGATTGAAATGGAATGTGTGTATTTGCTTAAAAGTGAATTGTGAATGTTGGAATAGTTAATTCCATGCTCAAGAATGGACATGAATGAGCTCATGTGCCTATTGGGAAGGCATGAAAAATATGAAAGCTTCATAGATGAGACTTGGACCGTCATGCCAAATGGGGAAATTAATTGATTGGTTTTAATTTCTATATTATGCTTGGTCTGATAGAATTTCAATGGTACATTTCACAGGTGAGAAAAGTGAGACCTGGTGGTGCACATTGATCATGGCAGCAGATCAAAAGTTGTTGGACTTAGCTGGAAGTCTCCTTCAAATGATTGCCAAGACCCAAGAGAACCTTTGGAAGATGCTCAAGATACAAAAAATGCAGAATGAAATGAACCACTAGATTTTGCAAGACTTTATTGGTTTGCAAAGGGAGGTGAAAATCCTTCTGGGAGCAATCAGTAAAGGAAAGGAAGGTGGATCAGCAATGGGACAATCGTCCAAGCGACCCGATAAGAGACGGTCCAGGCATGAAGACTCAAGGGAAATTGAGCAGGTAAAGATGAAGCAGCCAACGAAATGCTGGAGATGCGGAGGACATCATTTACGCCGGGACTTCCCAATGAGGGAACATGATGAAGGTGTTGAGGCCTGGGAATTCGCAGGCGGCAACAGTAAGGGATTCTCCCCAATCAGCATTCCCAACTAGCCCGCTGACTGTTTGGTATAGGGAATCCGTCCGGTTTACGGTCCGGCTACCATAGGTCAAAGTAACAACAAGGGTTTACCGGTTGCGGCCCGGTCCACCGGAATTTGTATTTTGACTTAATATGCAATGCACATGCCTATCTAAACCATGCAGGGTGGTAAGGATGCCGGGAACCACACAATGTGCTGCGCAGGTTCTTACCTCTCGTCTTACGCTCACAACACCTAACCACATATTCAACTATGAACTAAAATGACTAACTATCTATCCCCGGGGAGCCAAGACAACTATTTATTAGTAATGCATTAACTTCATGTAGGATAAACACAATCACAGGTAACTGCTACTTATATTTACAGCACATGAAAGAGAAATTATTCCAACAATCAGATAGCTAACTGTTATGTGAAGCACCAGCATTACTAAGAGTGAATTTTCCACAAAATAAACCGGAAATCATTTAACAAGACACAAGTCACAGAGTTAGAATGATCTCACAATTCATGGACATATGCTGAAAAAACAAAATAGTTCATTTTCCAGCCATCCATTGCACACCATTTGGAAAATCCCACAGCACTTTCTCCAACAGGCAAACTACAATTCTTTATTGCAAAAATGAAATAGTTCTTCTTTACAATAGGTCCTCCAGTGTGACCGAGGAAAAAAGCCCTTTCTTTGTCTCTCTTCCCTAGTTTTATACAAAAAAGCAAAAAATGCTTGGGTTGCCCAAAGTGACCTTTGGGCTCCCCAACGCTTCAATTTCTCTCTACCTCTTACAAAATATTACATTATTACAAAGTTTGACCATCCTTCTCACTCGGAGGGGCCCACTTGGTCTTCCAAAAATTTCCTCCATGCTGCTGCCTCCTTGGCGAGTCCTTCAAACGAGTGGGGTTCTAGAAATTGTATATTCAGCTCGAACTTATCTGCCTGGTTCCGAATAGCTTCTATTCTGGCCTTGTTCAGGTGTACCTGTTCCTCCAATAGCTGAATACTAATGGCTGCATGTCCAATTTCATTTTTCAGGATCGGCTCATCAAGGGCTCCGATACCTTGGACCTTGGCTTCATCCTCATACTGCATCGTCTGCAACATCCCTGTAATTGTATCATGATCAGGGAATTTGTGTAGCCTATGTTCAGCCTCCACTTGACAGCGATTATAGGTGACCAGGGCTCTCCTAAAGAACTCTGTACATGCTCCCTTCGTTTTCTTCACTGCCTTCTGAAAATCCTCTGCAGAAATAACAGCAAACTCGATCAGATCGTGGTCCCGCTTCAAAGCCTGCTTATCTTTAACTGGTAGCTCAGCTGGGATTTCTTGATCATCTTCTACTCTGGTTATCCTGGAAGTCAGCACCTCCAGGATGTCTTGTGATCTGTCCACGAAATAAGATGATGTATTTAATATTTCATCCAGCCTACCATCAATCTGCAGATTTGACACCTTTCTTCTTCCAAGGCCGTTTGCAGTTGCATCATCCTTGCCTTTTGAGCCAGGATGTGATCTTTGACGGGCTGCAGATCTACCTGTTGCTCTTTGGCTGCCTTCAGCTGCTCCTGCAGATCCCTAACATATAAGGTATTGGATTCATAGATGTCCTTCTGCTGCTCCGTTAGCTCTTCTATCTTTGTTTTCATTTGTTCCCTTTCGTCCATTAAGTCCTGAATTTCTTGATGTGCCTTACTCAAGGCTTCTTGGGTAGTTTCTTTCGCTTGTGCTTCCTGCTGGATAACATGAATTTCATGCTTTGTGAACTCCACCTCTTTGATTGCATGCTCGTATTTTCTTTTTAATCTGTTGCTCTCCTCTCTCTCCCTTCTCAAGGTGTCCTTCAGCTGAGCGGAGGTTTTCTTGGTTGAGTCTATCTCTTTCATCATTTGATCCACATTGTCCTCTGTAGCGTCTATTGCTGCTCTGCCAGCCCTTATGACAAACTTGGGATCTTTATCCGTTCCTACCATCACAGCTTTGTTGGTTATCATGGTACTGGCCATCCCTTCAGCCCATACCTTTTGCTCAGTTCTTCTCATGATTCTTTTGGTTGCCCTGTCGTAATACACTGTGCTAAAATCAGGGACCTCTTCCCCTTTCTTCGGTGTAAAGGGTATTAACTGGAGCATAGGAGTGGAAGGAATGATGGTAGTGGTCCTCTGCATGATCTGCACCTCAGGGTTTTCCTCACCCTGACTTTTCCCTGCTTGCGATCCAGAGGCCTGCTGTTGTGTCATCCTTGTCTTCTCGGCCTCTTGTTGTTGAAGTTCTTCATCTATTTTCCTCTGAGCTTCCTCAGCTGCTTCCTAGGCAGCCTTCTTCTTTTCTTCTTCTCCCTTCTGGGACCATTCTGCAGCTTCTTGCTCTAGTCTCTGGGCTTCTTCCCTTATTCTTTTGGCTGTTTCTTCAGCCTTAGCCCATTCAGCTTTCTCCTGCTCAGATCCACCTTGCGGTTTGAACCTCTTACCGACCGCTGTCATGTTAGCGGCCCTCCTGAAAATAGATTCATCCCTGTCAATGTGATGAGTGTACTCATAAAATACTTTATGTTTCTTGCAGTGTTCGGCCATTCTCTCGTG
>LPNX010461407.1:686740-734175 GCA_001517045.1 Pseudotsuga menziesii
GCTGTGCAAGGTGTTATGAGCCTGATAAATTTTTATTTGTAGCACATCTTCACCAGGTCCTATGAATGAGTTGTTTTATGATTTATCTCACATGCATTAAATTATCAGTCATATTGAGGTTGGCAAGAAAATACGCTATTACGAGGCTTGTCATTCTTATGAAAATGATATATATAGAAGTGACATGCAAAATCTATGCAGATGCATCATATAACCATCATTCTACTGCCTATCACAAAGAGAGGAAAAATAAAAAACTCCAGGCTTAACCAGTCGACATTTCAGACCTACGGGCCATGGAACGCAAGCGACTAAAACAGCGGAGCAAACGCATCATGAAGATAACCTTCTTCACCCACCTCGACGGGAACGAGCCCATCTCTAGACCCGACATCTTAACCAGAACCGACTCACGCTACCCCTCTCTTTAACCTGCCAAGGCTTTAAGTGTTCAATAGCCAAACTAGGTCGCGCCATCCCCCATTCTCACCGAAACGACGCACCACCCCGGACTGTACACAGAGAGTCAGAAAAAACCCCGCGGCGACTGTGGCTAATGCAAAACCCGATCTCAAGACAGAAAAAGGTAACGCAGCTCCTATCAATTTAACCACCCAACGAAACCTAACGCAGAAAGGCGTAACGGCCTCTGGTGCCCCAAACTTCCATCATAACCACCAGGTGCAGGCGGCACGACGGCCGCTTGCACCTCGCTTCCCCCCAAAGGACTGAAACAGCAGAAAAGGAAACGCGGGCCTTTTAAACACAAAAGGTGAAAACCCCCCTCCCTAAAACCGTCCAAAAAAAAAAATCAACCGGGAACTCTCACCGAACGGCACGCAACGCCAGGTGGACGACTGAAGAAAAAAAACCTAACCAAGGGAGAAAAACCCCGCTGGCGCAACGGAACGATGGGTCCAAATCTTAAAAGCCCCCACCGCGTGAAAGAAAACTAAAAAAAAGAAAAACGATGATAAGAGTCAAAGTCCTACCTGGCAATCCACCAAATGAGGGAGCTGATGATAGCTAGACTTCTTCTCCCGCCACCTGGACACCGGTACCAACAGCTAGCTCTCACGCGCTCGTAAACTCAACAGCTCGCTTCACCGCAACCACGCCTTTGAAAACAACAAAACCCCATTTTTTCGCCCCACATATATAAACACATCCACACGTGCGAGAAGTCACATCAATCTGGGCGGCTTCGAAAGTTACGTCGGGCGGCACGAGCTTCATACCACCCGCAATGGAGGACCCCTCCTACCACTTCATCACCCACAACGGCGAATATGGCTCAAACAAAACCTCGGGCGTCTTCGGAAAATATATCGGAAGCCTGGAGCTTGGGGTCCCCCGCAACGGCGGACCACTCCTATCATGATACCATCCGCAACGGCGGCGACGGGTATAGGAAATCGCCCGCTACGGGAAAGAACATCAAGAGTCGGGGGCCACCCGCAACGGCGGTATCGATAAACCCACGCGGTCCTGAAAACCGTCCGCAACGGCGGGCGCGACATGGCCAACTATGAATCGAAAAGCCTCCGCTACGGCGGCGCGATAGACGGCTAGGAGGATCTGAAGGCCACCCGCAACGGCGGGGCGGGCAAGCGAGATAGAAACCGAAAGACGCCCGCAATGGTGAAAAAACAAGGAGAAAAGTGTCCGTCATGGAGACCTTGCAACGAAAAATCAAAAAGCTTTTGCAAAATGACAGGGACTCAATTTCAATGGCCGTCTTTAAACATCCTAACTATGAAAAACCAGTCAATTTATAGCATTCAAAATTCGGGAAGAAGCCATAAATCCATAAGCAAAACTCAAGAGCATGAAACTAGGCAAGGAAAATGGATAACTCGAAGTAAAGGAGGGTCCCAAAAATTTTCAGAATTTTGGGAAAATGTTGCAGGCGCAACAGAAGGCAATAGCCGCAAAGTTCCTAGACTTCGGGATCAGCTGGAAGCTGAGAACCAGCAGGACAAGTCCGTGGAAGCTGAAGGGCTTGATCTTGAATGTTCAAAGTAAATGATTGAACGGGGGACAGATCTGCAATTTTGAAATTTTGATGTGCAATTGTATATGTATTGTATATATGTAATGGAACACCGAGGATGGTGTTATTCCAAGGGGGAGGGTAATGTAATGTCCCGGTTTTGACCCCGTTTGCATGATGTATATAATGTAATTAATCATGGTGAGGAGCTAAAGGAAAAATCCCCACCATCGATTTGGTTGTGTATGTTTCGGCAATGGGGATAGTTGCCGATGGTATGTCGTTCTATCCGGCACATTATTGTTAGCATCATGTAAATACGCACATCAAATAAAATAAACCACAGCCAGCTGTGGTAGTGCAACGTTGAATGAAAAGGGCATGATTCCAAAGGATAAGGGGTGGGGGATGTCAAACCTTGGTCTATGGGGGGGGAAAAACCCATGTGTTGCCACCTTTTTGATTTGCCTTGTCTCACCCAACCTCTTCAATGTCTTGATTTTTTTAGTTGGGGGCAATTATTGCATGAGGAAACGTGGGCATGGGGAAGCGTCGGTTTTGGCAGGAGGCTGTCAGTTCAGACGGTACGCATGCCCAGCGAAGAACCTTCATTTCTCTCATGCTTGGTCTCCACCTTCTCCATGATGCCATTCTTCCCTGTCTGTTCGTCTTCCTCACGCAGAGCCGTGGTCTATTCGTCTTCCTCACGTGGAAGGAAAGTCTGTTCATCCTCATGTGCATCGGAGGTCTATTGGTCTTCCTCACGCATGGAGGGATGGGTTCGGCTTCCTCCTGTGCACCATTGTTTTGTTCATCCGTGCGCAGAGGTCGGATCGGCTCACCCTCACACGCAGAGAGTTGTCCACTCTCACGCAGGGACTCGCAAGCCTGGTCTTCACCTTCACGATGGTGGTCTATGCAAGCTCTCGCGGGGCTCCGTTGTCTAGAACGAGTTGTCATGTTCCTCATGTTGCTGGTAATGTATGCTGATACATTCTTTGGGATTGTTGTTTTCCCCATGTCATGAGCTAAGCTGATGTGTATGTTTTGGGTTGCTGTTGTTTTCCCATGATTTTGGATGCTGTTGTGAGTTCGAATTTTGTTTCCACTTTGGATTGTGAATGTGTAACTTTCCTCAACGTGTACATTGAGGAATTGTGTGTTGCCTTGTGGGCTTGGGGATGCTGGTGGGTTGTTGATTCCCACACCTGTTGGCTTCTCCTTTTTTTGGGACTGTGTAAGTTTCCAGTAGTTACCTGGAGGAATTGTGTGTGCTGTGGACTGTTGATTTCCAATATGTTGGCTGATTTTCCCTGTTTTGGGACTGTGGATTGCTGCTATCATCCACTGTGTGTTTGTGTCTGTGGAAATACCCTGGTTTTGGGTTGCAGCTGAGTTGTTTTGGCCACATTAGGGCCAAGAACAACTCTGAGTTGCCTTGTAGGCTTGAGCTGTGTCTCACCTTTAGTTTGGAACTGTCACCGGTTGCCTTTGCTTCTTCACAAGGCTGTGAAGGGATTATGTTGCTACAGTATGCAGTGGTTTGTCTTCGGACTATGCTGGCTTGTCCGGTTTGTTGAAGGCCTGTTAAACCCAGCGGTGTTGGTTTGGGCCGATTGTGTCCCTCAGCTATGTGTAAGCCTGCATTGACCCTTATCCATGGAGGAATCATGCCCAGCTCGGGGGTGGCAGCATTGCTGAGAGATTGATGAGCACGTTGGCCTATGGTTGGGTGGAACGTTGCAGCGACGTAGCTGGTTGTAGGGTAAATTCTTCATCAAAAGATAAGTGCTGCTGGTTACTTCATCTCTGCAATTTATATCTATTGTTTTACGAATTATGATGGACATGTGAATGTTGGAATGTATGTGTAATGCTTCCGCTTGTTATTGAGTAATTCTACATGAATGAGGAATTATGCATCTGTGTATGCTTGTATGTTTCATGCATCCTTGATATGCATCATGTTTAAGCCTTTTAATTTCAGCATTTGATTTTTCCTGTTCATGTTCATGGGGCTATTCGCCGGCTGTATGTGGTGTTGGTTGCGTCCTCTTCGCCGATGTGAGGGTCGGGGACGTGACAATATCCTATTTGTAAAAGTTAAAAGAACAGTTCTTTTTTAAATAAACATTTATTTAAATGTTAATTATTATCATATTTTGATTGTTTTTATTTAATACAATACATATGGGGTTTATTAAAGTTCCTTGATAAGATGTACATAAACTCTGGACTTAGTTTTGTTCTTTAGAATTTAACTATGATAATAATACCCTACTTGAGGTTCAAATATTTGTAGACATAGTTAGTTATTATCATTAGTACATAAACTAAGTAATTCTGGTTTTAAATCTTTACTTAGCAGATTATAATAAAGTGGTTTGACTGGGTTATTTCTACTGCCCCTCCTACAGGTTAATAATATAAACACAAGGAAATACACACACACACACACAGACACACACACACACATATATAGTGTATCACAATTTACCCTCCTGCATAATTTGATTTCAGTAAGAAAATAATGTACTGTGTAAGAATAACATCTTATCTACTTGAGTAACTTATTAATATAATAAACTTGCTACCTGTAATAAGTTATGGCTATTTCTTTTCTAGCATACTTACATCAACAAGCTAGTTAATCCATAAACATAAATAAACAGGTTATTATTCTTTTCTAATAATAATCTACATACAAAAATAAGTTACTCTAATATTATGAAATGCATAATACATCTATTCACTTGAACTCCTATCATATCCTTCATCTAATTTAAATACACTACCTATGCTGGAGTACGGTCTGGTCCTTCCAGATGTGGAAAAACACAGGTTAGGATTATTTTTCATCTATTCCAGATTCATTCTTTCAATAAACTAAAAGATTACTAACTCTATCAGTTCACAACTAAACATTTAACATTCATTAATCAGTCAGTCTCACATTTAACCATCTAACATAGTAAAACAAAATACTGTAGAACCTAATTAAGCTAGAAAACAACAACGTTAGGAGGCCATTCCTCCCTACCAACTCCTGGAGAGCGCTCAAACAACATCTCCTCAGGACCCCCAAGCCTATCCCTGGTCTCCTTGGCTGAGAACTGGTGGAGCAAGAAAACAATAGACTAGTCCAATGACTTAATAATCACTCTGCACTCAGCAGTAAGATCCTTCAGCTGAAAAGTTGCACTAAATCACTTAGCAGTTAACCCCTCAAACTCTTTCCACAAATTCCCTCACCATTGAATTTCTCTGAAGTACATTCACCTGAATGAATACTTCTCTAGAAAATGAGCAGCCTCATCTCTCTTCAATGGGCATTTTTATAAAGATTTCCTAAGTATTTTGCGTCAGTTGTCATTAATTAAGCCACCTACTCTGATCCCACTTTCTTGGGGGATCATGACCCCAAATGTAGGGAGGTTTCCACCTGCAACAATTGGAAGAGGTTTGAGGATGCTTCCACTTGTCTGTTTGCTCTCCACCCAGACTCATCTACCAACTTGACCAGTAAACACTCTTTTAACAGCTCTCCTAAGCTGTTGTCTCCACTTTTATTTATTTATAATTAAAATATTCAGAATTACATTCAATATCCTTGACTCTGCTGAGTCATCAATTACAACTTAGCATAAAATTTAACATAATGTCTTAAATAACATCAAATAAGATAATATTATTTTGCAAAATTGGGGCATGTGACATACACACCCCCTTAGAACATAACATCATCCTCGATGTTATTTATTCTTCATCCTCAGAATTCCCCTGGAACAAAATTGGATATGAATCTTGCATATTACTTTCCAATTCCTAGGTGGCTTCCTCTGGACTAAGGTGCTTCCATTGCACCTTCACTTGTCCAATGGTGCGGTTCCGAAGTGTGATCTCCCTCCGCCCAAGGATACAGTCCGGTTCCACCTGTACATCATTCCAGTTAACAACATGAGTAGCATCATGAACATATTTTTTTAATACAGAAATGTGAAAAACATTATGTACTCTTAAATTTGGTGGTAATGCTAATTGATAAGCTACTTCTCCAATCCTAGACATAATCTCATATGGACCACAGTAACGAGGTGCTAGTTTTGCACAACTCCCCAATCTCAGAGAGATCTTTTTGGGCCTTACCTTGATGAACACATGTTCACCTACCTGAAACTCCTTTGGAGTTCTTTTTAAGTCTGCTTGACTTTTCTACCGATCCTGCGCAACTTTCAGATTACCTTGCACCTGTTTTACAATTTCTTCTATTTCCTTTAACAGTTCAGGACCTAATACCAATCTATCCACTAGATTACTCTAAAATACAGGAGTATTCCATTTCCTTCCATATAAAATTTCGAAAGGACTAAATCTGGTTGATGTCTGATAGTTATTATTATAAGCAAATTCTACCAGATGAAAATAATCCTCCCATTTACCTGGCTGGTCTTTTACATACATTCTTAATAAATCTTCTAGTACTTGGTTTACCCTTTCAGTTTGTCCATTTGTTTGAGGATGGAAAGAAGTACTAAAATTTAATGTAGTGTTTAATCCTTTAAACAGAGACTTCCAAAATTTTCCTATAAATTTAGGATCTCTATCTGAGATTATTACTTTCGGTATTTCATGAAATCGAAAAATATGTTTTAGAAAAGTATTAGCTATGTTTGCAGCTTTATATGTAGTTTTAATAGGTATAAAGTGAGCTGCTTTACTTAACTTATCAACTACTACCATGATGGAATCATTCAGATTTTGATTTCTAGGCAGTACAGTAATGAAATCGAGACTAATTATCTCCCATTTCCATCTAGGAATGGGTAGTGGCTAAAGTAATCCAGCTGGGTGTTGATGTTCAGTTTTCACCTACTAACATTCAAAACACTTAGCAATATATTTTTCTACTTCAATCTTCATATTTGACCAAAAATACTATTTTCTTAACATAGTTATAGTCTTTTGATAGCCTGGATGACCTGAGTATGGGGTTTTATGAATTTGATCCAAAATTAACAGCTTAACTTTAGGTACGTTAGGTACATACATTCTGTCTTTATACAGTAAAAATTCTTTGGCATTGAAACTGTACCCTTTACTTAAGCTTTCTATTGGATTTTCTTTAGTTTTAGTTTGTAAATTTTGGTAAATTTCATCTTGTTCTATTCCTACTTTAAGCGGTTCATCCAAATCTGTATCATAAGTGTTGATAGCTGATGCAAAATTCAGCCTTGCATTCCTACTTAATGCATCAGCAACTTTATTCTCTTTACCTTTAATGTGCTGAATTTCAAAATCATACTCACTTAGAAAAGCTATCCACCTAGCTTGTTTGGCATTTAAATTAGGCTGATCTAACATATACTTTAATCCTTTATTATCAGTCATCAAAATAAATTTTCTGCTAATTAGGTTATGTCGCCACATCTTTAGAGCATGTATAACAACGGCTAATTCCAGATCATAAGTTGCATAATTATTTTCATGAATTTTTAATTTTCTTGACTCATAGGAAATAACATGCCCTTCTTGAATCAGAACACCACCTAAGCCATCATTGCAGGCGTCAGTGCACATTACAAACTCTTTATTAGGATCAGCTATTCTTAAAATAGGTGCTCTGGTTAATAAAAATTTTAACTTTTTAAAGCTTTCTTTGGATTTCTAGTTCCAGTCAAACTTCTTTCCTTTCTTCTGTAAAGAAGTTATCGGATTTACGATCTTTGAAAAACTTTCAATGAACCTCCGGTAGTACCCGGTAACGCCCATAAAATATTGAACATCCGTTACATCCTTAGGAATCGGCCAATATTTGATCGCCCTTATCTTTTCAGGATCTACTGAAATCACTTCCTTGGTCACCACATGACCTAAGTACTGAATCTTATCCTTGAAGAAATCACATTTACTAAAGTTTGCAAAGAGTTGATGATCTCGTAACTCTTGCAAAACAATTTTTAGATGTTCTTTATGTTCTTCTTCAGTTTTTTAATAGATTAGAATGTCGTCAATAAACATGACCACAAACTTATCTAAATACTTATGCATAACGTTGTTCATTAAACACATAAAAATAGTTGGGGCATTAGTAAGCCTGAATGACATGACAACAAACTCGTAATGACCATATCTAATTCTAAAAGTTGTCTTAAAGATATCTTCATCTTTAATCCTCACTTGATGATATCCAAACCTTAAATCTATTTTCGAAAATATCGTGGCTCCACGAAATTGATCAAATATATCATCAATGTGAGGCAATGGATATCGATTTTTAATGGTCATCTTATTTAACTGACGGTAATCTATGCAAAGTCGCATGGTTCTGTCATTTTTCTTACTTAAGATGATAGGTGCCCCTTAGGGAGACACACTAGGTCGAATATACTTTTTATCAATTAGTTCTTTTAATTGGGACTTTAATTCATTAAGTTCAAGTATGTTCATTTGATAAGGGGCCTTTGAGCTACGTACTGCACCAGGTACCAGCTCAATGGTGAAATCCAATTCCCTTTTCAGAGGTAGTCCCGGAATTTCTTCAGGGAATACATCAACATATTCTCTTAAGACTGGTATGTCTTCCACTTTTAACTTATCTTTCTTAATTAGACTCTCCTCATCAGTTATTGTTACTGCATAAGCTTTACATCCCTTTCTAACAGCTCTCTTAAGTTGTAAAGCAGAAATCTGCCTTATGGTGGTTTTTCTAGTGATTCCTTTTACACTTACTAGTTTTCCATCACTATTTAAACATGTGAAAGTTTTATCATAACAATTTAAAATTACCCTATGTTGTTCTAACCAGTCCATACCAATCAGTAAATCATAAGAACCAAGAGGCAATACATTAAGATTTACAACAGTTTCAAAATCATCCATAATTACTGAACAATCTTTTACAAAACAAGTTACCTTTCTTTTAGCACCAATGGCTAACTGAACCAACCAAGAATTTTCAATTTTTTCAATAAGTAACTTACATTTTTCTACCATTTTAGGTGCAATATAACTGAGACTAGCTCCTGCATCAATCAAAATAGTTACAAGGGTTTGTTTATCATACCTTCTACTTCCACCATGGAAGTTTGATATTCTGCTTGTCGATTCTCCAAGGGTGCATTGATTCTGGGCATCATCCTTCCTAATTCTCCAATAGTCATCTCCTCCTGTATGGTATGAATATTGCTAATAGTCTTTTTTTTATTAGGATAGACTGAAGCATAGTGTGGGCCATTACACTACCAGCAATTTATAGGTTCTTTGCGGTCAAAGTTCTTGGTATAATTACCATGATTATTAACCAATTCTTTACCTTTGGAATTATTCTAATTGTTTGGAGGATTATTCTTATTTCCTTGGAAATTCTTATTATTAGGATAATTTCTGACCTTATTGTTCTTATAATTTCTATTGGGCACAAAATCCTTCTTCTTTTGTTCATACTGGTTATTATTTTTCTTGGCTTTCCAGTTGGCCAAACTTTCCTTCTTTCGATTCTGTTCAAAACAGAAGTTAGCTTTCCTCATAGCTTCTTCCAAAGTCTTTGGGTTGTCATATTCAATCCTGTCCTTAATATGATAAGGTAGACAGCTGAGGAATCGTTGTACCTTTGGTTTCTTATCTACAAGGTATGGCACATACCTAAGTAGACTTAAGAATTTGTTGTTCAGATATTTTATTGTCATTGATCCTAATTTCAGCTCATAAAATTATTTTTCTCTTTCTTCATAGTATTGCTCAGACATAAATTTCTTTTTAAAGTACCTCTTGAAGGTACTCCAATTTACATTTTTTTCTTTAATTCCTTTAACTCTCTTCAAGTCCTGCCACCAAATGTCAGCCTTCCCTGAGAGGTTATAGATAGCCATTCTAGCCTTTAACTGGTTAGAATAGTTATATATTTGGAAGTACTTCTTCATCCCGAATAACCAAGATTCAACTTCCTCCCCCTTCTCAGTCTCTCCATTGAATGTTGGTGGTTTTATCTTTTTGAATTCCCCAGAAATTTCCTCATAAGGTTTGTATTTCCTCTTTTTAGTGTATTGTTTATCAACACTACTATCACTAGTAGAATGGTAATTTCATTGTTCACCAAACACCTCTGAAGATGAACTACTTTTAGTTTTAGTATGTTTCATCTTTTTAGATTTACGTTGATGACTTGTATCTTCTGATTCAGTTCTTGTACCCCTACCCTCAGTTTGAAACCTTTCTGTTAGGATCTGATTCAACTCCTCCTGAGCCCTCGTAATCCTTTCATTCTCTCATTTTACAGACTCCATTTCAGATTTTAGGTCTTTTACAGTTTTAACAGTTCTGAGGAATTGGTATTTAAGACCTTTGGTATATGATCTCTTGGTAAGTTTCCTGGTTCAGTAACTGGAGATTCCTCCTCTGCATATTCTTCCAGCTTTTCCATACCTGTTTGTTAAACTTCGGAACAACTTCTCTATTGAATAACATTTAAAAGAAAAACAAATACATCAGCATAATAATTCAATTTATTGTTTCATAGAAGCTAGATGGGTTTCATCAAGGCCTAGTGTTTGAACCTTGTGCTCTGATACCACATGTCAAAACCCCAAATTTTCACAAAAATTTAAAATTTTGAGATAACATAAAATGCTGAATTTATGGTTTACTAACAGCTAAAGGTTAGCAATAAAAGAAACAGTCAAATGATTAGTATTACATAATCTCAATTATGATAACTCAGCAGTTTCCTTTTTGTAACATGAATAAGGTTTATTTGTGTATTGTTTTATTTCAGTTTACTAATGAGTTTTCTTTATGACCAGTAGGTGGAATCTAACTTTGAATCCTTGGCTTACTTAGCATTCATGCTAACGCCGAAATATTACTGGTTCTTAAAGGTTTACAGTATGATCGAACAAGTAACGTTTAAATTTCATAAAGTATCCAGAAGTGTTTTTATTTGCAAATATAAAGCTTAGTAAATAAGCAAATAAATTCCATACAACTTCTGTGAGGTAAAAATAGTTTGCTTTCTTCAGTTTTTTGTAAACGAAGTTCAGATGATTGAGTTTATTTCTTTATCGTACGCAGCGACACTGAAAATACTTACCATGGCTCTAACTTGTAATTATAGTTTCTTAGTAACTTCTACTTTAATATGCATATCTTGCAATGTTTTACTGATTGTACTTTTGGTTATTATACATTATCATACTACCTACTTGAGTATCAAACTGTTCGATATTTATCTTATGTAGGGAAACTTACAGCCTGTAAACTTCTTGACATTAAGTTTGATTAGTGTAAAAACAATAGTGTCTTCTCACATAAAAACATTGTTTGCCTATACTTATTAACTTTACGTCGAACCATATGGTTCTATTGATTATAGACTCGAGTAGTATCATTACATTGCAAATCTTATTATTTCTATAATACTTTTCTTGTATTAAGTTACTGTCTACAAACAGTTTCCAAGGTTGATGTTTTCTATAAAAGTCAGCCTTCTATCCTATGCTAACCACCAGTATTTTGGTATAAGCATAAAACCATTCTACCAAATATAGATATGGTAAATTACAGGCGATTGTCTAGTTGAGAAACAACCAAATTCTATTAAAGTCTCATCGATTTGAACTATGTAAAAGAATTCATAAAAGTGTTCTTATATTACACTTTGTCAACTTCATAGTTTGCTACTATTTGATTTGTTAGTTTCTATAAGACTTTAAAACATGCATAAACTATTTTGTTTATTAGACATACAAGTTCAAAACAACATTGAACTTGTAAAGTATTCATAATTCTACTCAATACGATGCTATGAAATTTTTATGATTGTCACAACTTGAAATGTTGTTAAAAGGGTGTAATTATGCATAAACCACAATGTAATTAAAATATAGAAACTATAGTTATTAGATGGTTTTACACAATTCAACTAGAATTTTCACATGATAAACGATCACTATACTTGGCTAGAATTATCATTGATAAAACATGGTTAATAATACTCTCACATAGTAACATTTTCAATGCCATAAACTTCGATGAATTACATCCACTCCAAGTTGAACGGTTTAAGGATAAAAGGGTTATTATATATATATATTAAGCATACCCCAACGATGTTTTACAAGCATACACATTTATCATCGTTTACCAAGTTTCAAGCAAGGATTTCGGGTTATACGAGACTATAAGATTACCAATCTTGCATTAGGTCAACATTAACTTAACATTGTATCCCCATGCCAATGATGAGCTATCAGCTATACGTTAGGCAATATATTTTATGACATGATAACAAGGCATACGTTATATTTTATGCGTCGTTTGTTAAAATCATTTGGTAAAATAATTGGTTATTATTTGGTCGCAGGTAAACCATGGAAAGTCGACCCACTACATGATTTTTATTATTGTGGCCACGTGGTTTTATATTGGCCATGCATTGGTTGTATATAAAACCAAACAACCCTAACCCTTGGATTATTCATCCTTCGCATTTTACGTTGGCCCTTCGGGTTGCTCTACAAGATCTCATTGCGCCCGTGAGTGATACTCATTTTTCAGTGGTTCCAACGCCTGTGTTTGTCATGCTATGGTTCCTTCGAGCTCGGTACTGTTGCCAAATTTCCCCCACAGTTTCTTTTACTCTGTCAGGATTCGTTTTTCTCTTTACATTTGGCTTTACGGCCCGCCTGTAACTCCCATTTTTCCCTTCTATCATGGCCTGTCACTGCGTGAAAGGTTGAGCTTAACTTGGTTGTTTGTTAAGCTCCTTTTTCGTAGGGTTTGGAGTTTTGTTTTCATGCCTTGCTTGTTGGTGATAGCTCCAGCTTCGTTGTTGTTAACTCTTTCATGGCCGTTGCCCAAGCTTGCTTTTTCTACTGCTGTCAATGTAGTTTGTACAAGAGCCCCCGTCGTCTCTGTCATCTAGTGCGAGTATGAGGGTTTGCCTTCTCTTTATGCTGGTTGCGGAGATTTTATTCCTTCGTGGCTCCATAAAATTCACTTCCAGATGAGGTAATTTCTTAAGTTTAAAACCAGCATTGGTTTACTGTTTCCATTCTACACATAATTTTATTTTTAATTAAACTCTAGTTTTTATTTTGCAGGGATAGTTCGCCTCCACAATTGATAGTAAACACTTCTCAAATGGCCCGACGTTCAGTATACGGTAAGCCCTGGTTTCAAAATATGGTTCTCCCTACTTGTTCAGACCTTTGCAGTTGGAAGGAGTTACGACAATGTCGTTCCCAGTCTTGGGTTGTCATTCTTCAATTATAGTTTTTGTTTTTTATTTTAACCCTTGCTTTCAGCAGGGTGGCTCTGGCTCAATGTCGTGACTTGTAATGCTCTCCTCTTGTGTTAAAGAAAGGATTTATAATGTTGTAATATTAAGTTTGTTAGTAGTCATTTATAAAATACCCCATGTCACGATATGGGTGCCCGACTCTTAGCTGGTTTTTGTACTCTGTTTAAGTTTTTAAGTTCAGCCTTCGAGCTCATTAAAGTAATGCAATGTCTTTTAAGACAGCCTGCCTTTAAGCTTAGACTCGCTTCAGCCGTGTACTGTTTGGTAACTCTATGTGAATAAAATAAATTTCCCATTAATTATTTTTTATGATATAATTTAGTTATTTACCTTAAGCAGTAACTGTAATTGTTTCGTAGAGTAATTGGTACTGAATATTTGTTTGTTCATAATTATGAGCTAGGGTTTTTACCCTATTCAACTGTAAGATAATAATTTTACCATTATTAATTGCATTAGACTAATGTTAATAGATTGAAGACTGTTTTCAGTCATGGTATTTCTATTTATTAGCTCATGAATTTTTGAGCTAGGGTTTCCTGAGTGCAACCCCTGTTTTTAAATGATTCCTTCAATTTGTTTAAGTCAATTCTTTATTTGTAAACAAATATTGTTTAAGTAGATATTGTTATCTGTATATAATGTAATTTCCTGAATTTGCATCTATGCATATATTTTATTTATAAAGACTGTAACCAGTCTACAATAGTTCGGTTTATTCAGTGATATTATTTCAAATGGTATATTTATAGCTTAACTGTTTTTATTTTATATTACAAGAAAGTAATAAAGGGTTTCGACCCTATAGATACTCTTTTACATGTATATCCTATTTGTAAAAGTTAAAAGAACAATTCTTTTTATAAATAAACATTTATTTAAATGTTAATTATTATCATATTTAGATTGTTTTTATTTAATACAATACATATAGGGTTTATTAAAGTTCCTTGATAAGATGTACATAAAATATAGACTTAGTTTTGTTCTTTAGAATTTAATTATGATAATAATACCCTACTTGAGGTTCGAATATTTGTAGACATAGTTAGTTATTATCATTAGTACATAAACTAAGCAATTCTAGTTTTAAATCTTTACTTAGTAGATTATAATAAAGTGGTTTAACTGGGTTATTTCTACTGCCCCTGCTATAGGTTAATAATATAAACACAAGGAAATATATATATATATATATATATATATATAGTGTATCACAATTTACCCTTCTGCATAATTTGATTTCAGTAACAAAATAATGTATTGTGTAAGAATAACATCTTATCTACTTGAGTAACTTATTAATATAATAAACCTGCTACCTGTAATAAGTTATGGCTATTTCTTTTCTAGCATACTTACGTCAACAAGCTAGTTAATCCATAAACATAAATAAATAACTTATTATTATTATTTTTTGATAATAATCTACATATAGAAATAAGTTACTCTGATATTATGAAATGCATAATACATCTATTCATTTGAACTCCTATCATATCCTTCATCTAATTTAAATACACTACCTGTGCTGGAGTACGGTCTGGTCCTTCCAGATGTGGAAAAACACAGGTTAGGATTATTTTTCATCTATTCCAGATTCATTCTTTCAATAAACTAAACGATCACTAACTCTATCAGTTCACAACTAAACATTTAACATTCATTAATCAGTTAGTCTCACATTTAACCATCTAACACAGTAAAACAAAAAACTGTAGAACCTGATTAAGCTAGACAACAACAGCATTAGGAGGCCGTTCCTCCCTACCAACTCCTGGAGAGCTCTCAAACAACATCTCCTCAGGACCCCCGAACCTGTCCCTGGTCTCCTTGGCTGAGAACTGGTGGAGCAAGCAAACAATAGACTAGTCTAATGACTTAATAATCACTCTGCACTCAACAGTAAGATCCTTCAACTGAAAAGCTACACTATATCACTTAGCAGTTAACCCGTCAAACTCTTTCCACAAATTCCCTCACCATTGAATTTCTCTGAAGTACATTCACCTGAATGAATACTTCTCTAGAAAATGAGCAAGCTCAGCTCTCTTCAATGGGCATTTTTATAAAGATTGCCTAGGTCTTTTGCATCAGTTGTCATTAATTGAGCCACCTGCTCTGATCCCACTTTCTTGGGGGATCATGACCCCAAATGTAGGGAGGTTTCCCCCTGCAACAGTTGGAAGAGGTTTGAGGATGCTGCCACTTGTATGTTTTCTCTCCACCCAGTCTCCTCCACCAACTTGACCAGTAAACACTCTTTTAACAACTCTCCTAAGCTATTGTCTCCACTTTTATTTATTTATAATTAAAATATTCAGAATTAGATTCAATATCCTTGACTCTGTTGAGTCATCAATTACAACTTAGAATAAAATTTAACATAATGTCTTAAATAACATCAAATAAGATAATATTATTTTTGCAAAATTGGGTTATGTGACACCTGGTGTCGGACTTGGGGGCATCACAGTCCCTTACCGTGCTCATTGATTTGGGAATGGTCATATTACATCCTCTACTCCATTTATGGAGGATTTTTATTCCCTTCGTTCGGTCTTTACACCAATGGTCAGCCTCATGGGGGTTGTAGTGGATACATGAACATTGGGTCAACACCCTACAATCCTTCTTATGTCCCATCATCTTTCACATTGTTTCCTTTGAATGTTGTTGTCATGGTAAATCCTCCCTATATCCTATAGTTTGGACTCTTTATTGACTATTTTGGGCTATTGTGGACTAATATTATTGTCATGTAGGGTCGGGTTTTTGTACACTCTCTCTGAGTTCTTTGATCTGTTTGTGTCTATCAAATGTATTATGTCTGAACTGGAATATAGGTTAGGATATCACATATGCTTGCACTTATGCATTTCATTATGACTGTTCCATCTTAACCTTAGGTACGAACCCATTCCATGGTACCACGAAACCTTCATGTTGTTGTTAGAAGTGGTACCATGTGAATGGTAGAACTTTCCTATACATGGGTATCCTAGTTAGATACTGTTTGCATTTGGTACCCATGCTGTGAGTCCTCTCTTAGGTATGGGAGTCCCTTTTAGTCCCGCCATGACTTTGAGAAAGAGCTTCATACTCCTATTGAACTTTATGCTGGCCATTTCCCCGAGACTCCCTTGTATATGTCAAGTTATAATTTTATTATCATGAGTTTTTCTTTCCTTATTGAGCCTTACGTCAACTTCCCTGACTTTGATTATCAGCCATATATCCTGAGCTTGTCTCAGGTCTAGCCAAGCAGAGCCTTTTTATATATCTTTTGCAACTTGATTCCCCATTTTTTATCGGGAGGGGACTTTCCCTGAGTGTCGTTATCCTGCACATGTTTCCTTGCATTGAGCATAGGTATGTTCCACTACTTGGAACTAGTTTGTTTTCCCCTTCACACTTGTATCGTCCTATATTTGTAACTATAAAGAACTTTTATTCTTTTTCAATCTTTTCAAAATATCTAAAAAAGTCCAAAAAAAATCAAAAAACCAAAAATCCAGATAGGAAAAGATGTTATATTTGGCAGCAGTCGAGTCTTGTTGCCTTTGAATAGAGCATTGTATATCACATCGATTGGTTGGGTTAGTAGTTTGACTTTAGGAAATGTACTCGTTTTTCTGAGTTTTCCTCCACTGACTCATTAAGCTTCTAGTCTCTGTGGAGCCTCTGTTGATACCTCCTATGTCGCAGAGATGTCCCAGTTTTGTATATCAAGTCTATGATGCCTACATTCAGTCACCATTCACCTTTATTCTCTTGTTCGAAGGAATTTGAAACCTGAGTCAGCCATTCTTCAGTTGTCTTGACTTTGCATGTTGGCCATTCCCAGTACTATTACTGGTTCATGCACATCTTGTTCGAGTCCTTCCACATTATACAACATTGCTGAGTACCTCATGTTGGTTGATGGGGGATGCCTTAATTTCCTCCTTCCAGCGGATTCCATCCCATCGACTTTAGATCATTTATTCTAGGATAGGATTCTAGAGTCGTTTGAGTTCCTTGAGACTTACAGTCATCAGTGGTAGGTTCTCTCACCATCGACAATTTTGGGAATACATCAATGTCCCCTGATCGATGGACTCTTCCAAGTGTTCGAACTCAACACATTTATTCTCACTTTTTAGATTGCACTCTAGTACCTTGATTCCCATTTTCATTATCAGTGGGTGATCTCACGTTTGTTAACGATATACAGCAATGACCGGTAATCAGATGATTGACTACTATGTTCGACCTTGACACCTTTATTCACATAGTAGGACATGTACTCATAGCGGTTTGTGTCGAATAATTTACAGATTAGTGGCATTTCATATATGATACCTCCTTGATCGTGCCAGTGTTCATGATATTTCAGCTCTCGTGACTTGATTCCAGTGTATGTCAGATATCTTCAGCCATTATGGAGATCTTGATCCATTGTATATCTTCAAATTTCATGGAGATCTTGATCCTTTATATATCTTCATTCTGGAGATTCTGATCTATTATATATTGTACGTGGTGATGACCACACATGTCACATTTTGTATATCATGCCTATTCATGGCCATTGTACTCTTATGTATCCAAGACTACTATATGTCTTTGTAGTCATATGCAGAGATTGATTATTGTACTATACTGTTGGATGGCTGGTTCTTCCACCTAGTTCTTCATCACTCCACTTCTGGGATGGATTTATAATGTATTTTGGCCATCGTGTTACCCCTCTGACCTCACACATTAGGGGGAATCTATTACAGTTGATTTTACCACACATGGTTGATCACACTTTTATGGCCTTCCCTGTCCCTCTGCAGACTCTTTGGACCCCATGGACTATTATTGTACCTTTGATGTTTCCAATACCATCCCTAAAAACACCTATTATTTGTTGTACGTGACTTTTAATCCCTTTATCATGTATATATGCAGATATTACCCTTAAACCCATGTACATCGGGATGTGTGCAAAAGGCCAAATATTTTTGGAGTTTTCCTTGATGTGGATCCAAGTCACTTGTCCCTTGACCTTCCATATACCTCGAGATCACTCGGATTTGACCTTCCATTACCCCATTGAAGCACTATATAAGGAACCCTTTGGATACATTGAAGGGGGAGGATTTGAAGAGAAAGAAAACTATAGTCCATTGTTGTTGTAGCTTGCTTATACTTGAGTCTGTATCCCTTTGTCCCTTTGAGCACTTTGTTTTCTTCCCAAGCTTGTCTTTTATTGTGATATTTCTATCGAGAGATGGAGGATTGAGGTGGTGGAGGCTCAGATGGAGGACTCAATTTCTCCGGTTTGCAGACGTGCCGCCAGAGGTTGTCACTTATGTAATCTCTGATTTACTTATTAGAAATATCTTTTCATGCCCAATGATGTGCATTTAAATGAATATTGAATCCATGGATGTGTTTGATTGCTTATACATTATTGATTATATATGCTAGAGTAAGCCTAAGACTATATTATATAGCATGCTTTCCTTGTTTACTGTTGTTGAGAGTAAATTTCTAAAGCAAGCAGGATTGGAAAAAGCTCAATGGGGATCTACTACAACCATCCGAAATAAGGTATGTTTTGAGATCCTTTAGTGTTATATGTTTTATTTCTCTTGCATATTGGGAAGGGATTGATTTCTACGGTTTCTCTGTCTGTTGTGGTACACCCCAAGCCATAGGAAGTTTTCTCTGTAACAACAAGGATCACAAATCTTCAGTTCAGATAGGAGAGAGAAACAATGAACAGGTTCACATATCAGATGATGGCAGTGCATCTCCAAGAAAAGCTTCTTTGGTGAGTCTACTTGATTGGGAATTTGGGATTATTTTGTTATGCTATTTTATTTTTCCACTGCATTACAAGTTCTACTTAATACCTTAAGATGTGGAGTAACTGATTATTATAGCTAAATATTGGATGGACTAAAATTTTTCATTACTGCATTTAAGACATGCCTGCTAAAAATAAAGCAGCAACAGATGTAAAAAGAGCACACTTCATGAATGTTTTGTGGACTAGACTGTCTCGTTCTTCTACAGTATCATTTCATAAACTCTATATAATAGTTATAATTAATTTCTATCCATATGCTTCTATTTAGTCTGCACGTATAAAAATCTTGACTATTTGTATAGTTCATGTAAGTCATGTTATTTCATTGAAATTACATGCTAATTTTAATCAAACAATTTTCTATCATAAAATATGTTAGATGTTGATGTGCCTTAACTAATATGTTAACTAGTATACATAAGCCATTTTGTTTTCTATGACACTAAGCATAATTATTGTGTTAGCTAGATGCTTATGTACCACTAGCATGACAACTAGTATACAAAAGCCATTTTGTTTTCTTTGATTCTAAGGATCCAAACCTTTGAAATTTATCCTTGATCATTGGCTTAGTGAAAATATATGGTTGCTGATATTGACATCTGCAATAGATCAATTAGATCCCCTTTTTCTATGCATGCTCTCTGATGTAGTAGTTATGAATCTTAATGTCCATGGTTCTTGCAAGAAACACTATTTTTTTGAGTTCTATACATTACTGATTATCAGAAGGGAGAGGCATGGATTGAACTTGTTGTAGGTTTAGATCACTGAAAATCCTTGTGAACTGTATTGATGCACTAACTGCTGCCTAATACTCTGCCTCTTTTCCATAAATGGTATCAAGAAACATGACTAGTATCCAAAAATATGAACTTTCTAAAACTAGGAACTTTCCTAAAAATCAAATCTTAGAAAATGAGAGTACCCTTTTGAAACTATCACTTCTCCATAATGTGTATCTACAAACATGATCAGTGTCTAAAAATATGAACTTTCTAAAAATAATAAATACAAGGTTTACCAAAAACAAAAGTCTCAGAAATCTGGAAGTACCCTTGTTAAGCTCTCACCTTCCAATGCATGTGCCAAATATTGCATGTCACATGCAAGCATGAGAAACCTACTGAAAAAATAATATTAAATTCTATATTGGTATGGGCATGACTGACCCCTAAAATAAATTGCTAAGAAGATCCCATGCGAGAAATGTCTTCTAACTCTAGGAATGAATTCACGAGAAATTAAAATATATGAAAATTGACAGATGTCTGTCTACAACGAGCATTACCCTTAAATTTTTCTTCAAAAAAATAAATGCCTTACTTCAATATAACTGCCCTAATACTATTATTGAGTAATAATAGATAAAAGCTTAATGTTTCAGTGAAAATCTTGCCCACTGTGGGCTTCTAGCTGATCCTATGCTTTGAACACTGGATTTGTTTCTTCATTTTCTATATCTCCATGCAGTCTCTGTTGGGTTATGTCTTCCTCCATAGCCACTTAATTTGTGGAGATGACTGAGTCTTGATGGGGAGAAGTCTTTGAATTTTAACATTTGGCTAAGTCTAAAACTACAACAATTTTCTTAATTTGTTCTCCCGGTATTGCCACTTTGACTTCCAGCACTGAATTTCGAATAAGTTGAAATTGTAATTGTGAAAACAATCTATTGTTGAAATGGGATACTACTACCTAAAGGTCTTCAGTCTTGTGCACCATCCTTCTTATTACCATGCAATTTTTTGCTATTTTACAAGAAATATGACTTATATGCCTATGACCATCCATTGTAGAATACTTAGTCTCACAACTTTGTGAAGTTAGAAGGGTTTCCACCCAAAGTAGTGAGGAAATGTAGTCTCAAAATATTGGATACCCAAGGGCTCAAATGTTCCTAAAAAAATAGACAAATTGAAAATCAAGTTGGATTACCTTCTCCCATGTCCCAAAACACCTTAGGTCAACAGGCTGGACCACTGCAATGAAGAAGATCCCAAATTGTTGTCAGCATGTTCTGAGCTTTGGTGTTCTTACATACAGTATTGAAAAGCCAACTATATATTTTTTTTTCCTGTTGACAAACAGCAATGTCATCACTGGAATCAGAAGGAAGTGGGAAAATAGATGTAGCCAAAGATGAGGAATTGCTTGCTAAAGATGATGATGAGATGAGTATTCCTGTTATAGTTGCAGACTTGCTTCAGAAAAATAATGCACATATGTAAGATTCTCAATCACATATTTATGCATTGGATCAATTTGCAAGTAAATTCAATTGGATGTTGTTATACTTATCCTTTTGGATATGTATTGTTTGTAGAAGATATTCAATGTTACCAACATCTCTTATTTTGATGTAGAATGGTCAAGCAATCCAAGATGAAGGAGAAAGAAAGAAATGAACAGAAGAGTGAGATGGAACAAAAACGGTTGGAGTGGGAGCTAAAAAGGGAGAAGGTTCAACAGGTTAGTTGGAATGTTATGGAAGAATGCAATTTTTAAAAGCCAGGGTTTGGATTTTTTACTAAATTTTTTTATTACCTTTGTAGGAAAAGGAACAATGCTCAGAAGGAACCCATCATTCAAGTAAGATTCCAATGCTACATCACTTTCTTTGATTTCTCATTGAAACACATTTGCATGATTTATTAATCCAATTGTTGATGCAATTGTGAAAGTGAGAAGTTGGCAATAATAACTTTATTTGTTAGATTATTACAACTATGAGGACATGTTATCCTGTATTGAGTTTATCATGTTTCCTATTTATTCCATTTCATCAAGTTATTTATCAAAAAATTCCGTCTTCTACTTCTGTAGTATATGTGGAATATACTTGTCTTAACATTACAGTTAAACTTTCAAATTCAAGTAGGAAACCTATTTTTCCAATTTAAGATTTATATCATTCCAATAGGGAAAGACTTATACTCTATGTTCCATAATGGCACCATATACAGTTGTTAACATCTTTAGTTGCCTTGAACCAGGAGAAGAAAAAGAAACGGCAACAAGAGGAGGCAGAAAAAGAACAGAAGTGGCGTGAAAAGGAAGAAGCTGAGATGAAAAAGAAACTTGCAATACAAAAACAGGCCACACATATGGAACTCTTTCTTAAAAAATATGCACCTAACACTCAAACAATTCCCACTGTATTGAATGAAACAATTTATAATTATTTGCAGGAAAATGCACAGATTTGCAGTGGTGTTATGTTGTCAATGGATAAAATATTATTGAAAGCAGCAAAGAGAGAGATAGGGGATCGTCTAAGGTTGATGTTCTAGCTTTTTATAAATGTCCAAATGTGGCATGAATATGTCGTGTTCTTTCTAGATTTTAAGTACTTTGAGTTGAATCGATTTGATTGTGCGATGTACTTAGGTCACACCTGGTATCTTGGTGTCATATTAATTGGTGCACTTCTGCACAAAGACATCTAAGTTGGGGTATTTTGCGTAAACCCAAAGTTGCAATGTTCAATGAAATTCGGTTGTAGGGGGCATCTACTAAATCTGTAGCGCTGCCAAAATTGAAATCCTCTACAAACAAAAAATGGACATATAGTGAGGTTGAAAATCATGAGTTCATGTCAAAGAGCCTTGTAAATGATTGGGAAGAAGTTTTGAGTGACAATTTGCCTTGCAATAATGGGAATACCACTGTACATAGATAAAATGGGATTCACAATAAGAGAATAAATATTTTGCAGTTTGATCACAGCCATAGACCTGCTTTTTATGGAACCTTCTCAAAGAAAAGGTGAATATACTTTACACAGTTTTAAGTTATTAATTATCAAAGCAACAGGTTGTGTTTTTAATTTTGATAGCCCATGATGAGGAACATTTGAAACACCTTGAAGCTCATGGATTCTTAATATTGCAGTAGACAAGAAGGAAAGTTTTGTTTCTGACTCTTTGTTTTTTATGCAATGATGGCATTGGGCCTCGACATTCTTTTAGGAAGGACTCTTCTTTGGACTATGAGAATGATAGTGATGAAGAATGGGAAGAGGTAGTCATCACTAAATCTCTTTGGTAAGAGTATTTGTAGTATTTTTATTAACTTTCTTACTTTGTTAAAAATTTTAGGAAGATCCCGGAGAAAGCCTTTCTGACTGTGACAAGGATGATGAGGAAGAAAACAATGAGGTTGCCATAGATAAGTTTAAATATGAGGAAGATGATGACATTGATGGGTTTTTTGTACCTAATGGATATGTTTTGAAGATGAGGTAAATTCTACAGAAAAAATTTGTTTGATGGGGTTCTTTATTCTTGAGTACATAAAAATCCTTTGTTGTTATTTTAGTGTTTCTTGTTGCAATGTCCAAGTTTTTTTTGGGGTAATTGAAGGTTCATCCCCTTGTTTTAGTGTTTCTTGTTGCAATGTCCTAGTTTTATTGGAGGTAATTGAGGGTTCTTTCCCTTGTATTGTTGCTGGAATTTACCTCAAAAGTAGGGTTATTATAGAAGTATATAAGTTGAAAGTAATCATTTAATTACTTAGGGGATGTATATAGTTTAAGATATTTATTGGCCCTGGTGACTATTAGTAATCTGTCGAACTGCACATCTAATGGAGTTACAGGAAGGGATCCTGATGAAGCAGTTGTTGCAAGTCCTATTAGAAGAGACCATGGGAAAGCTACAGGAAGTTCTGTACTGAAAGAGGCCAAGGATATGAAACACTCTGTAGAAAGATTGAAGGTCTACTTGACGTTAATTATCCTTATTGCTCCATCTATACATAGCCTAAAATTATTCTCGTGATTTAATCCAATCCAATGTTTAAAATTCTAACTGCCTTAGAAGTCTAACATAGCTGCAATAGATGTTGCAAACTATGGTAGGTAGCGACCTTGAAATCAATACTGGTCATTACTTTCAAGCGGCTTTAAAATTTCTTCATGGTGCTTCTTTATTTGAGCCTTGCAATTCTGACAATGCAAAGCATGGAGAAACAACTCAGGCTATGACGGTGTATACAAATACTACCAAGCTCCGTGAGTAAGTCTCATAAGCTCTTAGAGTTTGAGTTGAAAGTTTTATCCCTTTTTTTCATTAGTGAATTTGGATGTGAACACACTGTATTAGCTTTACTTTTGGAAATTTCTCATGCAATTTTGAAATATAGTCATGCTAATTCAAATATTGATAGGTTAGCTTCTCTATTTATCATAAATTTGTTTGAATCTCACCATTGTCAAGCATTAACAACTTCTTAAAGGGTGCTAGCTCAATGGTAGAGAGCCTACCTAATTATAGGCAGGAGGTTGGTGGTTCGATTCCTCTGTGCCCTATCATAAATTTGTGACAACAAAAACGACTAAATTCACATATATATGACTATTAGTAGCTAATTTCCTGTATCTTAGTCGTATTTAGCTTAGTCATTAATATGTTATCATCTAGTAGTTTATTTAGTCATATATTTGGTCATTAATTGTTGCAATCAATGACTAAATCAGAGACTAAATCAATGACTAAATCTGTGACTAAATCCTTGACTAAATGATTGACTATCAATGACTAAATCATTGACTATCATTGACTAAATCAATGACTAAATCATTGACTATCAGTGACTAAATCATTGTCTATCAATGACTAAATCATTGACTAATAAGTCAAGCTATTAATGACTAAGTGAAACTAGCTATAAGATAGTGGAAGTTAGCTACTATTGG
The DNA here is from genome assembly GCA_001517045.1 of Pseudotsuga menziesii. Lineage (NCBI taxonomy): Eukaryota > Viridiplantae > Streptophyta > Pinopsida > Pinales > Pinaceae > Pseudotsuga > Pseudotsuga menziesii. The sequence continues at coordinate 711,573 of LPNX010461407.1, forward strand.
TCGTCGACTCAAAAATAGTCGTTTATAGCCTGATTTTCGTCATTTTTTTAGTCATTAATTTCTCATTTTGTACTAGTGATAATTGTACTTTTTTCACAAGATAATTCTAAAAAAACTAAATGCCTAGACACAAAAACAAATTCTTCAAGTGGAACTGAGCAGCAAATAATTAAATTATCAAGAAACAAGGACATCCTGAAGAAGAACTGATGTTCCTGCAGTTTATCATGTAACTGGTAATTGTTGTCTTCTAAATATGCCATACTTAAATATATGCTATTGTCTTCACAGATATTTGAAACTAATTAAATTCAACTAGATCTTAAAGCATATAACAATGCCTGAGATTTTAGAAAATGACAAGCCCTGGTCACTATAATCTGAATTATTCAGCACTAGAGTCCACGGAGATGGCTTGTTCCTCATATATGCCAGGAGGTCTTTTGATTATTCTAATATACAACTATGCTTGCCAGTCCTACTTTTTGAAGGTGATGTTACACTTTTGAGTCATTTGCAATGGCATTTTTGTAGTTGTCGATGTCCTATTTGCTTGGAATCTACTTACTCTCTCACTCAAACTGATGTAGCTGCCTTCACAGCTTGGCATGCGTAGTTGCTTGCAATTGGAATTGACCTTCAAATAACCACCTTCACCAAATTTGGATGGAATTGACCTTCACTCTACTTGCTTGGAATCAGTCTAATTTCCCTTTGCAAATAGGTGGCTGAACTGTGAACTGTAAAGTTTGAACATTTCAATTGTAGATGCCAACAAGCTTGAAACGATGAATTGGACCTTGGTGTATTGAAATGGACACTTGTTCCCCCATTCCGGAAACCATTGCAACATTTTCCTATAATTTGTGTAAAATAACTAACCTCCTACCAATTTACTTTACTAGTCCTAGAATAGGGGAAAGCCATATCATCTATGATACCACAAGGACATATACTAGATCAAATAAGATAAGACAATTTTACAAATTTCCAACAAATGACCATAAATATTGATCTTTTTTAGGAATTCATATGGGTGCAGGAAAGGGGGTGATGCTACATATTTCTCTGGATTAAAATATGTCACCTATATTAACAATTCTACAACAAGTACATATGTGAGGTCAAGGAAGAATACCCAAAATTACATATACCACTCTCAAATTGATTAATTCCTATCACATTATATGAAACCCTAAGTTGGTTAAGGTGGTTCAACCATCCAACTCCTAAACTCAATGTTAGTGCTAGAAATTGGTCCTAGACTACCACAAGAACAAGCTAACACAATCTCAAACAGAAATAGAATAAAATTGGTTTTTAGGGCTTTGGTTTATAGTTTTGGTTTAAAACTTCATCAGCAAGGAGGCAATAAACATTCACAAACTAATACAGAACTGAATCATGCACAAGTTAGATAAACTGGGGATCAAACACATCCCAATAAGCCATAAACATTACACATGAAATACTAATTCCAGCCACAGGCTACAAGCATTTACATGAATAAAACCTTTAAACAAGAAATGAAATTGTAGACTGAGCAATCAACCAGATCAGAAATAAAAAAGCATGATAGGTAAAAAAGCTTATAAGTTTATATATAATCAATAACAGTCATCCACTTACATAATATTTATAAGTGCTAGCTTGAGATATCAAAGCTCCAAAAGCCTCTCCTTGAGTGAAAATCCAAACCCTTAAATTGTATATTTGTCTTCCTTCTATCATCCACAGGTAAATTAGTTCCATAACTACATTCTAGGTTGAAATTTGAAACATTTGCATCTATTAGTTACATGCTAACTCAAATTCTTTAAAACAATTAACCCAAAAATAGCAAATCAGATTTGGGGAAATTTGGCGAATTTCTGAAAATTTGGGTCTCAAAGACGCCTCCATATATCTTGATCTGGGACACCTGTGCAAAAAATGAGAGACATTTTTTTAAATGAGTCCATTATAAAAAAAAAATCTCTTTGGTTTTAAAAATTCCCCCTAAATTTATCAGAATCCGTGCTGGAAATTTGTGACTAAAACAGTAAATTATTAAATTTTTCAAACCCTAAAAAATAGGCCACAAAGATGAATTCGAATCTCTCAAACGATAATAGCTGTTGTAAATCTGAGAGAGGTTTTTGTGAATGAGTCTGCTATGGACAAAAAACTCTTTTGGTTTTCCAGAATTTGTTTCCATCACCTCATAACTGGCTCCCAATGATAATGACAAAAATAGGAAAAACAGAGCTGCTACAGGAATCATTTTTTGAATATTTTTTTAACAATGACTCAAAAATGAGGGTTAGGTCATAAAAAAAAGCTTACAACAAAATTCATTATTAATTTTTCAGACTTTAAAGATATACATTAATTAATAATCCCAAAAGAAAACTTTAAAACCAATAAACTGAAATAAATCAAGATCATTACAAGCATAAAATCAAACAAAAATATACTTATTACTGAAAAAGAAAATCTCAAATGTGACTCAAAAATGTAAAGTAATAAGAAATCAATATTTTTTAAAGAAATAACACTCATAGACTAAGAACAAAATCTAGACATAACACTCAACATTATAATATTTCATTTGTCACTTGTCACTAATACAATTAGAATATTACACTTACATTTTCGTATTATATTCTAAGTTTTAATACCCCCCATTAACAGGAAACTGATATTTTCAACTTATTTATCTTGTAACATGAGTTTTGAGACTTTTACAATTCTAGGTTTTTGCAAGGGAGAATCACAACTAAGAAGTACGAAATATATTGCATATTGACTCATCATTTGGAGAGAGCACTCCACCTTGGCAAATTTTTCTATGTTGATCTAGCCCTCTCAATAGCTAAACGTTGATGTTCTATGATGAGAAGTCAAATGTCCAATATGAATTAGCACTATAAACATTGAAGAAATTGGTGAAGCCCTCTCTAGTTGATTGCACCAGAAAAAATTCCACAACCTTAGAAAAGCGGTTGAACATCAGTCTTCTAATTAAAGCTAGGAATTCCACAAACACAATCAAGAAAGAAATTGGTGTAGATGAAATGGGACACTCTAGTAACCATGCTCTTATTTGTAATTTCCATGGTGCATGGTCATCTAAAAGAAAAATATGAAACTATATTTTATTACTACTTTTACTAGTATTGAGAAAAAGAGAATGGTCTCCACTCCTGTGAATCTCATGTATGGCGAGTTGTTGATTGGTATGGGCCAGGTCAGTGGAAAAGGATTGAGTTTTTTACTTTAGTTTCAGAACTTGCATTCCCACTGATTGAAATCACAAGTTAGTTTTTGATTTATCACGGTAGACTATGTTTCACCAGCTAAAAATTGGCTTAGGATTTATGTCCACCACCAATCAACCACAATACTTGGTTGTAATACCATGTTGAAAATTAGATAGGCTAGTACACAATTTTTGTCCCTCTTATTTGTTTTTATTGTGGACTAATTCTTACCACATTAATGGTTTGCATAGAAGAAGCTTCATAAGGACCTATATTAATGGATGCATTTTTTAGAAGAGGAGGCATTGTCATGTAGATTAATGGATATCCCAATTTCTATTAAAAAATGGACTGGATCGCAGGATTCTCTACTACACCATCGAACTACATGCCCTTTTCATGATAGGAACCATTTACCATGTTGAAAATTGGTCAGGTTGGGTATCATTCAATCAAGGTGTGTATTGCATATTTATGATAGGAACCCTTTACCAATCAACTTCTAAACTTGGTTGTATTAACATATTAGTGAACTGTATCGAAGAAGTTTCATTGAGACCTATATGAATGGATGCATTGGATAGAACATGATTCATTGTTACCTATATTAATGGATATCCGAGTTTATGTAAAAATTAGACTGGCTAGTAAGATGTTCAACCATAAAACTGATCTACATGCATTTTTCATTAAAGGCACCCATTACCATGTTGAGAATTGGATAGACTAGGAATCAAGGGGTGGATTTCATTTTGCACTTTTATTGAGGTCTTTCCCTCGACCATTGCTCATGATAGGTACCCTTCACCAGTTTAACATCAAGGTGTGGACAGATATCTTCCATGATGCATTTGAAGACACATTTTTTCCTAGGGCATCTCATCACTAACCCATCACCAATCAATTGCACTAACTGGTTCTAATACCATGTTGAAAATTGGAGAGAATAGTGCATAGGTTTGGTCTCTCCTAAATTGATTTTTAATATGGGCAAGGGATTTCATCTATAACACATTTATGATTTATATAGAATAATATTCATTAGGACCTATATGAATGGATGCATCGTATATAATAAGATTCATTGTGACTGAGATTGATATTTTTTATAAAAATTGGACTTGCTGGTAGGCTTCTCAACCATACCACTAAGTCACATTCCTTTTTCATGAGAAACACCCTTTACCATGTTGAAAATTGGATATTCCATGAATCAAGGGGTGGATTGCATTATGTAATATTTACCAATCAACCACTACACATGGCTTTAATATGCAAAATTGAACAAGGTAGGAACCCATTCCAAGACCAACTCCTGGCCATTGCTCATGATAGGAAATGTTAAATAGTTTGACATCAAGATATGGATTACTATCTTCCACGGAACTTATCAATTCACACTTTGTCTTAGGCCTTCGTTTCATCACCAATCAATCAAAATACCTAGTTCTAATGCTATGCTGAAAATTGGAGAGACTTGTGCACAAGTTTAGTCCCTCTTAGATTGATTTTTATTGTGTGCAAGGAACCCCATCCATACCACTTTGATGAATTGTATAGATGAATATTAATTGGGATATAGCCATGGAAGGATAATGATGGGTCAAAGATGAAGGTCCCAAATCCAAATCCAAAATTGGGTGAAAACATGGATTGACTGTGCATTGAGACAATGATCACAATTGATCCAAGCACAGACATGGATGGCCATGTATAGAACACCTCAATTCCCTCATCTATTCACACCAACCCGTGCACCCTAACAATTGGGTTCCCCACACACCAAGAATATAACCTTGGATCAAGGAGCAACATCCTCGGGTCTCAATGCAAAGCCCGGAAATCTCTACAACATTTAGCAAATACAACACCACATGCACCTAATTTCATATCTTTCACACCAAATTCTAGGAATCCCTACAATATTCCAAGACCATTATGGAATGTCAAGGATATAACATTGTCTTGATGAATTTGTATGCATATCAATGCATGCATCTTGTTAGATATCAAAGATGTTTTGTGTCAATAATCACATAACAAACATGGTTTTGTGTCATAGTTTTCAAAACTTTGAAATTTGGGACTATCATATATTTTTCCATTTTGATAAAGAAGGGTAAATATTTAATTATATGTCTTTGTCGTAATTCTGAATGTGTGTGCACAACTACGAACTCTCTCATGTTTGGATTTCTCCTCTGAGCTCACAAACCATGGGCTATTGGTGTTGATAAAAAATGATCTTCCATCCATTGGTTATATGGTGTATGCAGCTACATAATCTTTTGCTTTTATGATATTTTTGTTTACCATTTTGTGGACTGCATCCACATTGATGGTGCTTATTTTGTACTCTTGGAACTATTTGCTCACAATTTTTATTAGTATAGTAGTTATAACATATTTGCTTTATAATTTGGGGCATTTGAACCAGCTGTATCTAATTATTGTGATGGTTCCCCTTGCAACCGAATAATGGAAAAATAAAAATTAAACACTTTCAAATAATTTTTCAAGAAGCAATAGAAGTAGGGTACACGAATCACTCCATTCTCTCTAAGACCCGGCTATATTTTAGGGTACACAAAAGGCAATTGTTCATAAACAAACACATCTCATAATTGATTTTTTTCATGGATAGGGAACATGATGAGAGTGCTTTCATTCCAAATCATTGAGATTTAGGCAAATTCCTGAGGAACCACACGTAAACCCATACTCAAAGACTTCCTACCGTTCAAACCCCATGGAATCATTAGCAGGAAGATAGTTCATTGGTGAGGTCAACAAAGTATTTATCCAACCACAAGGGATTCAACTCTCTGGTCTACCTCGCCATCACATGACATGAATTTCAAAGATAAGAAGCACAGTGTTGAGGCCTAGAAAATCGCAGGCAACAACAGCAAGGGATTCTCCCCAGTCAACGTTCCCAACTAGCCCATGATTGTTTGGTGTAGGGAATCCGTCCGGTTTGTGGTCCGGCTACCGTAGGTCAAGTAACAAAAATAAAAAGGTTTTACCAGTTGCCACCCGGTCCACCGTGTATATTTTTGTATTTTTTTAACTCTAAATATGATATGCAAGTGCCTATCTAAAATGCAGCTTGATTGAGAATGCAAGGAGTGTTCACAATGTGATGCGCAGGTTCTTACCTCTCGTCTTAGGCTCTCATGCATCTATATCACACACAGCAGGAAATTAAATCTAACTACCTACCTATCCTTAGAGAGCAATATTGTCACTTATTAATGAGTAATGTTTCTTGTGCATGCATTATAAAGAGAAATTATAGATAGTTGATATTTCTTCCAAAACACATGAACAATTAAAGATATTTAAACAACCAGATAGCCAATTGCTTATGAACAACATTCATTACTCATGGTGGTAATTTTCATAAAATGAACCAAAAATCATTCAGACAAGAACATAGGTCCTAAGAGTTAGAACGATCCCATAGCTAATGGACACAAATATGAAAATGAAATAGTTCCTCTTCAACAAATCCATAGCAGAACATTTGAACATCCCACCAAGCTTTCTCCAACAGGAAAAATGTAATTCTCTATTGAAAAAGGAAATAGTTCTTCTTACAATATTTCTTCACTCATCTAACTGGGAAAAAGTCCATCTCTCATCTAAATCTTCTATATTTATACAAAAGAACAAGACTGTTGGGCTTCCCACGAATGACTCTTGGGCTTCCCCAACTCTTCGACTCCCAAAAATTTACTTTCACTAAGTGTTTATAAAATTTACAAAATATTACAAAAGTGGACAAATGTTCATGAGGAGGGCCCCACTTGATTATTCAAAAATTTCTTCCATGCTGAAGCCTCTAAAGCAATACTTTCAAATTCAAAAGGTTCCAAGAATCGAATATTTATTTTGAATTTTGCAGCCTGGTTTCTGATGACTTCTATTCTGGCTGCGCTCAGGCGAAGCTGGTCTTCTAACAGCTGCACACTAACCGTGGAATGATCTACCTCATTCCTTAGGGTCTATTCATCTAAATATTTAATGTGTTGTATCCTTTTTTCATCTTCATGATACCTTCTTTGCAAAATTTCCAAAAACAGACTGTGTTCTAGAAAAGCATCCATTCTTTGCTCAGCCTCTACCTAGCACCTATTATAAGTGATCATAAGTCTCTTGAAGAATTCTGCACACGCTGCTCTTGTCTTCTTAATAGCCTTCTTGAACTCTTCGGCTGTGTTGATGGCAAACTCCAACAAATCGTAGTCCTGCCTTAGGGCTTGTTGATCTTTTGGGGGTAACTCTGCAGGAGTTTCTTCATTAGCTTCTAACCTTTCCATCCTTCCTGTCAGGACTTCCAAGATGTCCTGAGATCTACCAACAAAATATGAAGAGGTCTCCAAAATATCTTCCAACCTACTGTCTACCTGCAAAACCTTGCACCTTTCTTCCTCTATGTCCACTTGCAACTGGTGCATCTTGGCTCTTTGTGCCAGAACGTGCTCCTTGAAAGGATGAAGACTAACCTGCTGTTCCTTGGCCTCTTCTAAAACTGCTGTCAACGAGGTAATCTGCTTTTTGAGTTCTTCCTTCTGCACTTGAGATTACCTCTCACCTTCCTCCATGGTATTCTTCTGCAGCTCCAAATCCCCTATCCTACCTAGCAGCTGCTCTTTTTCTGCCCTCAACTCTTGATATTCCTGCTGCACTTTCTCTAGACACTCTTGGGTGGTCTCCATAGATCTCTTCTCTATCTGGAGGACCTGAAGCTCAGCTTTTGAAGACTTGATCTCCTTTTGTATGTCTTCAAAATTCCTCTTTAACTTATTATTTTCCTCTCTTTCCTTTCTCAAGGTATCTTTGAGCTGGGAAGAGGAATTCTTAGACTATTCAAGATCATTCATTATTTTATCTACATTTTCCTCAGAAGCATGGATCAATGCAGCCCCTGCTCTGATAGCGAACCTGGGGTCTCTGTCTATCCCATATACGACAGTTGTATCATTTATCATTCTACCAGACTTCCCCCAGTCTCGACCTTTATGTCGGTTCTCTTCACTATCCGTTTCTTTTCCCTATCATAAAAGATAGTGCTGAAATATGGTACCTCCTCTCCCTTCTTATACTCAAATGGGATTAGCCTAAGGGTGGGGACCATAGCCTGTCTGGGTGTGCTTCCAACAGCTGGCTCAGGGTCTTGAATATCAGGGTTCCCCAAGTCCTGAGCCTAACTGTCTGTTGTGTCAGAAGTTGATTGCTCTGTCACTGTCTGTGTCAGCTTGAGCTTTTCTGCTTCCTGTTTCTTTAGCTCCTCATCCATCTTTCTTTTGTTTTCTTCTTCCTCGCTCTTGGTAGCTTCTTCTGCATTTCTGGCTACCTCTTGTGTAGCTCTTCTCTTTTCTTCCTCTTCTCCTTTGAGCCAACCTTAACCTCTTGCGCTAGTCTCCTAGCATCTTCATTTCTTTTTCTAGTTTCCTCCTCCTCAGCCTTTGCTTGCTCATCCTATCCTTTTCCACCTTTGGTGGTGATTTTCTTTTTAAACCTTCTTCTTAAGGCCATCATGTTTTGTTCACTACGGAAAATGGACTCCTCTCTATCCCAGTGGCTAGTGTATTCAAAATGTACATTCGCCTCTTTGTAGTGCTCGACAACCTTATTCCAAGAGTCATTCCTGTGGAAACGCATTTCCCCAAAATGGAATTTCTCTAACTCCTCCATGAATTCATCGGCTTTCTTTACCCTGGTAAACTTGTAGCTTCCCAACCTAAATGTCAAAGGAGGGTATGCTGCTTTCTTATGTTCAAAGAGAAAACTCCCTATGCCATCTAAGAAAACCTATCTAACCGCCTCTTTGTGGACTACATAGTCAGTGGCATACTTAGGCAGTAGTGAAGGTGCTCTAGAGAAACCAAACATTCTGAAATATAGTCCATCCTTAATCAAGTAATAATCAGCATACTCTTCAATCACCTGCAATGCCTCCTCCGACATGCAATTGTATTCTTTCAAGAAAATTAAGGTATATAGCAGCATAATGAAGTGATCACACACTTCCCTATAGTGGCTATGATATTTGTGAGCCCATAATGGCTTGTACGCTGAGTAGACCAGTGTTCTTTCCCGATCCCAGATGCACCTCAGATTGGGGAAAGGTTGGTTGCATAGTATGCAATCAATCAGTATAGAGCTCATGTAGAACTCTGATCTCTTTTGGGAAACCCCTCCTAATGTTGATGCTATGCAAGCTGAGAGGCTATTGGACACAATGTTGCCCCAATTGAAAATGGTCTCCTGTGTTGCAACATAGAAATTTATCGACACCCACTCCAATTTGAAGATTTTACCGTGGGCCCTCCCAAAAATCCTATTGAGCATCGAGGCGATGCACCTGTAAGGGGTTCTTAGACTTGTAGTGTCATACTCTCTAGTCGGCCTAGTTCTAAAGTTTTTCCCAGGCATGATCATCCTCTTCAGTGTCTCAACTAGGTCCATCCTGATGCTTTTTAGCCAGTCTTCAGTCAGATATATTTGCACTTCTGGTAAGTGATAAGCCAAGGCCACATATCCAGGGCTATAAGCAGCATAACCCTATTTATCAACATTTTCCATAATCATGGTGGTCACATCTTCCCTAGGCAGAATCCACCCAATCACCTCTGAGCATGGAAAGAGTTCAGGTCTAGTAGCAATTTTCATTAATGAAGACCTCTCTATGTTGGCATAGATGTTTTCTTCCTCAAAACCTATGTCAGGCACCTCTCGGCGCGTAATCAATCTGTAAATCTCCCCCCATTGATATTCGTGTTCTACACCAATCATGCATTTGGTGTCCTCGTAAGTGTATTCGACTCTGGTGATGACCTCGACTTCAGGTTCCTCTTCAACTGTGGGAGCCTTCTTCTTCTGACGCTTAGACATTTTGAGTTTTGATGAATTTCCCTGTCATGTACAGGACAGTGTTTTAGGTTCTGTTAGGTCATTTCCAGAGAACATTTAAAATAAAGACAATAGTGTAAGCGTTTTTACCTCATCTGTGCTAATCAAGAATGCAGCTACTAAAAATATGCAAACAATGTTCAAAACCAAATGTTCCTGCCCAAAGACTGAAACCAGCTCACAACCAACATGCGTTAGACAAACATGGGTTTTCTAAACGATGAAAAATCCTCTTCTTAATGTCGAACAGAAAATATTTTCAAAACCCCCTTTCAGTGCTGTGGATTACAACGTTACGCGATGCCTAAACTCAAGTGAGGATGTCGTAAGTGATAGCACACTAGGAGACTGTAAATGCTCACCTCATGATCTGACTGGGAAAAGCCACTCTAACCCAGACTAGTTCGGGATTCAGATTCGACAGTGAACATGGTCACCCTAAGTAGGGAACTAAAAACAAAATTGAGGTCTTGGTTCATAAAATGAGGGCGACTGAACCAGTGGAAACAAACTCGGCATTTCCTAGGAAAGCCATGAAAGCCCTCCCCAGACGACTAAACGCAAAATGGGTAAAAATGGTGCGGAAAGCGTAATGGTCGTCTGCACCGGTTCCCCAACAATCAAGTGCAGGCTGTAAGACCATAACGGCTACGAGAGAGAACACTGAGTCAGAACCACAACACCCCCCAACTGCCAGCCATACTAATTAACTCGAATATATACAGGCCGGGATGGGAAAACCTAAGGAAAGAAACCGCGAGGATGGAAAAGTAGCTCAAACAATCAAACGAAATGAAAAAGGGGCACAAGGGCCTGCTTGGCACTGTGCTGCGCGACTGGTGGAGGAAAACCATTGAACTTCCACGGCAGAGCCACCTAGGATCGAGGGTACTGACAGCGAGAATCCTAGTCTGCTCAAGCGAAAACGACAGCGCAGAGAAAAGTCCAAAAATAATGATAAAATAACAAACCACCCAACTCTACTATATATACGCCTCTATCAACTATAATCGACGGTAAGAAAAAAGTCATCGAGCGGCAAAAGGCTAAGGGTTCGGCGACCAATTCAACATTGCCTCCGCAACGACGGATGATAAAATGGCAGAGAGTTCGCAAAGGCATCGACAGAGAAAAATATCAACACTCGCATCGGAGCTCGCAAGACTAAGGCATCGGAGTAAATAAAAGGTTGGAGAGCCGCAACAACGAAATCATAAAAGAAACCAAGTTCCGCATACCAGCAAAAATTAGAGTAAAAAATATATATCAAGAGAAAAAATTTACCAAGCAGAACAAAATTCAAACTACCAGAAGCATAGTTCCTTCTAGAGCCGCAACGGCAAGAGTTAACAAGAACCAAAAACCGGCGAAACAAAATGGCGAGGATCAGAATAGGATGAAACAACTTTCTAACCATTTCACAGAACCCCTTCCGCAACAGCAGAAGACGTATAGACAATGGTTCCAACAGGCTTTCAAAACAACCGCCTATAAAGACAAAACATTGGAGGCTAAAACACTTGACTTCGGACTTGGTGTCCGGTTCTTCTCCGCAACGGCAGATGCACAAACGACTAGACTTCCGACCCAAAACATCCAAAATACTTCCGATGGTGAGGTAAAAGAAAAATTCAAACATAAAACATTTGCCCGCATAAAAGTAGTCTTCATTCAACATCAAGTAAAACCCAAAAACCGAGCAAAAACGAATTAAAGGAGGGGCCCAAAAAATTTTGAATTTTGGGAAATTGTTGCAGCTGCAACAATTGGCGACTACCTGGTGAACCCCAGATTTCTGACTTAACTTCTTCCCAGTAAAAGAAACTATTTAATTACTTAGCTCATAAGTTGAATACTTCCAGTTGCTTGTATTCCTAAGATGGAAAACGCATACATATTGAGAGTAGTCCATTCTTTGGGAAATGGGAACACCCAAAACATTTGAAAGTCCGGTTAACTCTTTTGAGGCTTAATAGGTGAGTTTTATTTTACCTCTGTCTTTGGGTAGTTTCTATCTTGGACACCACAAGATCGTAAGATATGGTAAACAGAACTATTCATTTGTTCCTCATTCCCATGCCAATTGCACTTTTGTGCCTTTTGAACTTTTGTTCTTTCGAGTCCTCCATCTGCCTTTCTTTCTGAATTTTATTCAAGCTCTTCTATCCATAGTGTCCTTTTGTGTGAGAGAAGAATTTACTTTTCAGCTCACGGACGGAGAAGAACTTTTGGCAGATTGATATTCATGTTTCTAATACTTTGCTTTGATATGCATTGCTTCTTTTAAGGATTTTTGACTCTTAACAGCCTTTAGGCTTGTGAAATTATGGCATGGGATCATTTATATATAATAAACTATTTACCTTGCTTCCTTTCCATGGGTCTTTTTCTATCACTCCCTAGGACATCTTAGATGTGAAATGGATGGAGCCTCGAAATAGTATTCCAGACCTTTTAATTCTGAGTTATTTACAGGGGTTAAGCAGGAATTCAATGAGTGCATGGCCATTTAGGAAAACTACCTACTAGAAGACATCTTATCATTTCAAAACAAACGCACAGTCTTTTCCCAAAGATTTCAGCTAATCAAGAACATTGATGTTTTCCATGCAACCAAAAGTTTGCCTCTTTTATTCAAAAATAAAAATAACCAGAAACAAAGCGGTAAATCAAAGCAAAACGGCGTCAAATTATTTATGTACAAAATCATTAAATCAAAAGAAAAGAAAATTTTGCCCACCCCTGAAAATCATTCAATCTAATGAGTCAAGGGGCTAGGCTGGATTGCAAACATGAAATACCTAACCATGGTCTAATTGCGCTATTTTTGAAACCGAAACCATGTCTACTTATTTATAATCAATCTCATCATCCTGAGGAAGTTGAAGGAGATCAGACTGAATGTCAATCATATTGCTGGCTTTTTCTGAGGCATGATATCTTAGTTCAAGATCTGTTAGATAATTTCCCAGAACATAATTAGCAGATTCATTTCCTTCCCCCAACTTAGAGATAGTGTGTTTCATATAATATTCTCTTAAAATTTTGATCTGATTTGGGGTACCCTTATGAGGTAACCATAAATGAGACCAATCTGAAGCAAAATACCCCCTTAACCTTGCGGACCAATCTCGGTTCAGAATAAGTCCATATCCATCCAATATGTCAGCCACCATAATATCAATAAATTGACATATCTTGTTATTTGCAGATAAACGAATGAGAATGTTCTTCATTTCCCCCGCTACTTTGACACTAGTTCTATCTAGTTGAATGAATTCCCAGGCAGTAGGTTTTGGCCGCTCGTTAATTTTCTTACAAAATATGAGTGGCATAACATTTACCGATGATCCAGAATCTACCAAACAATTATGCACCTTATGATTCAGCATTTCCAGAGTCAAAAGGAAAGGTGGAATTTTAGCTTTCTCTTCCCCAATTAATTCGACGTATTCCTCCACGAGTTGATTTTCAGTGGGTACTTATTTTTCTGGCTCTTCAGTCTTTTTAGTGTTTCCTTTGTTAACATCAACTTGTCCTTCCATAAGCTTGGCAGGCTTATTGATTTTTTCCGTCTCTTGGCTGAAAATGGTAACTTTGGGTACTTTATCTTCAAAATTGTTCTTTGGCTGTCTCTTGACATTCTTTTGCAACTTCGTAATCTTTGAGATTGTTGTATTGTCTTTAATTATCAAATATGTGTATCTTGTTGTTGTTGGTATGTTCTCAGGTTTAGGAGTACCCTTTTCTGTATCAAACAGTGAGACACAATCCCATAAAAACATGGTATCATTTTCCTGTCTTTCTATGGTATGAATACCTTTTTCCTCTTCATCACTATTCTCAGTTAATTTAGAGTCCAAAAGCTGATTCATTACCAATGTCATCGAATTTAACCATTGAGGACAATTCTTTTCAGAATGGGGTTGTTGGTGAAAAGTGCAAAAATTATCCATCCCTACCTCTGTCAAATTCATTGATGTTGAATCGTGTGGAGGGGTATTGCATTGACTGTTATCCTCCCTTTTTTTGTAGTAAGGCCTATAAGCTTTCTGAGCTTCTTTTTCCTTCCCCAAATCTATTATTCTGTTGGAAATCTTTTGCATCATTTTTAACATTCCCTCAAAATCATGTGATTTCTCCTCTTTAGGTTTAGACAGCAATAAGGCTCTTTTCCCGGCAGTTTTTTCTCCAGATTGCTCGGGATAATCCGCTATAATTTCCTTTTTAGCCTCTACTCTTTCTGCCTCTTCATAAGTCTCAGCTAACGTAGGCTTAATTTGAGCTTTTGCGAACATAGCCAAGTTAGGGCCTAAAGCTGAGGTATAATACTCAATCAGAACTTTATCGAAAGTCCCATCAGTTGCAAAGAAGTTCTTGAGGTAAGCTGAAAATCTTTGAGTAAAATTGTGTACCTTCTCATTCCTTTCTTTTTTTAAAGCACCCAGACCTTTCATTAGTGTCGCATGCGTCTTTTGGGCTGCATATTTACTTCTGAAAATCCTTTCAAAGGTATCCCAATCGGGGATAGAGTTTGCAGGAAAACCAAAGTACCAGGATGCTGCCGCTCCTTTAAGGGTATGTGGGAACAATATACAAACAACATGCTCATATTCCCCAGCCCTTAATCCTTCTATTTCCAAATAGAAACTTTGCAAGTGGTCATCCACTGCAACCTTCTCGTTAGGATCAAACTTAGGTAGCAACTTCTCAAAAGCTTGAGGTAGGTTATGCAACGGAGGTGTTAGGTTCAAGGGTGATCTGGCTTTCCAGGCCGGCGGTGGGTTGGGCTGATTTACATTTACACCTGCCATGAATCACGGTGAAAGGTGAGGAGGTGAAAGAACAGGAGTCTGAATAGGAGAACCGTAAGGCGTATCTGGGTCTACTTGATTCAAAGGCTGTACAACCTCCTGTAGTGATACTTCTACTAATTCCTCCAAATCTCCAACCAACACTAAATATTCCAATATAGGACGGTCTTTCCTTTTATATTGTCTTCAGTATTTAGATTAGAACACAAAATGCTGTCAAAAATATCACTGGTGGGGTAATCTCGGGGAAAACGGGTTTCCCCGACCAGCCATGCACTAGCGGCCCTCCTTCTAGCGCCAGAAACTGTTGAGGCATGGAAAATCGCAGGCAACAACAACAAGGGATTCTCCCCAGTCAACGTTCCCAACTAGCTCGTGACTGTTTGGTGTAGGGAATCCGTCCGGTTTTTGGTCCGGTTACTGTAGCTCAAGTAACAAAAATAAAAAGGTTTTACCGGTTGCGGCCCGGTCCATCATGTATATTTTTGTATTTTTTAACTCTAAATATGATATGCAAGTGCCTATCTGAAATGAAGCTTGATTGAGAATGCAAGGAGTGTTCACAATGTGATGCACAAGTTCTTACGTCTCGTCTTAGGCTCTCATGCATCTAAATCACACACAGCATGAAATTAAATCTAACTACCTACCTATCCCCAAGGAGCAAGATTGTCACTTATTAATGAGTAATGTGTCTTGTGCATGCATTATAAAGAGAAATTACAGATAGCTGATATTTCTTCCAAAACACATGAATAATTAAAGATATTTAAACAACCAGACAGCTAATTGCTTATGAACAACATTCATTACTCATGGTGGTAATTTTCATAAAATGAACCAGAAATCATTCAGAAAAGAACATAGGTCCTAAGAGTTAGAACGATCTCACAGTTAATGGACACAAAGCTGAAAATGAAATAATTCCTCTTCAACAAATCCATAGCAGAACATTTGAACATCACACCAAGCTTTCTCCAACAGGCAAAATGTAATTCTCTATTGCAAAAGGAAATAGTTCTTCTTACAATATGTCTTCACTCATCTAACTGGGAAAAAGTCCATCTCTCATCTAAATCTTCTATATTTATACAAAAGAACAAGACTGTTGGGCTACCCACGAATGACTCTTGGGCTTCCCCAACTCTTCGCCTCCCAAAAATTTACTTTCACTAAGTGTTTATAAAATTTACAAAATATTACAAAAGTGGACAAATGTTCATGAGGAGGGCCCCGCTTGATTATTCAAAAATTTCTTCCATGCTGAAGCCTCTGAAGCAATACTTTCAAATTCAGAAGGTTCCAAGAATCGAATATTTATTTCAAATTTTGCAGCCTGGTTTCTGATGACTTCTATTCTGGCTACGCTCAGGCAAAGCTAGTCTTCTAACAGCTACACACTAACCGTGGAATGATCTACATCATTCCTTAGGATCTGTTCATCTAAAGATTTAATGTGCTGTATCTTTTTTTCATCTTCATGATACCTTCTTTGCAAAATTTCCAAAAACAGGCTGTGTTCTGGAAAAGCATCCATTCTTTGCTCAGCCTCTACCTGGCATCGATTATAAGTGATCAGAAGTCTCCTGAAGAATTCTGCACACGCCCCTCTTGTCTTATTAATAGCCTTCTTGAACTCTTTGGCTGTGTTAATGGCAAACTCCAACAAATCGCAGTCCTGCCGTAGGGATTGTTGATCTTTTGGGGGTAACTCTACAAGAGTTTCTTCATTAGCTTCTAACCTTTCCATCCTTCCTCGCAGGACTTCCAAGATGTCCTGAGATCTGTTAACAAAATATGAAGAGGTCTCCAAAATCTCTTCCAACCGACTGTCTACCTGCAAAACCTTGCACCTTTCTTCCTCTATGGCCACTTGCAGCTGGTGCATCTTGGCTCTCTGTGCCAGAACGTGCTCCTTGAAAGGTTGAAGACTAACCTGTTGTTCCTTGGCCTCTTATAAGACTACTGTCAATGAGGTAATCTACTCTTTAAGTTCTGCCTTCTGCACTTGAGATTGCCTCTCACCTTCCTCCAAGGTAGCCTTCTGCAGCTCCAAATCCCCTATCCTACCTAGCAACTGCTCTTTTTCTTCCCTCAACTCTTGATATTCCTGCTACACTTTCTCCAGACACTCTTGGGCGGTCTCCATAGATCTCTTCTCTATATGGAGGTCTCTTCTCTATATGGAGGACCTGAAGCTCAGCTTTTGAAGACTTGATCTCCTTTTGTATGTCTTCAAAATTCCTCTTTAACTTATTATTTACCTCTCTTTCCTTTCTCAGGGTATCTTTGAGCTGGGAAGAGGACTTCTTGGACTGTTCAAGATCAGTCATTATTTTATCTACATTGTCCTCAGAAGCATGGATCAATGTAGCCCCCGTTTTGATATTGAACCTGGGGTCTCTGTCTGTCCCGTATAAGACAGTTGTATCATTTATCATTTTACCAGACTGCCCCCCAGTCTCGACCTTTCTCTTGGTTCTCTTCACTATCCTTTTCTTTTCCCTATCATAAATGATAGTGTTGAAATCTGGTATGTCAAAACCCCAAAAATTTCGAAAAATTTAAAACTTTTAAAAATAGCATATAATCTTATTAAATGCAGTCATTAACTGTTTGATTAGTTTATGTTACCAGAATTGTAACTGAATGATATTTTATTATACTTAATCTTTAAAGATAAGTTTCTTGTCAGTTACTGATTGTTTTCTGTTTGCAACCACAAGGGGAATTGCCATGACAAACTGGGCTTACTTAGCTTCCGAGCTAATGCAGCAGTTTTCTTTCTCTTGCAGATATACAGGTAAACTTCAGGTCGTTGGTAACCAATTTTTAAAGTATTAGATAACAAATTGCTGTACCAAATCATTCAGTAAAAGTATATGCATACTAGCCAGGTTTTTCAAGCTTTTAAAGGTAAGGCTTTCCCTTCATAGCATCAGCATTAAGTATCCCTATGGAGTACTGGATTATTTGATGAGTTTACTGAAATGCAAAAGTAGAATTAAATAATATTTCTTATCTAGCACAGTAATTATAACTAGGTTACCATATTTAGACCCTATTCTACTCATCCATTGTTACTGCATCATGCTAAGTTTAAATTCAGAATATGTTTTGATCTGTAATTACAATTGTAATGAATCTGGAGTTAAAATATCAATATATACTTTTCTTACTTCCAGCAATTTACAAGGTTTACTGTCTGATACATGTCTTCTCTTACATTTTAAGGGTTTGCATTGATGGGAAAACTACTTCTATTTCCATGATTGACAATTGAATAAAATCTATAAGCATCTTTAGAATTAGTTCTAGACTATCATGATTAAACTCATTTATGAGTTTCCAGACTATACTACCAACAAGAATGGTTATAATAATTTTCATAAACCGCCTAACATATACTTAATTACACAATCCTTGTAAATCTTTAAGCATGAAGATAACAAAAGTCTAATTGATATCATAAAGAATCTAAGACTATTAAGAGATTGTTTTTATATTGGTAATAACAAGTAAAATGGACTAGAGTAACCTTATTTCAAATTTGTGGGTTATATAGCTTGAATTCTACAAGTTAAAGTCATATAAAGAGTGAATGACTATTCTTTTACCATCTATGCAAAGCTATAGCAATAGGAATTATAGTTGTAGAATTGTAAACAACTATACTTATCATTACTCTATTATTTTATAGACTTAAAGGAATGATGTGTCACTTTCCCCCACTCGAGACTAAGACAAAATGGTAGTATGATGGTATATTTATAAACAATCACAACTTAACAATATTCCTATGCTCTTGTTATAATTAAAAACCAAGTTCTCTATGTCTAAAAAAATACTTCAAGACTTAATCTTGAATGATGTTTATAAAGAAAAGGTTTAATATTGAAAAGGCATAGTTTTATTATTTATAATGCATAGTATTAATATGCATTGTTCTATCATTGTGGTTGTGAATTATAAGGCAGGTCAAACTATGGTATAGCGACCATAAGGGATCTCCACGCTATGATTTTTTTTGGAAAACAATCAATTGGCAGACTTCGTCGTAGAACATTAGGACTTCGACCCACTTGCATGCAATGTATTAAAGTACTGACGTGGTCACTCCTCGACCATGCACTGGTGTTATAAAACCATTGACTCGACCCTAATTTGTCATTTCTCCTTCGCCTTCGGGCTTGGTCGCTCTGCAAACCCTCTTGGTTCATTTTTTTTGTTGTTGCTTGCTTGATAGCAGCTCCTATGCTGCTCCAGTCCTTCGTGCTCATCTACTGCACTGTGTGGGAGTCTATAGCTTGATGTTGGCGGCCATATGGTTGTTGAAAAACCTAGGGTTTTTCCCTTCGGCACCATTGTTGACCCTGTCACGGCGCGAGTGCATTTCTTTTACTTGACACTGTCACTGCTCCCATTGTGTAAGGTATCCTTTGCTCTTACCAGCTCGTCCTTCTCGGTGACAAAGGAAGGGTTTATGCTTCCTCTACTCATGGTTATCAGTCTTTTTACGGTGGCTGCACTTCCTTCAAACTCGCCGGTAAGCTACAGTTCAATCTTTTCGTTTTCCATTTCAGAAAGTAGTTTAACTAGAAAATGTTAAGGGTTTAACTAAAAAGCTGCTCCTTCTTTTATTTCCAGGTTCGGTCTTCTCTTTGTGGAATGGGAATTGCAAGTTCTCAACCGTGGAACCTCCCGGTAAGCCTGGTTCCGAACGTGGCATTCCCTCCTTGCTAGTTTTTAGGGCTGTTAAAATGGTTGGCTTTGAGTGACGCGACTCTGTGGTTACTTTAGCTCTGTTCAGTCTTTTAAACTGTATCTTAAAATGAATTCTTAACAGGTTAAGCCATGCACTGTGCATGGGCGTTACGGCTTCAGTCGATATTGTAATTATTCGTCTTTCTTCTGTATTTAAGATTACTGTAAAAGAAATATAGTATAAAAAAGGCACTGGCTGTAAGCCTTCCTATATACGAGGTTACGGCCTCGACATTCTATTTCTCTTGCTGTGCTCTTAACTTGTTCAGGGTTTTCACCCAGAGTTTTGTAATATGACTTATTATAAAGCGTTCCTGTATCTTTGAGTTTGTTTACTGCATACATTTTGAATCTGTGCTCTGTACAGGAAATAATAATAAAATATATGGGTTTATAATAGCTTATACTGTGGATTTAAAATGCGACCGTAGGTGGAAATAATGTCTTAACTCTTAGTATTTATTTTACTTGTATAACTGGATTTATAGGGTTCAACCCTAATTTTACAGTTGAGATTAAGTTCGGTTTCTTAATCTGCCATTATGAATTAAAAATATAAACTCTGTAGGTTTCTATGAGTAAAATAAATGGATTATAACCTAATGATTAAGCTCGCTATTCGAGCAATATTCTGGTTCTATTATTACCTTTGCTTTTTAAAATAACAGCTTGGCTTTTTAAAAAGAAGAACTGAGTTATTATATTGTTGATAGTCTCTTCATAATGTTACTATAGGGTTATGTTCTTTGATTTACTATTTGTATATTATAATATACAGGGTTTATACCCTTTAACCAATATTATTGCTGTTAATACTACTTTCTTGCATATTTCTTGGTCATATTATAGTACTGTATTTTATCTCGTTATATAAAGAATTTGGTAGTCAAAGTATTCTCTAGCTTATTGTTAGATAGATTTGTTGTTAAGGTTTCTGTACTGGTTTATACCCTGACTTCTATTTATTAGAAACTTGTAAAAGCAAGGTGCATACCTTCAAATTATATAAGCCTGTTGTACTCTTATTATATTTTACAATTGTTTTCAAGTATTAATTAATCATTTTATAATACATAGAGTATAAATAGTTTATTCATAAACTTTATTTAATTATACATTGAGTATAAATAGTCTAGGTTTGTAATTGCAATAATAAGATATTACTTTAAGTGTTACTTTTATAATGTATGTAATATAAATACATTATTAGTGATACAACTATGATGTTACTTCTTACCAATGTTTTTATGATTATTATTAATGTTATTATCCAGTGTATGGTTTGGTTTATTTATTTAGTTATAATACCTAAGTATTTTTACTTAATATTCAATCAATACTTAAGTTTATTCTCATATACATATGTATATAAATTCTTGTGTATAAAATAACATTCATTTACCATATTTGAAAAATAGTATAACAGTTTTGAAATCTATCTAAGCTTGTTTTAAATAAAAGAAGATTCAGTACTTAAATAACTGCATTCTTAACCAAAATACAGACTAACACTACTAGGATTTAACTGTAAAATCAAACCGATAAGTAATTATATCCTACTGTCAGTATTGTCTTTTTCAACATTTAGAGGTTAAATTCTTTCATACTGGAAGATAACAATTATAAGATTTAAACAGCAAAAATACTTATTCTATCTTTTCTTTATTACAGCTAGCATTTACTGGAAACAAGATACAGTACTAGGAAATAGTTTTTAAGACTATTAGAAAATAACTTATGAGTTTGTAAAACACTTGCAGTTACTGAAAGTAACTAATTAGGAAACTTGGTTCAGAAGGATACTACTTCACAATACCGAGATACTGTGCTGGAGTACGGTCTGGTGATTCCAGATGTGGAAAAACACAGTAATTTTTTAACTCAGCAATAGATTTACTACTAATATTCTGAGATACTCACATCACTAAACTAACTAACTCTTGAAACATATAATATAAACATGACATGCATCCATTCATATTCATTTAACATAAAAGATAAGTGACAGAACCTGTTGAAACTATGGACAACAACAGCAATGGGAGGCCGTTCCTCCCTACCAACTCCTGGAGAGTGCTCAGACAGTGACTTCTCAGGACCCCCGAGCTTGCTCTGGTCTCCTTGGCTGGAACTAGGTGTAGCAAAGTCAGATACCAGTCTTCAAACTCAGTATTAACTCAGAACTATCAGTCAGTTCTCTTCAGCTCAATAGCTGTAAATAAAAATCAAGTTACTGCAGCAATCCTCTTAGAACAACGTCCTTACTGTATTTCCCTCTTCCTCAATGAATTTCCTGAATAACATTCACCTGAATGAATTCTCTCTGGAAAATAACTGAGCAGCCTCAGCTCTCTTCATTAAGTACTTTTAAAAGATTGCCTAGGTCTTTTTTGGGTTAACTGTCATTTAATGAGCCACCTGCTCTGATTCCACTTTCTTGGGGAATCATGACCCCAAATATATGGAAGTTGCCACCTGCAACTTAGGAAGTGTTTGAGGATGCTGCCACTTGTCCTTTGCCTTTCCACCTAGTTCCATGCACCATTTTGACCAGTAACCTCTTTTTAACAGCTCTCCCATGCTGTTGCCTCCACAATTTATTTATTAACCAACGTAGATCCAAATCCTAGGCTCTATCAAGCGCCGAGATGGATCAAATCTTTCGAGGTGCAAACCTCTTCTTAGGTATCCATTGATTTGATCCAAACCAAAAAACACATCTTTTTATTTAAGGTCCACATATAATTTTATTATTATTAATATTTAATATTATTTATGGCCCACATATAATATTTTTTATTTTGTTAGGAATGAACATTGCATCATTTCTCCACACATGGTTTTAAAATCATATGCAAGGCCCTC
>LPNX010461407.1:734360-962332 GCA_001517045.1 Pseudotsuga menziesii
TTATTTTTTAATTGTGTTACAAAATCTCTCCCATAATATTCACTATCACTATCCCAAACATTTTGTGTTTTCGTAAAATTAAGTGGTTAATTGTATCTGTTACCAATTTGGTGTCTCTCTTGACAGTAACCTTAAAAATAAATTATCATTATTACTATAACAATCACTTATTTTTATAAAATTAAACCATTAATTGTAATTATTTAAAAACCACTCTACTTATGATTATACTAATTTACTTTTAAAAATGAATTTATTTAAAATATATATTTGGCCGATGTTCAAGGAGGCAGAGTTACCAAGAATTTATGAAATATCACAAGATTCTCCAAACATAATGAGACCTTCGTGGAAAATGAATCAAGGATTGTTAATTAGCGCACTGTGAATGGTTGAAAACTAATATGAAGCTTCTTAATCCAACGACTGATGGCTCATCGGCAGATGGATTACTATTGTGATGAGATTTCGATGACAGCCAAGGACTTCACAGGTAAATGGAAAGCACACAGGCCATTTTCTGCGATCAAAATCATGGTACTGCAAGAATTTTTAAAAAGTTACACTATTAATGTTTAATTAGGTAGAATATGAATGCTTTGAGGTAGCTAAATTTATTTATGCATCCAGCGGACTAGAATTCCATAAAAAAAACTTCCAATAAACTGACCAGAAATTCAAAATGATGACCGGCTAAATTCATTTATGCATCCAGAGTCTCCATTTAAACAACACCAAATTCGAATTCTAAGATAAAAAAACATCACCAAGTTCCAACCAAAAACTTACCAGATTTTGATGGCAGGTTTAGACTTGAGTTCACACGGGCTCTACTCTCCATGTTACAAGATGGGTAGATTTTCTTATAAAAAACAGGAACCGGAACCCTATATCAACAGGAAGTTTTGGAAAAGCCGTGTTGAAGTCACACGAAAGGGAGTGTCTCACATGCTCGTTACCTGCCTTGGGATTTATCACCATGTTCAATTCAACCCACGTTGGACGCTTCATGGACGACCATTTCCACATGAGCATCACCCACAGTTGTTCACGTACACAGGACATGCCCGAAATTCTTTGATCGAAAAACAAGGCCTCTCTCCAAACATTTTTAGACATTTCATCATATTTCCACACTGAATTCTAGCCCTTATGTGAAACATACAATTTATTTCCCACAACTGCCACGACTGGACTCTAATAATAAATATTATTTTTAATATATAGTTTCTCGAACAGGGACCATCTTCCCATTTTTGGATCGAAACACTGTAGCATTGCGACGCCACGGCCATGGCCATCGCCATTGTCACTAATAATTTGAAAGCTTCCCATAACGTAAAATTTTCCATTCATGGCGATTCCTTGACAGAACCCCTCTGCCTCCTCCATCGATGGGAGTTCCTCCTAGCGCTGCTTCTCCATGTCAAATCTTTCAGCACTGCGGAGAGGCTGGTCTCGATCCTTAGACCTCCAGCCGCCTGCTGCGTATATGAAACCGCCAAGTACTGCCCATCCATAACACTCCCGATTTATTTCAATCATCGGTGACATTATCCTCCTCATAGTAATTGTGTTTTCGCCATCGGATGTAACTTTACTCTGCAACCAATACAGGTGCTGCATCTCCCGCCCATAGCTTACTACGTAGGGTTTCCCCGCTATGAGAAAGTCAGCTTTGCTTGGGATGATCATTTTTAAGCCATAGAACCGTTTACAACTTACAACTTCTCTTGTTTTGATATTTAGAGATCGAATCACTGAAGCAAGCCTGCGGCAGCGCTCTATTGTCTGTGCCCACGTAAATCGAATAGATCCATACACTACCGAAGTTCTTTCTCCATACAGGTTGCCTGTTCTCTCCAAGAAATTTATTAGCGATAAAGCTGCTTGGCTGTTGGCTTCACATGGCTTCAGTTCTTTGAAGTGGAAATTCACATGGCTTCATTCATAAATACTGGGCTGGCACTGTAAATAAGGAGATCATTGTCGTTACATCACGCCCACATAAATCGAACAGATCCATACACTACCGAAGTTCTTTCTCCATACAGGTTGCCTGTTCTCTCCAAGAAATTTATTGGCGATAAAGCTGCTTGGCTGTTGGCTTCACATGGCTTCAGTTCTTTGAAGTGGCAATTCTTTGGGTGGAAATTCACATGGCTTCATTCATAAATACTGGGCTGGCACTGTAAATAAGGAGATCATTGTCGTTACATCACGTTACATCACGTTACAAGATCTCTCTCATAATATTCACTTTCATTATTATTTTTTGCCTACATGTTAGTAAAGATCTCTCCCATAATATTCACTTTCACTATTATTTTTTGCCGACATGTTAGTAACGTTACATCACGTGACAAGATCTCCCCCATAATATTCACTTTCACTATTATTTTTTGCCGACATCTTAGTAACCTTACATCACGTGACAAGATCTCCCCCATAATATTCACCTTCACTATTATTTTTTGCCGACATGTTAGTAATGTTACATCATGTGACAAGATCTCCCCCATAATATTCACTTTCACTATTATTTTTTGCCGACATATTAGTAACGTTACATCACGTGACATCACGTGACAAGATCTCCCCCATACTGGGCTGTAGAGCGCCTCTCGGCGCAATAATAAAATATTCTGAATTACACTCCATTACTGTTGACTTTGCTGAGTCATCA
The DNA here is from genome assembly GCA_001517045.1 of Pseudotsuga menziesii. NCBI lineage: Eukaryota > Viridiplantae > Streptophyta > Pinopsida > Pinales > Pinaceae > Pseudotsuga > Pseudotsuga menziesii. Next base: position 737,047 of record LPNX010461407.1, read on the forward strand.
ATCCCTACTTAGGATTAAGTTTAACATAATGTCTCAGAAATATAATAAAACAATTTACATAATTTTACAAAATTGGGGTATGTGACATACACACCCCCTTAAAATGTAACATCGTCCTCGATGTTACTTATTCCTCATCCTCTGCAACCTCCTAGAACAGATTCGGGTATGCTTCCCGCATCTTACTTTCCAATTCCTAGGTAGCTTCTTCAGGACTAAGGTGCTTCCATTGCACCTTCAGCTGTCCAATTGTGCGGTTCCACAGAGTAATTTCCCTCCTCCCGAGGATACAGTCCGGTTCCACCAGAAATTCCCCTTCTGGTTCTACTTGTACAACGTTCCAATCAATCACATGAGTAGCATCATGAACATACTTTTTCAGAATAGAAATATGAAAAAAATTGTGCACTTTTAAATTAGGGGGTAACGCTAGCTGATATGCAACTTGACCAATTCTAGATAAAATTTCAAACGGACCACAGTAATGTGGCGCTAATTTTGCACAACTCCCTAATCTTAGGGAGCTCTTCTTTGGTCTTACCTTTATAAACACGTGCTCACCCACCTGGAACTCTTTAGGAGTTCTTTTTAAATCTACTTGGCTCTTTTGCCGATCCTGGGCAACCTTCAAATTCTCCTGCATTTGTTTCACAATCTGTTCCATTTCTTTTAATAATTCGGGTCCCAACACTAATCTATCTACTGGATTATTCCAGGAGATAGGATTGTTACATTTACGCCCATATAGAATTTCAAAAGGACTGAACTTAGCTGATGATTGATAGTTGTTATTGTATGCAAATTCTGCTAAATGCAAGTAATCCTCCCACTTACCTGGCTGATCCTTGACGTACATTCTTAATTCAGTGTTGTGTTTAATCCCTTAAACAAGGATTTCCAGAAATTCCCTATGAATTTAGGATCCCTGTCTAAAATAATAACCCTTGGTACACCATGTAGCCGAAAAATTTTCTTTAGAAATATGTCAGCTATGTTTGCAGCCTTGTAAGTGGTCTTAACAGGAATGAAATGTGCTGCTTTACTTAATTTATCTACTACAACCATAATTGAATCATTCTGATTTTGATTTCTGGGTAATCCAGTAATGAAATCTAAGCTGATTATTTCCCATTTCCAACTAGGAATAGGCAAAGGTTGAAGTAACCCAGCTGGATGTTGATGTTCTGTTTTCACTTGTTGACAGTCCAAACATCTAGCTATATACTTAGCTACTTCATATTTCATATTAGGCCAGAAATAATCTTTTCTCAACATGGTGACAGTCTTCTGGTAGCCTGGATGCCCTGAGTAAGGGGTTTTATGAACTTCATCCAGAATCAGCAATTTAACCTTAGGCACATCAGGCACATACAGTCTGTCCTTAAACAATAAAAATCCATCTTTATTTAGACTATAACCCTTTATTAAAATTTCTGTAGGTTCTTCTTTAGTTGTATCTTGTAATTTTTGATAAATTTCATCCAATTTTATCCCTTCAGTCAGCTGTTCATTTAAATCAGAAACATGAGTACTGATTGCTGTTGTAAAATTCAGCTTTGCATTTCTGCTCAAAGCATCAGCTACCTTATTTTTTTTTCCTTTTATGTGTTGAATTTCGAAATCGTATTCACTTAAGAAGGCTAACCATCTTGCTTGCCTTGCATTTAAGTTAGGCTAATCTAAAAGGTATTTTAGACCCTTATTATCAATCATTAAAGTAAAATTTCTGCCTATTAAGTGGTGTCGACACATTTTTAAGGCATGAATAACAGCAGCAAGCTCTAAATCATAAGTGGCATAATTCTTTTCATGGATCTTTAATTTCCTGGACTCATAGGCTATGACATGCCCATCCTGAGTCAGCACTCTGCCTAGACCATCATTACAAGCATCGGTGCATACCACAAAATCCTTATTAGGATCTTCTATTCTTAGAATAGGCGCAATTGTTAATAAAGTTTTTAATTTCTTAAAGATTTCTTCGCATTTTTGGTTCCAATCAAATTTCTTGCCTTTCTTTTGCAAAGAAGTGATTGGGTTAGCTATTTTTGAAAAACCTTCGATAAACCTCCGGTAGTAACCGGTAATTCCCATGAAGGACCTAACATCTGTTACGTCTTTTGGTACTGGCCAATCTTCGATTGCCCAGATCTTTTCAGGATCAACTGAAATCCCTTCCTTAGTCACCACATGACCTAAGTACTGGATTTCATCCCTAAAGAAATCACACTTACTGAATTTCGCAAAGAGTTGTTGCTCTCGCAATTCTTGTAAGACTATCCGTAAATGTTCCTTATGTTCCTCTTCATTTTTAGAATAGATTAATATGTCATCGATGAATACGACAAGAACCAAAAATCGGCGAAACAAAATGGCAGGGATCGGAATAGGATGAAACAACTATCGTACCGTTTCGCAGAACCCCTTCCGCAATAGCGGAAGACGTATAGACAATGGCTCCAACAGGCTTTCAAAACAACTTTCGATAAAGACAAAACATTGGAGTCCAAAACACTTGACTTCGGACTTGGTAGCTGGTTCTTCTCCTCAATGGCAGATGCGCAGACGACTAGACTTCCGACCCAAAACATCCAAAATACTTCCAATGGTGAGGTAAAAGAAAATTTCAAACATAAAACATTTTCCCGCATAAAAGTAGTCTTCATTCAACATCAAGTAAAACCCAAAAACCGAGCAAAAATGAATTAAAGGAGGGTCCCAAATTTTTTTGAATTTTGGGAAATTGTTGCAGCTGCAACACATGGGTATAAGTCCTAGAAAATTTTGGCAAAATTAGCTACATGTTGGAGGAGCTAGTTGGTAAGCCGACTAATCAGAGATTAGGTCGGCTACATAAAGTCATGTCGGTTGACTGAACCGACAGGTAGTTATTTGTAACTGTTTGTAATCATATATATTAGGCTGTTGAGCCAGATGAGAATTCGGTTCAGTTTTTTATATGTATGGACCCTCATGTGACTTATTAATACAACTGCTATTCTACCTTACCATTTTGTCTCTTGTATCGGTTATGATTATATGTTTCTATGTGTATTATTGGTAACCCTATGTGATTTGTGAGATTACAACATTGGTTTCGTTGTCGGTAGTACATATACGGACGTAATGACCAGAAGCAGATGATATCAAAGGAAGAGATTAAGAATTGGTGGGACCGTAAGATAGCAAATTATTCACAGAACTACGCAAGGAGAAACAGATTGACCATTGCTCAGGTGAAGGAGAAATTCTTCACTAAAACACATGAGAAGTTTGTAGAGTCGGTACCTCAGCTTTTGAAAAAAAAATTGGATGAAAAATCTAGAAGCAACTAAATACCAAGAGCTACCAAAGAAACTGATTTGAGGTGGACGAACAAACTTGTCGGAGTGGTTTGAAAATATCACAGATGAATTCTGCAAAGAACAAGCCATGGAGAAAAGAGTTTTGGTTGAAAGCATTGAGAAAAGGTTTTATACAGACCTCAATGAGCAGTTCCTTTTCTCCTTACCAACCCTTTTGTTCAAATTCCTAATGGAGAAGGTAGTGGGCCATATTGTAGAGCCTTGTCCATCACTACGTGAACCGCCACCAAATGCTAACTAGGCAGAGAAACAGAAGAAGTGGGAAAATTTTATTTCCGAAAGGGAGTGGGAGTACTTCTTGAGCAAATAAACATAACTATCCAAGATTTCTAAAGCGTCGAGTAGGCTATGGGGGGTAGTTGGTCATGTGTTGGGGTAAGTAAAAAGGATTCTAGTCGACTGAAGAAAATACCATCACCAGCAATGAAAACTCAACCTAAGAAGGAAATTGAACGGACAGTGACACATAAAAGTACGTCAAATTTGCAGAGATTAGAAAGGGAGAAGAGGCTGAAAAGAAGGGAAGAAAGAAGAGATAATTCCATAGCGCTGCAAACAAGAATGACCACTGGGGTGACAGAACAAGAAAGAAATCTGCCAGAGTCGGGTCATGATCGACAGGAAGATGGAATGGATGAAGAGGCATCACCCATGGAAGAATCCTTATGGATAAAGAAGTGAGAAGCTCTCCAACTAGACATTCCCCAGGAGGTAAGACCTCTATCTCCAGTGGGTCCGAGTACCTGAATTCAGGCCATTGTCGAAGACGACCTGCGACTAAGATATGGTGAGTTCGGTATATGGAGCCGACTAGATGACGAAGTAAATGAGGATAATAATTTAGTAATCTGTCGACTAGAGGAAGGAAATTGGGTAACACTTCAGGCATACCCTTCTAACCGAAGTATCCACTTTCTCTACCTGACACATGAAGGAGCAACCCCCCTGCCAAACATAGCTTTGCAAAATTCAGAACAGTCAAACCTGCAGACACATCAGTGCAGTTGGACATAGACAGAAGGAGTCAACCCGAACCAACCGCTTGTCAGAGAAGAAACGACAAACAAAACGATCGACGGGAACGACAGTTCAGTCGATAGTAGCTGTGATCAAAGCGATATGCAGAGTATCCCACTACCACCCCCACCACCACCCTCGCCACCACCACCTCCCAAAGGACACAGGGACACTGACCTGGGTCACGGATCAGCACATATTCCTCTCTATGAGGGTGACGAAGACCCTAGACGACACTGGGTTGTCTGTGAGTCAATATGGGAGGCAAATCAAGATACGGTTGAAGAGCAACAGATGGAATAGTTCCCTGGTGCTTTACGAAAAAGAGCACTGACTTGGTATATGATTTATATCGAGAGAACCCCCCAAGCATCCAAAGCAGACATTAAGGCACAATTCTTATCTTTCTTTAAAACACCAGATGCAAAACATCTAGTAGCCAAAAAGCTAAAAACAACATCTTAGAAACCAGCAGAGTCTGTCCGAGATTATGATAAGCAATGGAAAGACCTCCTCATCCAACTAGACTATGAAGTTGATGAACAATTATTAATTCAGTGGTTTTTGGCAGGTCTATCACAAAAAATCCAGCGGCACATAAGCTTGGAGACATTTAAGACATACGAAAACACACTTACCAAATCTCTACAAGTAGAGATGGATGAATATTTCCCAGCATATCCCGTTGACACTAGGCTGGAAGAACAACTAGAAATCATGCAAAAATATTTGAAAGAGCTAAACCTCAAGAATTAGGATATCTGGTGCACAAAATGCTCCATGACCGGACACACTAAAGATAACGGTCGACAAGACATAAGTCGACCGAATGTTCATTTTGTTCAGACGAAATGCTTCTACGACATTTGCCAAGAACATGGATAACAAACAACGAAATATTTCCCATATAACATGAAAAATGGAAAAGCATCTTGGTGCACAATTTGTGAGGTAAAAATTCACGCGACTGCTGACTGCCACTTAAACTTGAAGAAATGACAAAACTATCAAGCAATCTACCAAACAAATGCAGTCGCATAGAATAATGATAACACCCAAAGAAGCAATGATCAAAATGAGTTGAATAATCAAAGATATGAAGGACGTCGATATGAGCATTGGTTCGACAACCGTCATGGAGGATATTGAGGTCGAGGATGATTTTCTGGAAATCGCGACAATCAACCATGACAGCCCATCCAGTGCTTTACGTGCTACAAAGAAGGGAATCTCTACACAGACTATCCATACAAGGATATAACTGATCTAAAGTTTTGTACTAGATGTGGCATGGGCGATCACTCATTAGAGGATTGTCCCACCATCCTCGACAAGATTAATAAAAATAAAAACGTTAATGTCTTGTCGTGTGTTCAAAAACATGATGTAATGAATACAAAGAACCTACACATAGTAACCCAACAAGGGACAAAAGTTGGAAATAACAATCCACGTATAAGTAAAATCAAAGAAAAGAATGATTATCCTAACCCGACAAAACAAAAGAAACTATATAACGATGCATCATACATGTTTAAAGAATTTGCTAGGCAGGAAGCATTCGATGACAGTCGACAAAACACAGTTAAAGAATTAATACGTTTACTATAGAATGATAAATCGGTATCTCAATTCACTGACTTATTGTATAATATGAAGCATAGTAATAATTTAGAAAAACAAACCAAAAATATATGCAGTCTAAACCAAAAATACAAGAGCGATGCCGACCCACTTGTCGACCTAGAAATCGAAGGATACCATGTTCGACAAGTTGTACTCGACTTCGGTTCACAAGTAAATATTATGACTCGAGATACATGGGAACGGCTGGGTAGACCTCGACTATATGAATCAGGCATATACCTCAAGTTAGCCGACCAAGGACTGATCGAACCCATTTGGGTTTGGAGAAATGTCGATATGACAATAAAATGAATATTGACTAAAGTCAAATTTGAAATCATTGACCCTAAAGAAGGATCCAGTTCCTTCCCAGCCTTGGTAGGTCGACCATGGGGAAGAAAAATGAAAACATCAATATCTTTAGACAAAGAAAGGATAAAATTAAAATAAAATGGACAGAAAGTTATCATCCCTATTCATCCTTCCAAAGGCGAACCTTGGATTGAACCCATCAATGAAGAAGTTGACATAGACAATTATATGAAATTCAAAATAACGAAGACTACACTGAACCCAATATCTATGGTGAGCTTCACTTAGGAAACCAAGACTCAGTAGGATATAATTCGGACACATAATTATATGATTGGGAAGTCTAAAACTACGAAACTCAAGCAAGGGTTTGTTGGACCATTCAGGCTATACAGAAGAAACCAACCCATTAATGTTTCTCAGTCTCCATTATCCCAAAAATATTCGAAAGGAAAACTAGGGAATACCCTACCTTAACCCCAAAAAATACAAGTATTAGACAAAACCCAAGGTATAAAGAAAGATATTCCCCAATTCTGCCTATAGAACAAGCCTCTAAGAACCTAGGTGAACATGGCCAACTACAAAGCCTGGTAGAAACATTTACAGGACAAGATACTCGATGGTGGGACACCCATCAGTTGAGACTACAGACTTGGACAAAAGATTCAACTTACTTTGTAGAAAGATTCAGAGGAAGGAAGCTAACTAAACAGGCGCAAATACCTATCTTCATCCAAGGGAAAAACCCAGACAACACATAAGAACATGCGAAAGAGAATGGAGAAGACTTGGTTATAAAGACGAACGTATATGGCCACACTTATTTCCCTCGATGCTATCTGAGTTACCAAATAAATGGTACAAAATGGAAGAAGCACGAGGTGAAACATTCCAATTGAACAAACTTATAGAAAACTTCATTAAGGACTTCATTTTTATACCGCAAAACAAAAAGTTAGTCGAAACTGCAAAACAAATAAAAGAATTTATAAAACCAACTAGGAACAACAGTCTAATACCAAACCATGATCGACTGAAAATATCCTGCAATAACATTCAAACTAATATAATACCAAAGTAGACAAGACTGCAAATGGAAAATCAAAATACAGAAGGAAAAAGCTTTCGATGGAAATTGTATCACTCAGAAACAACAAAACCAATCCGAATAGTGCTTAAATTTGACACAATCGACAAAGAAGACACCGACCGAATGACTACAACAGACTTCCCTGCTACATTTTCACAGTTCAAAGAAGGGATTCGAATAATCAACGAATCCAAAGAACCAGAATGGATGGATGCAAAATTTAAAACTAAAGAGTTTAACATATCAAATGATGAACGACCAAAAATGGAAAGAATTGGCGATTACTGGAGGGAAGAGAAAACGACTGAAATAATAAACCTATTGAAATAATTCCAGGATTTCTTTGCTCGAGATTATAAATAGCTAAAAGGGTTAGTCCATGAAATGGGAGAAATGAAGATCGACATCAAACCCAATGCTCCACCCATGAAGAAAATGCCATACAAATTAGCCCATAAATACAAAGAGATAGTCAAGAAAGAGATCAATAATATGATCGCAGCAAGAATTATCTACCCTATTGACCAGTCGGAATGGGAAATCCCGATGGTCATCCAACCGAAGAAACACGACCCGAAAAAACTAAGGATTTGTGTCAATTTCAAAGAACTAAACAAAGTCACTCTAACATACCCATTCCCAACGCCATACACAGACAAAATCTTAAATTAAGTTGCAGGACATGAATGCTACTCATTTACAGATAGATTCTCAGGGTATAACCAAGCACCAATAGCCAAAGAAGATCATAAAAAGACCGCATTCGTATGTGAATTTGGCTCATTCGCCTACAAAGTTGTACCTTTTGGTCTCAAAAATGCACCGGCGGTATTTTCAACAATTGTTGTCCAAACATTTCAAGAATATATCTACAAAACAATGACAGTATACTTTGACAATTGGATGATCTACTCCATGTTGAAAGATCATTGCAAATGGCTAAGGCTCATGTTGGAACGATGCCAACAAATCTAGCTATCCCTCAACATAAATAAATGCATCTTCCTAACCCCTATAGGAATACTACTAGGGCACATTATATGTAAAGAAGGCAGCAGGGTCAAATTTGCAAAAATAAAGATTATCCTTGACTTGAAGCCACCAGTGAATCCAAAACAGGTCAGGGTACTGCTGGGACATACTGGATATTACAGAAAATTTATTAGACACTATTTAGATATGACCTATCCATTGGAAGAACTATTGAGAGAAGATCAAGAGTTTGACTGGAGAGAGGAATGTAATATATCATTCAATACATTAAAGAGGAAACTAGTAAAGAAACCTATCCTCAGATTCCCGAATTGGTTGATCAAATTCCATGTGCATATTGACGCATTAGGCATAGCAATAGTCGCGATCTTAACACAACCAGGGGACAGTGGAATGGACTATCCAATAGTATACAGCAATAGAAAACTAAACAAAGCAGAATGAAACTATTCGACAACAGAGAGGGAAGCATTAGGTATGGTCTTCGTGCTACAAAAGTACTAACATTACTGTTGAAATATTGTAACTTCGAAGAATATTCTATATGTATCTTTTGTGGTCCCCGATGGTCCTACTAGGAGAACCACTTGTATTACATTGTACCCCGATGCTCCTAATCGAAAGAACTAATAAGAGTCATGAGGTAGTCCCCTCTAATTGTAAAGGTGGGTCATCAGCACCCCAGTGTGGTTACTTGAGCCTACATGTGTAACTCGAGCCTACATGATTTAACTCGATCCTACATGTCAAATGAGTTAACTTAAGTGAATGGATGAATATAAATAGAGGTGTAGTGCTCCTCATTTGTGACACACACTCTCACTTGTGTAGCGCATTAGTGGAGAAGAGAAGAGTAGTTGGAGAAGGAGGAGGATCAGGATTTGATCTCCTTGTTGGTTTTACCTTTTATCTTTTTGGGGCATCTATATTGAGGAAGATTTTGCTGGGTTTTTCCCTTTAGGGTTTTCCCAGGATAAATATTTGTGTTCCTTTTGTATGGTTTTGCTTGTCTATCTTTCAGTGATCCTATTTATATGCTTTTGTTATGAAAATGAAATGAAATACCGATGTCTTAGCTAAGCATATGAAAATTTAACATGGTATCAGAGCCACCCTAAAAAGAAGACATTGTGCAGCTACAGAATCTAGGGATTCTTAATTTTTGGTTCTCTCTCCACAATTGATTAGAAAAAGAAGGCTAGGCTGACTCTCCATTGAAGGGCGCATCTTTCTGTCGAAGCGGAATTCGATTCCAAGCATTTTCAGTTTTCAGTGCGGGAAATTAGGTCTTCTTGCAGAAGAAGAATTTTTGAGTGATCCTAGCATAGGATTTCTCTCCTCATCAAAATCTAAGTCTAGAGACCTGGATCAAGTTTTTTGGTTGGCTGAAACTCTGGGAAAGTCAAACCCTAGTTTGACCCCAAGCTAGAAAAACCCTAAATACTAAAACTACTAAGTTTTGGTACATTCACTATATCCTGATATTGGCGAAGGTTCAGGAGCTGAAAATTTCAAAGGCCAAATATAAAATCCTGATGTACATTGTGTCCAAAATTCAGCCTCAGATGAGCTATATTTTGGGAGATATTATCCCTCCAAGTTAGGATTCTAGGCTCTTCCATAATTCATCCCTAAACAAGACACCTGGGGAACATTGCTATATCTTGGGATATAGAGGTTCAAATTTAATTCCTAAATATGTTCCATAAATATCATGGAATTTACTTTCTTTGGTCCAAATTTCAGAACCAGAAGATGAAACAGTGACATGTGGTAGTCCGTACAACTTCGTTGTTCTGAACAGTCCTGTAACAGGTCACTGTGGGAGAAGGATCATAAATCCAAATTGGTGAACCCAATTCTGATGAAACCTATGGTTTTGGATCAGGGACATGTGAGTTTACCTCAGTGTTAAATTTCAAACACATAGGAGTAGTGATTTCGGATATATCACAGAAACAGTGACAGGCATTTCTGCAGAAGAAATTGGAAAACTAGGGCTTCCTGTTCTAGGAGCTTCCCTCCACTGTTTTCAAAAAAGGAGTAAATTAGACAGCTCCATTTGAATAGATATATATTTCTATCCAATCAGATCTTAAATATTCCAAGTTTTTAAAATTAGGTTTTCTTTGACAAACCCTAAATCAGCTAGCTCTGGAAGCAGGACGGACACCTCAAATTGGTAAGATCTAATCTTTTGCTATTTGCATTTGAGGTTCTCATTTCAAAGTGATCTATCACATCAGCTTGATGATAAGCTTGGTAAAGTTGACAACTTCCAAGCATGGAAGTATATGATCTCTCTAAAGAAAATTAATTGGACACCTACATAAGTAGAGAGGTTCTAGTTCCATACGGAGATGAGGCTCAAAGCCTTTCACAAGAAGAACTTGATCAAGGCCAAGAAGATCATTGTTGATTTAATCATGGATCAACTTGTACCACAAGTGTCTTCCCTAAAGAAACCAAAGATGTTTGATTCCTTGATCAAGCTATTTGAAGATAAGAACTTAAATCAGAAGATAGATTTGAGAAAACAGTTGAAGAATGTGAAGATCCAGAATGCAGAACAACTTGAAGCAGTAGAAGAAGAAGTGGATATTGCAGAAGTGGTGATAGCCACCTTGAATGGCCTCCCATGATCATGGGTTTCATGCAAATAATGTATGCTAGAAGGAAGTAATTTCTTTCATCTCGACTCATAAGAAGAGAAGAAGAAGATGGGAGCAATTGAAGATCAAGCTCTCACCATTCAAAGAAGATCCCTCAAGCGATGAGGAATATGAAGAACTAAATTCTTGTCATTTGGATAAGAAATGATGATTTCATGAATGAAGAAGATGATAAAGCAGAATGATCAAGATGGATTCTACCCACAAAACAAATAAAAGATAAGTATTCAATTGTCATTTCATGATATTGTTTTGTTATACATTTGATTATATTCAGTTGATGTGTTATGCATGATAGATTGTTTTCATTAATGACTGTATACTACTAATATGCATGTGATGGGTAAGTAGCTCATGGTGCTATACAACTCTCCATTGATGCTTATCAAACCTCTTTGCTGACATATTGGATTAGTGCACAATCTCAATAATGTCATGGTGGAGATGGAAGGCATCTAGAAAGTTTGTGTGAGATATGGATTAATGTTGTATTGACTAAGACAATCTAAAGCTCCCAGGGTCAGAGACACCATGATGGAAGAAAGAGCTTCAGAGAGTGGTAGATCCACCTTGAAGGATGAAGACCACCATGGGTACAAGATATAACTCAATATGAAGAAAAGAATGCTATGAAAGAATCTATGATTAAAGAATAACAATTGATCATGGGGAATGATGTATACGATATGATGGAACAAGTGTACAAAGCAAGGTTCGTGATTCTCCCCAGAAAGAATAGACTATGACATGACATACTCTATTGACCAGTATATATCAAATGATAGAACCATCTGTACAGAATGAAGAGGGAAGATGATACTCCACTTCAGGGGGAGTGACTACAGAAAATTATATCTGAGTTCGACATGGTACGACATGATGGATAGATTTGTGATGGATCGAGACTTTAGCAAGAGTAAAGTGAGTTCCAACCTTCAAGGTTGAATGTAGAAGACTAGGATATGTTGATGACTTGAGAAGACAAACTCATAGAAGATGTTATGATACTGGAATGATGTTTGGGATATAGTACTCAAACCAGAAAGCAAGAATGTGGTATATTCCAAATGGATTTGCAAGATAAGATATGTTGCTGATAGAAGTAAGGTAAGAGTTGTGGCTAGAGGCTTCTATCAGAAAGAGGGAATTAATTCTAAAGAGACACTTACTCGAGGAAGCAAGGTACACTTCCTTCAAAACTATCATGGTAGTTTCTTCCATGATGAAGTAAAGAAAACCCTTCCTTAATGGTATGATTGAGGAAGAGTTTTACATCGAATAGTCACAAGGATTTGAAGTTGAAGACAAATGGAATCAAGTGTGCAAGTTGAAGAAGACCCTCTATGGCCTGAGGCAAGCTCCCATAGCTTGGTATGGAAGAATAGATTGTTTCCTGATGAGCATGGGCTTTGCCAAGAGTAAAGTCGATCCTAACCTTTCCTACAAGGTTGTAGAAGATGAACCTGTCATTCTATTACTATATGTGGATGACTTATTCTTGATAGGGAATGAGAAATAGATCATGGAAAGTAAGAAGAAACTAGCAGAAGAATTTGAGATGAAAGACCTTGGGTTAATGCATTATTTCCTAGGTCTGGGAGTATGGCAAAGTTCAGAAGGAATATTTCTCAACCAGGGAAAGTATATAGATATTGAAGAGATTCAATATGTTAGAATGCAAAGTCATGGCCACACCCATGGACTCCATCCTGAAGCTGTTAGCTAATGACTCATTAGAGTTAGTGGATGTGACTCACTACAAACAGATCATTGGGTCATTGATGTACTTAACAAATACCAGCCCAGACATTTGTTTTGCTGTGAACACCTTAAGTCAATATCTTGTTCAACCAAGACGGGTTCACCTAGTAGCTGCAAAACATGTGATGAGATATCTGAAAGGGACTATAGACTTTGGTCTATACTATGATGGTAGCCATGAGTATAGATTGTATGGATACATAGATGCAGATTGGGATAGAAGTATCTCAGACAGGAAAAGCACATCAGGTAGATGCTTTTGTTTGAGGTCTGCTATGAGTTCATGGTTTAGTAGGAAACAGTCTAGTGTTTCTCTTAGCACGGTTGAAGCAGAATACATAGCAGATTGCTCTACTAAGTTGTGAAGCCATATGGCTTCAGAAGCTGATATCAGGTCTCTTTGACTTGAAGATGGATACTACAATGATTCTATGTGATAACCATAGTTGTGATGACAAAGAACCCTGTGTTCCAACATAACACGTAGAAATATGGCATTTATACATACAAGATAAGATACAGATGAGGATATTGTAGATGCAGATGATGGTGATTCAGTATTTCTATACTGAATATAGAGATGATGATGTTTCAATATTCCCATATTGAAGATATATATGATGATGATTTTAGTATTCCCATACTAAAGATATAGATGATATTTCAGTATTTACATACTGTAGATATAGATGATGGTGATTCCATATTTCTATACTAAATATAGATATGATGATGCTTTCAGTATTTCTATACTGAAGATATAGATGATGATGCTTTTAGTATTCACATACTGGAGATACAGATGGTGATAGATCAGTATTTAGATACTGAAGATGTAGATGATGATGGTTTGGATGATGATGTACTGACGAAGCCTCTGCCTCAAGTAGAGTTCAAACACTTTCAAGACAATCTTGGTGTTGTTCGGAAATGCCTTCCTCGAAAGGGGGAGCAGTGATGTTGCAGTGGGATTGTATCATCCCTGGGCATTTTCCCTAAAGTGATCCGGAGACCTCGGTCCTCAAGAATGAACAGGGATTGTATCATCCCGAGACATCTGTCCATAATAGATTGAGTGACCTCGGTCCTCGAGAATGTGGTGGGATTGTATCATCCCTGGGCACTTTCCCTAAAGTGATCCGGAGACCTCAGTCTTCGAGAATGAAGAGGGATTGTATCATCCCGGGACATCTATCCATAATAGATCTGGTGACCTCAGTCCTTGAGAATGTGGTAGGATTGCATCATCCTTGGACATCGTCCTAAAGTGATAGGGACTAATTCTTCCGTAATCAATCCGGTGGCTTCGGTCCTCGAGAATGTGGTAGGATTGCATCATCCTTGGACATAGTCCTAAAGTGATAGGGACTGATTCTCCCATAATCAATCCGGTGGCTTCAGTCCTCGAGAATGTGGTAGGATTGCATCATCCTTGGACATAGTCCTAAAGTGATAGGGACTGATTCTCCCATAATCAATCCGGTGGCTTCAGTCCTCGAGAATGTGGTAGGATTGCATCATCCTTGGACATATTCCTAAATTGATAGGACTGATTCTCCCGTAATCAATCCGGTGGCTTCGGTCCCCGAGAATGTGGTAGGATTGCATCGTCCTTGGACATAGTCCTAAAGTGATAGGGACTGATTCTCCTGTAATCAATCTGGTGGCTTCGGTCCTCGAGAATGTGGTAGGATTGCATCATCCTTGGACTTAGTCCTAAAGTGATAGGGACTGATTCTCCTGTAATCAATCCGGTAACTTTGGTTGTCGAGAATGTGGTGGGATTGTATCATCCTTGGGCTTTAAGTCCAAAAAAAAAATGATCCAAAGACTTTCTGTCTTTGAGTTGTGGATTGCAGGTTGTTGCTGATGATGATGATGTCGTACTGATCGAAAGATCAGAGTATGATGATGATGACGTACTGATCGAAAGATCAGAGTATGATGATGTACTGATCGAAAGATCAGAGTATGATGATGACATACTGATTGAAAGATCAGAGTATGATGATGATGACGTACTGATCTAAAGATCAGAGTATGATGATGACACACTATGATTATGATGTTTCTGATCGAAAGATTAGAGTATGATGATGATGTTTCTGATCGAAAGATTAGAGTATGATGATGATGACGTACTGATCTAAAGATCAGAGTATGATGATGACACACTATGATTATGATGTTTCTGATCGAAAGATTAGAGTATGATGATGATGTTTCTGATCAAAATATCAGAGTATGTTGATGATGTTTCTGATCGAAACATCAAAGTATGATGATGATGTTTCTGATCGAAAGATTAGAATGTGATGATGATTATGATCGACAGATCAGAATATGATGATGATGATGTTGTTGCTGATCGAAAGGGCAAAGTGTTGATGATGATATTGCTGATCGAGAGATCAAAGTACTGAAGATGTTGCTACTGATCGAAAGTTCAAGGTGCTGAAGATGTTGTTGTTGATCGAAAATTCAAAATGATGAAGATGTTGCTGATCGAAAGGACAAAATGCTGAAGATGTTGTTGCTGATCGAAAAGTCAAAGTGCTGAAGATGTTGTTGATCGAAAGGTCAAAATGCTAAAGATGTTGTTTCTGATTGAACAGTCAAAGTGCTGAATATGTTGTTGATCGAAAGGTCCAAGTGCTAAAGATGTCGTTGCTAATTGAAAGATCAAAATGCTGAAGATGTTGCTAATCAAAGACTGAAGATGTTGCTGATGATGAAGACTGAATATTGAATATGAAGACTACATGATGTTGAAAAGCTTCCAATGATTTATAGATGTGTTACCCTGCTGATGTTGATGATGTCCCCTATCTCTACTCTTGTTGTTGTTGATGTTGCTGTAGAATACCCTTCTCGTTAAGGGGGAGTGTTGAAATATTGTAACTTCGAAGAATATTCTATATGTATCTTTTGTGGTCCCCGATGGTCCTACCGAGAGAACCACTTGTATTACATTGTACCCCGATGCTCCTAATCGGAAGAACTAATAAGAGTCACGAGGTAGTCCCCTCTAATTGTAAAGGTGGGTCATCAGCACCCCAGTGTGGTTACTTGAGCCTACATGTGTAACTCGAGCCTACATGATTTAACTCGAGCCTACATGTCAAATGACTTAACTTAAGTGAACAGATGAATATAAATAGAGGTGTAGTGCTCCTCATTTGTCACACACACACTCTCACTTGTGTAGTGCATTAGTGGAGAAGAGAAGAGTAGCTGTACGAGGAGGATCAGGCTTTGATCTCCTTGTTGGTTTTACCTTTTATCTTTTTGGGGCATCTATATTGAGGAAGCTTTTGTTGGGTTTTTCCCTTTAGGGTTTTCCCAGGGTAAATATTTGTGTTCCTTTTGTATGGTTGTGCTTGTCTATCTTTCAGTGATCCTGTTTATATGCTTTTGTTATGAAAATGAAATGAAATATTGATGTCTTAGCTAAGCATATGAAAATTTAACAATTACCTACTAGCCAATCCCTTCATACTCTACACGGATCATCAAGCGTTAAAATACCTTGTAAATAAACCTTTGCATCATGGGAGAATTTGTCAATGGTTATTATTATTCCAGGAATTTGAATTCGAAGTTGTCATTAGACCAGGAAAACTAAATGTCGGGCCTAACCACTTGTCGAGGATCGACACGGGGGAGGAGCCGACAGGAGTCGAAGATGACCTATGGGATGCACACTTATTCCAAATAGAAGTTGTTTTGGAAGAATTGGAAGACATAGCACAATTTATAGAGAATGGTCAAGCACCAGAGAGCATGACCACGAAAAAGAAACAAATCTTAGCCATGAAAGTTGCGTCATACAGGCTCATAAACAGATTTTTATATAAAATGGGATTGGATGACATCTTTCAGCGATGTGTGTTAGAAAATTAAAGAGAAGATATTATGCATGAGGCACACTATGGACCAGCGGGAGGACATTTCCAAGAAAATACAACTGCCAAGAAATTCCAGCAGTCGGGACTATGGCGGCCGACACTATACAAGGACTGCAAAAAGTTTGTTAGATAGTGCAACCGATGCCAACAACTCGATCGACCTCTACCTAGTACAAAAATTCCCTTGATATCAGTAAACCCGAGTCTGACATTTGAAATTTGGGCCATCGATTTTATAGGACCATTCCCAATACCAGCAAAAAGAACAGGTGTGAGGTATATAATAACTGCAGTAGAATATGTAACCAAATGGGCATAGGCAGAACCTGTTGAAACCTGTTCCTGTGAGGTAGATTCTAAGTTCATCTATGAAAACATAATTACAAGATTTGGATGTCCACTAACCTTAATCAGTGTTCAAGGGTCACACTTCATTAACAAAACCATCAAAGCACTGATAGACCAGTTCAAAATTAACCACCAACGAAGTACAGCTTATCACCCTCAGTCTAACAGAGCAATAGAGACATTTAACAAAACAATAACAAAGGGTTTAACAAAAATATGCAATACTGACAAGGATGATTGGGACGAAAAAATCTTTGCAGTGCTATGGGCTTACAGGGCAGCATACAAATGTTAGATCGACCAAACACTGTTTTGACTAGTCTATGGCCAAGAAGCAGTCACTCCACTACATTTCTGACAACAAACACTTAGGATAGCAGATATATTACACATCGATGTCGAAGAAGGCAGGAGGGATTGACTGATGCAACTAATCAAACTAGAAGAACACTGACTGCTCACGTTACAACATCAAGAAATTCAAAAACAACAGCAAAAGGATTAACATGATCAAAACATTAAAAACAAAAATCTGTCGATAGGAGATATGGCTCTGTTGTATAATAGTCGAGTGAAAGGAAAACCCAAAAAGCTACACACATAATGGATGGGACCTTACATTGTCGAAGAAATTCATGCCAATGGATCAGTTCGACTAAGGACGTTACAAGGCATAGTATTTCGGAAACTTGTTAATGGTTCCCAACTAAAAAGGTACCAAAACTAAGTAATTGAAAAAAAAAACAAAGAAGATATATATATGTAATACAAAACAAAAATAACGACCATAACTGCTCAGAAAAACCTATAAAACCTAATAATCTAAAAAAATAACAAAAAGAGTCAACACTTATAAGCCAAAATGATAGGAAATATTGAAAGACGTAGTAAACCGAAGTTTGAAAATCGACACCCCTACCATCGGCATACCATCATCGACCATCCTCATGATCGACATTGATCGATGACTCCAAAGGTCAAATCACACCTTCATGACTACGGTTAGAAGGAGCGCCAAAACCAGAACGCATTAAACACACCTGCAATAGACTGTCCTAGACCGTCATTTCCGCCATTAATACCTTCATCGAAAAAACCTCCATTCGCTCTACCTATAAATACTACATCAGAGAAAGATTTCTTACCGCGTTTTGAAGAAATAGAGCAAACGGTTGTTCAGAAATTTGAAAGCAGAAACCCTGTGAAGAAAGCCGACCAAGAGACCAACAAAATGGCTCCAAAGAAAACCAGAGCCAAAGCTGCCAAAACAAAAGAGCTAGAATCTGCCAAAACCCCACTCGTGAGAAGATTAAGAAACATTAAAAAAGAAAAGGTACGGGAAACTTCATGGGAAAAGACCTAGGTAGAAATCAAAGAATGGGCCTATGTAGATAAGAAAATGACACAGGAAGCAGAGAAAATCAGCCACAACACCATTATGAGTTACATGAATACACCTTTCATGCGAGTTTCGGTGGGACAAAAGAAACTGCTGTAAAATTTATCATCAGTCTGTACCACAATGGAAAATTCTACTTCGACAAACCAGTCGAAATTTTCGGTGAGGTCATATACAAGCTTACCGGACTTTCAAACAAGGGCGAACCTGTTCCTATCAGCATAAAAGATTGATTAGTAGAACGACTAGTAGGGACACCATGAGGAAATAATTCAAAAGGGATGATGATCAGTCAAATACAAGCTCGTACACCACAAATAGTTTCCAAAATCATAGCGACAGGACTCACCCCTACAGGCCGAGTGAGTGATCTGAAGCTACAAATGTTGGAGGCAGATGACACAATAACATACTCATGGAAAATTTACCATTGGGCCCAATATGTCACTGAAATGCTCAAGCCCATATGTAAAAAATGCCAGGAGTCGGCTGGAATTATCAGGTTCCTATCACTGATAATTTGGATAGCCATGTACCACTTATGTCCAGTAGGAGATAAGCGGTTCCAAGAATCATGCAAGTATCGCATGTGGCGTTTCAAAACATTTTCACAGAATGGAAATCTGAAAGAACTAGAAAATGGCAAAGTATTATTGGAAAATTGGTTTTAGACGCTAAAAATTTAGACAACCATATGGAGGGTGCCTCAGAACATCCAAAGTAGTCTACCAAAAACAACACACATTCAACTAGAGCTCGACCACACTGTAGCCTAGCACATGCAGCGGGCGAAAGCAGAAGCAAAACCTCTCGACTATTATCCTTCAGTCGATGAGATTTTCCAAGATCTAGTTCGACAATCCAACACCAAGCTGTCGATACCAGCAAGGTCCAAAGCAAAAAATCAGACTATTGAGGAACTCTTGATCGACCAGGAAAAAGAGGAGGATTATGAACTTCATCTATATATCATTACCTTCATGTCGAAGGATACACCGACAGAGGATACCAGCAAGCTCCAACTGGTGATTGTTCCATAACCCCTCCAAATTGAAAGTGCACCGACTGAACATCAGGCGACCGTGCCGACAGAAAAAAAAGTATCATCCTGAATCATCAACAGGAGGGAGGAGAAGAGCAAGTAGAAGAAGATATTGAATCAGATAATCCAGAGTATGCTATGACAAAAGAAAATTTAAGAAAAATAGCAAAGGAAATAGTAGCCTCAAGAAAAAAGAAAACAAATCAGGAAAAAGGGAAGGGGAAGTGTAAACTTGTCCTATCAGAGTCAGAAGATGAAGAAGAACTGTTGGATACTACTCTCAACATCATAGAAGATGCTGCAGCAAATAAAATATTAGTCGAAACACAATTCAAGCGGTTCGTCGACTTAGGAGCGAAACAAGGTAGACTGAAAAAGGTAAAAACTACAAATCCTCAAGTTGATGAAGAGATTGTTGATTTAGTTTCCACCCCCCCACTCCCATCCCCAACCCAGATCACACAAGAAGATATCCCACAGCTAACCACCATCATTCCTGTAGACATTAGTAAAAATGCTATGTCAGAGACATTAAAAGAATGACTCCACCACGATGACGACTTCCAGACATTTATTGAAAAACTCCCCGAATTATTTACATCTGCACAGAAAATTACTACCAAACAAATGTTAACCGAGTCTAGCTCAGAACGCCAGACCCTATCACAACAAATTGACCAAATACCTCAGAAACCAAGAACTGTTGGAAGTATCAGATCAACATTCTTAAGGAACCCTGACAAAACCTCTCAAGTCATCGCAAGACACATTTCGTACTTTACTCCATCAAGTATTAACCATCCGCCACCAGCCATTGAACCAATAGGACACTTGGCAGAGAATGACTAGGAATATAGATTATCAATCAATCAAGAGATCGACAACCTCTTCTCTGACAACCTTGATGACATAGCCAACTCACCACCAGAAGTCAAATATCCTCCGTTGACTGGAAATATCCCAACCACACCACTTACAACAGACCACTCACCATCTCCATCACCACCTCCAAATCCATAACTTTTTCCAAACCCAGAACCACCTGTTTCAAACCCTGTAGATACACATCGAGATGCAAGCCCTACCCAAGAGGCTCAAATAGAAATTCCCCCAAATAATGAAGTTCAACCCAATGAAGATCAGCAGCTGGGAAATCAGCCACCTGGAAATCAACCACTTGCAAAACCATAGGCAGAACAACAGGCCGACCAGCATAGACACAAACGGAAGGAAAAATATAAAAAGAGAAAGGAACACCAAAAAGAACAAAGACTGACAATGATCAACCTCAACCAACTAGGATCGAATACTGCAGTCGACACAGCAAAATTGAGAGATGGAGAGTTGGGACAGCTCTTAGAGACCCTCGTCACAGAAGCAACAAGAAGAAGCCACACCAGATGAGAGCAGCTCGACAACACTAAGAAAGAGCAAAATGAATTTCTGTCAAATTGTAGAAATTTAATTCAAATAGTAATATCGAGACCATTAGAGGCCGACACCGACAAGCCACTAGAAAAATCATATCAGCTATTTGAAAGTGTGGTTTCGACCCTACAAACACAACTACAACTTACAAAAGAAGATCAAAAAGAGGAAACATACAGATTACTAAGGCAGTAGTACGCAGTGTTCTATAAAGCTCATAAGGTACTACAGGACCACTTAGAAGAATCCATCATTACAGAAGAAGTACTCCGTAATTGGTACACCTACGATGGGGAAGAATTTCAGTAGACCCACCAGACTCATGAGAAAATCTAAGCACTAGAAAAGAGGCGAGGCCTTAAAGAAACAATGAGGAGTAAAATACAAGACCAGATTGTATTAGAAACAACCAAATTACAGAAACTATAAAAACAAGCACATCAGTGGGTACAACAAGCACTACCAAGCCTCGACAGACTAGACACAATCTTCCCACAGATGAAGAGACTATTGGATATAGCAGAAGAAAAGGCTCAATTTATGGGGCCTAACATGTAAAGCATCACAAATATTTCCCTCCAAAATAAAATGTCGACTCTGTCAAGCATCACAACCTTGACTATCGATATCCAAAAAGTGCTACAGAATTGGACAGAGTTTCAACATCAACTGGCCATTACAGCAGAAGCCATTGTGGAAGTATGTGTGCAGAAACGACCAACCATCCAACTAAATAGTCCATGAATCCAAACCAAAGAAGTAACTACCTCAGATAGCACAATGTTGAGTGCCTCCCCTATTTCTTTGGGACGAAGAAAGATTTTGTTCCTGGGGGAGATGTTGGAGGAGCTAGTTGGTAAGCCCACTAGTCAAGTAGCTGACTAATCGGAGCTTAGGTCGGCCACATAAAGTCATGTCGGTTGACTGAACCAACAGGTAGTTACTTATAACAATTTGTAATCATATATATTAGGATGTTGAACCAGATGAGAATTCGGTTTAGTTTTATGTATGTATGGACCCTCATGTGACTTATTAAGACAACTATTATTCTACCTTACCATTCTGTCTCTTTTATCTATTATGATTATATGTTTCTATGTGTATTATTGGTAACCCTATGTGATCTGTGAGATTACAACACTACACATCAGACCTGGTACCTAAGCCAAATGAAGCTTGCAGACCATCTTAACATCAAGGTGTGCACATATATCTTCCATAATGCATTTGAAGACACATTTTGTCCTAGGACATCTCATCACTAACCCATCGCCAATCAATCGCACTAACTGGTTCTAATACCATGTTGAAAATTGGAGAGAGTAGTGCACATGTTTAGTCTCTCTTAAAATGATTTTTACTATGGGCAAAGGGATTTAATCTATACCACATTTATGAGTTATATAGAAGAAGATTCATTAGGACCTATATGAATGGATGCATCGTATAGAATAAGGTTCATTGTGACTGAGATTGATGTTTCTGATAAAAATTGGACTTGCTGGTAGGCTTCTCAATCATACCACTAAGTCACATTCCTTTTTCATGACAAACACCCTTTACCATGTTGAAAATTGGATAGTCCATGAATCAAGGGGTGGATTGCATTATGGAATCTTTACCAATCAACCACTACACATGGCTCTAATATCATATGCAAAATTGAACAAGGTAGGAACCCATTCCAGGACCAACCCCTGGCCATTGCTCATGATAGGAACTGTTAAATAGTTTGACATCAAGATATGGATTGCTATCTTTCATAACACTTCTCAAGCCACACTTTGACTTAGGCCTTCGTTTCATCACCAATCAATCCAAATACCAAGTTCTAATGCTATGTTGAAAATTGGAGAGACTTGTGCATAAGTTTAGTCCCTCTTAGATTGATTTTTATTGTGTGCAAGGCACCCCATCCATACCACATTGATGAATTGTATAGATGAAGATTCATTGGGATATAGCCATATAAGGATAATGATGGGTGAGAGATGAAGGTCCCAAATCCAAATCCAAAATTGGGTGAAAACATGGATTGACTGTGCATTGAGACAATGATCACAATTGATCCAAGAACAAACATGGATGGCCATGTACAGAACACCTCAGTGCCCTCATCTATGCACACCAACCCATGCACCCTAACAATTGGGTGCCCCACACACCAAGAATAGAACCTTGGGTCAAGGAGCAACATCCTCGGGTCTCAATGCAAAGCCCGAAAATCTCTACAACATTTAGCAAATACAACACCACATGCACCTAATTTCATAGCTTTCACACCAAATTCTAGGAATCCATACAATCTTCCAATACCATTATGGAATGTCAAGGATGTAACGTTGTCTTGATGCATTTATATGAATATCAATGGATACATCTTGTTAGATATCAAAGATGTTTTGTTTCAATAATCACATAACAAATAGGGTTTTGTGTCATAGTTTTCAAAACTTTGACATTTGGGACTATCATATATTTTTCCATTTTGATAAAGAAGGGTAAATCTTTAATTATATATCTTTGTCTTAATTATGAATGTGTGTTCACAACTCTAAACTCTCTCATGTTTGGATTTCTCCTCTGAGCTAACAAACCATGGGCTGTTAGAGTTGATAAAAAATGATCTTCCATTAATTGGTATGGTGTATGTAGCTGCATAATCTTTTGTTTTTATGATATTTGTGTTTACCATTTTGTGGACTCCATCCACATCGATGGTGCTTATTTTGTACTCTTGGAACTATTTGCTCACAATTTTTATTAGTATAGTAGTTATAACATATTTGCCTTAGAATTCAGGGCATTTGAACCAACTGTATCTAATTATTGTGATGGTTTCCCTTGCAACCCAATAATGGAAAAATAAAAATCAAACACTTTCAAATAATTTTTCAAGAAGCAATAAAAATAGGGTACACGAATCACTCCATTCTCTTTGAGACCCAGCTATATTTTAGGGTACACGAAAGGAAATTGCTCATAAACAAACACTTCTCATAATTGCTTCCTTTCATGGATAGGGCACAGTATGAGAATGATTTAATTCCAAAGCATTGAGAGTTAGACAAATTCCCGAGGAACCACACGTAAACCCATACTCAAGGACTTCCTACCGTTCAAACCCCATGGAATCATTAGCAGGAAGATAGTTCACTGGTGAGGTCAACAGAGTATTTATCCAACCACAAGGGATTCGACTCTCTGGTCTGCCTCACCCTCACATGGCATGAATTTCGAAGGTAAGAAGCATGGGTATAAGTCCTAGAAAAATTTGGCAGAATTAGCTACACATCAGACCTGACACCTAATCCAAATGAAGCTTGTTCTACATGGTGCAAAACTTCAGGGAAAATCCCATGGGGTGATTATTTCAGCATGGCACACACTACACTGCATAAGAATACATACCACGATGGAAGCATCATAAGAAGCACTACTACACCTTAGGATAAAAAACTTGTAGACTCTCTTACACAAACAAGAAAATTTGATTCACAATGGCATTACTTATAACATGATCCCAAAAGAAAGGATAAGGACTCAGAAAAACTTTCTTACATTTACAGATGTGCTTTGAAGGGTAGGCACATGCAAAACATCTACTCTTCTGGATATGAAAGCTTCAGTGACCACACTGGATACAAAGAGTGTGGGTATTATTTCTCCTCTTACCAAAACTTCATGTTCCCTTACCCTGAAACATAATCAATCTTCACAAATTCAGCACTGCATATGTATCAAAAGTGATCAGAAAAACAAATGAACATTTCAAATACGATAGCATTATGATGTGTAATGAAACTGTCGATGGCATACCCTAATACCCTTAACCCTACCCATTCTGGTATTGATGTACATGATTTTTCCTACTCATTCGAACATCTAGTTAGATCAATAAAAGCTCTGTTTTTTTGTGTGCATATACGCTCATATGCATACTTAGTTAACATGTTCTATAAACAAGTTTTTCCATACAAAAGTATCCTGTATTGATCAAAACTATTGCTCCCTCCTCTAAACACGAAAGTTTCGATATGCATTGTTTGTCTTTACTAGTAAAGAACTTGCTTCTTGTTTCAATCATTGAGGCTTTAGACTTACATATTTAGTTATGTTTATAAAACCCTAGAACTCTACAGATGTATTTTTTGGGGGGAAATAAGAAAGAAGGGTATATCCAAGGCCTGATGGGTTGTATACTTTCAACTATTCACAGCTTCTGGACTACTCAGATGGAAAAAATAGATATGATGATCCCCTTTTTCCCCAACCAAAAATTAACAAATGCATACAGACAAATATGAACTGAGATATATACACAGATTGAGTTGGTATAAGATATATGCAAAGATAAAAATTGGCACCTAGAAATGATAATACAGATATTAACGTTGGCACCTACTGATCATAAAAGGTGCATACCGAATTTAGGTCAAGATCATACTCACCACTGTTGCAGATTGTGACGACTCCTCCGCTCCTTACCACCTTCGTCCCAAACAATAGAAGAATAAATTTAGGTCTCATTCAGGGGTTTATCAAATCTAAAATCCCTAATGACACCTTTATTGTAGGTGTCTATTTTATCAACTATCCAAGTTTTTTCAATATTTTTTATATAAATAGTTAAATAAAAAATATCCCTCGAGATCATACACACCTCTGTAATTTGTAGAATGACGTTGTCTCTGTGAAGTAGCTTTCCCAGAAGCTTTGGTGCCAATTCTGGTGCATCGCATTGGAAAAACTCTGGACCCAATATTTTAAATCCTTCTGTTAATGCTAAAACTTCACAATTTCTAGTTCCAGCCCCCACTGAGGCCCTACTGACTTTTGTGAACTCAACAGTTACAGGACCATCTTTTGCATACATATTTTTGGGCTCCTTGCATTTTCTATGTTGCTTGGGATACCCTCCTGTAATGTTTGCCTGCATAGTTTTGGTATATGAAAAATTTCATATTGGCTTCGATTTTTGGACGCCCTCGGAGATTTCCAGTGGAAGTGTTGGGGAAGCATAGAGGTAGCGTCAGTGGAATTTTTGCAATGGGTGGCTGGTATTAATTCTCACATTGAATTTCCCATTGTACTTTATTTCTCCCTTCGCATTAAACTAAAGCTAAAGAATTACCCGACTATGACTGATTCTTGTCAAATAGAGCAAGATAAGGGACGGTCAAGCTGAAAAGATTTAGCTTATTTTATTAGGGATAGAAATTTTTCTAAATAACTTATTATGTATGAATTTAGTTATTTACTCTCCCCCTCCCTCTTCACTGGTTTGACATTTACTTATGAGTCATCCAAAGAAAAACTAAATAAATAAAATAGGTTTTGCTCGCTTGTCTTTGTTGTGCTGATTTATATTAGATTGATTCCTTTGTTGTTTTCTCCCAATCCATGGAAAATAAATCCGATTCTTCTATTCCCAACGATGTGAATAGAGTTCCTCAGAATAAAAACTTTTAACCTTAATTTCCCAAGTTCCTCTGGACAGCTCGTGCAAAAAAACATGAATAAAATAAAAACACAATAGGTAATCAAGAAAAACATAAAAAGATACAAACATGAAGGTATAAGCATTCTCTACCACATCCACAACAATAACAAAAAAACCATGAATAAAAGAAAAACACAATAGGTAATCAAGAAAAACATATAAAGATACAAACATGAAGGTCTAAACATTGCTTCCATTCTGGAGGCAGTGGAGACTAAACGTGAAGCTCAATACAAATATTTGACAGTTTCAATTTTTGTCCATCGACACCAATCTCATCACCATGTTTAGAATTGCCTGAATTCCAACTCCATTTACTCTTCTTAGATGCGTCTTCAAACATCTTCTTAGATCCAAACGGATTACTTCTAGATTTGGTCCTTTTATCCTAAGTTTTCAACACCATAGGGTAGGGTTGTGAATCGTATAATGGGGAAAGGGTTCCATTCTCGGTGGCCATGGCCCTGACCTGTTCTTCCCGTGCTCTGTAAATTCTCTGATCCATTCTCATCTCCTCTTGTCCGCACTGATGCCATTTCCCTCTTCACTTCATTGCATAAAACCATTGACCATGATCTGCAATAGGGAATCCACCGTTATCTCAGTATATCATTATGTTTTGTGGAAGCGTTCACCTTCTATAGGTTATGTTGAAATTCAAGTGTAATACATTAAGAAAAATGGCTATGTAGAATCATTATTGGTATAGACATATTGGTGTTAGAACGGTAAGATGATTTTAAGGCATATTATATGGGTCAATGGATGTTCCTTCTGCATAACATCTTGGGTTGTATGAGGGGGAAATATTCATCACCACTGTGAAGGCTGATGCAGAGTAATACTCTAGATTTTTTAATTTCCTTCTAGAGGTCATTTGGTGTTGTAAGAATTTAATGTTTTCCAATACAAGGCTAGTGTTTAGGATTACTTGTTTATGCCTTGTACAAGGTTATAGGAGTCTTGTATGATCTTCCTTTTACTTCCAATCTCTAGGATTCTTGTGAGATATGTTTTAATTGAATTAATGATTAAAGAGTGAATGGATATTTTTCCTTGTAGCTCTACAGTGGAACTTAGTAAGTGAAATTGATAAATATGAAGTTAGAAGAGGCTTGGAGTCTCTCTATAGTTGAGTCTTTACATGAAAAACCACAGCATGAAATGACAATTTATAATTTTTTGTATTTCTTTGATGCTTTTGAATAGTATAGATACTAAATTTGAAGGTATTTAAACAATTTTATACACCTTTTTGTTCAGTTAGAAGGTCTAAGAGAAATCACTGTTGGATTGAGAAGGCTCCTTCAATTACCATTGCTTTTAGATTTAGGTGAAAATGACGGCATGGAAATGGATGGGGATTGTTAGGAACATTCTAGGGTATGTGTGAAACTCAACATTACTATTTGGGACTTTGTCATGCCAATGACTTCCTCTCCTCTTGATGTCTTTAGTGTATCTTTTCATTATTGATCAATAACACTACTGGCTATTTTGTTTCTTTGGTTGCATGTGAGAGTGTTTGCTGGTGGGGTTTTGCAAGCATTCTAATGTTGTGAGAATCCGCATTGTAAACATAGTTCTTACTACTTTTCCAGATCCTAGAAATGCAACTATGTCCAAAATTCAAACACTTGCATGGCCACTGTTATATATTAGATTTTTCTCTCTCGGCAAATTCTTCATTGGGATCAAATATTTAGATTGGCTGACGTTGATCCTAATTCTCTTACTAAGACTATTTTATGTTGCATTTTATTGTATACTACACTCTATATAGTATATATCACCTGAAAGTGGCATTTATCATTTAATTTATTGTTCATGTACTTCTAGTACACCGACTGAAAAGACCGTCACTTCATTTTTTTCCTGGTTTGTAAGGATTTACTGTAGTGTGCAATTAAATTCAAGCTCTTTTTTATTGCAATTTTCCATTTCTGGAACTAAGATAAGATAAAATGATTTTAACTTATTTTATCTAATACATTTTCTAATTGGATTTTTAGATATATTTTAAAAAGACATTTATTGGGAGTTCATTCAAATCACATGCAAACTTAATCTATGTTTTTGCAAGGGTTAGAAGCTCCACCAACCTTCTAGAATACAAACTAATTTTCAAAAGGAGGGTATATTTAGCCATCGTTGTTGTCTCCTTGAGGCTCTTCGGTAACTTGTTGTCTCATTGTTGTCCACTAGCTTGCTTGATCATATCTTGTGAACTTATACAATCTATCATCATTTACGAACCATTAAATACTCAAAGGCATGTATTGATTTGTTTTATCATTATAGAGGATTCTGTAAGTTAGGTTACCAAATTCTTAAAGGGTGCTAGCTCAATGGAAGAGTACCTGCCTTACAAGCAGGAGGATGGTGGTTTAATTCCTTCGTGTCATAATTATATTGCAATATTGGTAAAAAATGACTAAATTAGTGAGCAAAAAATGAGAAATAAGTGATAATACATTGAGAGATAAATGACCAAAATTCACATATAAAATGGCTAAAAACGACTAAATTAGTAACCAAAAAATGAGAAATAAATGACAAAAAAATGAGAGATAAGTGACCAAAAAAACAACTAAAATTCACATATAAACGACCAAATGGTAGTTTTGGTGGTTAATTCCCGGTCTCTTATCACGCGACAAAAAATGTGGTCATATTTAGTTTGGTCATTTATAGTTTTTCTTGTGTTCATTAATTTGGTCATCTTTTTTGTCATTAATTTGGTCAATAATTGTGACAATTAATGACTAAATATATAACCAAATTAATGACCAAAATAATAACCACAATACAAGCTATAAATGACCAAACTAAATATGACCATATTTTTTTTTGCGTGATAAAAGACCGAAAATTAGCTACTAGTAATCGTCAAATAAAAAATGATCATTTATAAAACATTTTGGTCTTTTTTTGTCACTTAACTCTTATTTTGTACTCATGTAACCCATTATGTTAATCAAAAAATTCAATAAGACATGTTATTACATGAGAGAATAGTTGGCTATGAATTTATGGCATGCATTATGTCTTCCTTGCACATGCACCATTGAAAACACCACAAAGGAGGACGACGAGCCATGATAGGGGATGTGGAGGATGAAATACAAGTGGGTGCAAATATATGGAGGATAAGAGAAAAGTGATGATGTGGTCGAGAAATAAATAACAACTATGTATCCATTTAGAACAAATAAAATAGTTTGTTTTGATCCAATGCTTGTTTATATAGTTTGCAAAATCATAATAACACCTCATCGCTTTAAGATTTGGTTAAATCTGGTATAAAACATGTCAAACGTATACACAAGAAACTTGTCACCATGATCCATGCACAATGTTCATTCCATGTATGAAACATACCGTCGTGATCCATGCATATTGTTCATTCCAATCAAGTTGTTCACTATTTACAATTCATCATCACCACCATCATCCTAGTTGCATCTTTATTTTGCCAAGGGTAAGGTTGGATGCAATAAATGCTTCTCATAGCTAGTTTTGATCAAAACAATATTTATAAGGCCTCTCATTCTTTTTTCATGAAACTATAAAATATGTCTATTCAAAAAATTGTTACTTGGATAGAAGTATTTCATTTCTATTTGTGTTTCACATTTATGCATTTGTTTTGTGTTTTTTAAAAAGATTATAAACTATATTTGCATATATGTAAATGTTTTTAAAAAAAAATTAAACCATATTTGCATATATGTAGATGTGTGTGTGTTTTTAATAGAATAATTGTTTTATAACTCTAGTTTTCAATAATTCATTATATAGATTTTGTTGGAAATTAGACAACCAAAATATCTTCATATTAGCTAAAAACAAAATGTAAAATTTGTTATGGAAAACAATAACAATTTGTAATTCAAAATTTTTTATTTGTTTTTTCCATTGGTGACAAGATGACAATGTATGCAATGTGCAAGAACAATACACATTATTAATTGAATATATTTTGTTTTCTTCATTCAATACTTGGGTACAAAGAGTTATGGGATGGTCGTTTTTAAGAATTATGGCATGGTCGTTTTACCATGATACACAATTTAATGTTCTATGTGATTAAGTATGAACTATATTTTCTTCATAAGATTTAGTGAAATTATCAAAATTTCACTATGTAAATAATATATTTATTAAGATATATTGATTATCATTTAATGTAGTATTTTTTATCTCTTTTTCTCGTATAGGTTGAGTAAGTAATTATATATAATTGTGTCGAGAGGCAATCTACAGCCCAGTATGGGGAAGATCTTGTAAAGTTACATAACGTTACGTAACGTTACAAAATAATAATAATAAATTAATTATCCGTTAAAATAAATGTTGGCCAAAAAACAACCTATGAGGAAGATCTTGTAAAGTTTGTTGAGTAACTTTTGTTACTAACAAAATAATAATAAAATAAATTTAATTATCAGCCAAAATAAATGTCCGTAAAAAAAAATCCTAAAGTAGGGAGATCTTGTCACTTTTGTTACTTACAAAATAATAATAAAAAATAAATTTAATTATCCCCCAAAATAAATGTTGGCAAGAAAAGCAACCTAACATGGGGGAGATGTTGTAATGTTCCTACCTAACAAAACAATAAAAAAGTAAAAATTTAACTATCCCAAAATAAATGTGGGTTAGAAAAAAACCACAAATGGGGGAGATGTTGTAATGTTCCTCCCTAACAAAATAAAAATAAATAAATAAAATTGAATTATCAGCAAAAAAAAATGTTGGTCTTGTACATGGTTTTAAAACCATGTGCAAGGCCTTCTAAACAACCCATGGTTTTATTGTACATAGTTTACGAAGGCCTTGCACATGGTTTTAAGACCATGTGCAAGGCCTCCTAAACAAACCATGGATTTATTGTACATGGTTTAAGAGGGCCTTGCAAATGGTTTTAAGACCATGTGCAAGGCCTCCTAAACAAACCATGGATTTATTGTACATGGTTTAAGAGGGCCTTGCAAATGGTTTTAAGACCATGTGCAAGGCATCATAAACACCCATAGTTTTAGGAGGGCCTTGCATATGGTTTTATAACCATGTATGGGGAGATGTTGTAATGTTCGTTCCTAACAAAATAAAAAATATTATATGTCGGCCATAAATAATATTAAATATTAATAATAAAAATACTATATGTGGACCTTAAATAAAAATGTCTTTTGGTTTGAATAAAATCTATAGCTATATATAGGACACACCAAAATTGATAGATCATTGAGTGCAATACCTAAAAAGAGGTTTGCATCTCAAAAAATTGATCCCTCTGCCCGCTTGATAGAGCCTAGGATTTGGATCTACGCTGGTTAATATATAAAGATTCAATGGATGTTGGTTTTGCTTTTTTTCATCTTTTCTATGAAAGTATTGGCATGACTCTAGATTTGTACAAGTTTTATAAGAAATAGGTTAATGCTCGGAAACACAATTTTTTTAAAATGATTTAAAACAATTAAAATCAAATAGTTAGAGAAAAAAAAGGGAAAACATTAGTCTTTAGATGTTTTTAGAGAACCCAATTACCTTAATACATCTCAACATCATACATAATTTAACATATTATCAATAACGTTACCAAAAGTTATGGTGAAAAGATTCGTAATGCTCATCCATGTACACATGAGATTCACTTCCAATCCCAATCCCGATCCCGGTGTAGGACGATTTTTCTGATGAAGGATGTAATGGTTGCTTAGTTTTATATATTTAATATATGAGTATAGTTTTTTTCATTTGAAAAAAAAAGGAGCTTCACAATTATGATTTATAAAAAATATGTATGCAACACTAACTTTGATATTTTTATGAAGTTTTTTTCCGGTAGGATGCTACCTTGAGATTAGAGCATGCCATTGGAGCCTCACATTGCTTCCAAGTTGATTAATCAAGCTATTGCACACATGAAATCAGCAATATGATTGTTATGAATATTTTTATTGACCTAGTAAAATGATTAATTAGTTGTTTTATTGACATGTGGAGTGTGCCCCATGGCCATGCTAAAATAGCCTCATGGAAATGCATGGTTTCTACATTGGGAAATCATGTGTCTGCTCCTATGGATGCCACACCATATCCATGCATAGATGCATAATGTTGAGAACGGGTTTCTATTCCA
The DNA here is from genome assembly GCA_001517045.1 of Pseudotsuga menziesii. Classification (NCBI taxonomy): domain Eukaryota; kingdom Viridiplantae; phylum Streptophyta; class Pinopsida; order Pinales; family Pinaceae; genus Pseudotsuga; species Pseudotsuga menziesii. The sequence goes on from LPNX010461407.1 coordinate 769,668, forward strand.
CAATTCATTTATTTAATCTTTCATGTAAATATGAATGGCATTATCCTACAGTCAATTTATTTATTTTTTCATTTAAATCTATAGTCACTTTTAAATCTTGTTTAGTTGAAAGAAAAAATTTATACACCATACCTCAACTTGATGTTGAGTGTACCCCAAATTGATATGAGGGTATTAGGTATGTTACAAAGTCGTATTAGAGTAGAGTTACAACACTAGGGCCTAATGGACCCACATATTTGTTGGTAAGTTGTGTTTGAAACAAGCATTGACTAATTAGGAGTATAGTTGCTTGCATGATTGTTTACCTTATTGATATGCATACCTAATGAAAATAGTGTTGAATGCATAAGGCCTCATATATATGAAATTGTGTAGAAAAAGAAAAGGAATGAGAATTATGTTCATGTGTTGTGAAGAGTATTTTTTTATGAATCTTGGATTTTATAAGTTTTCTTATATACTTATTTTGTTGTTGAATAGTTATGTCTTATTATGCTTTTAATATATGGAAAAGGATTATTCAATTATTAGATAGGAGTTGGTTAGGATCCAAATTAAAGTGAAAACAAACTTAGATATTCAATATGAATAAGTTATGGATGATTATAATGTTAGAAATAACATTTTAGGGTAGTGGTTTAACATGTCATTGTAGAATGCCTTAATGACCACAAAGACTATAGTTTAAAAACTACAATTAAAATTTCTCTTTGAAGTATGTAAATTTATTTACATATTGCTAACATGCTTGAGAAAGGATATTGATTATTAGTTTCAATATAAAGTTGCATGGCCTGTATAACATATTACTTGAAATGCAATGGATAATCAGTACATACAAGGGTGTGTGTATGGTTATGCATCTTTATTTTGTTGAATGTATAAGAACTAAACTTATTTAATATTTTTTATGTAAATGATTTGAGATATGTCATTATTCTTGAGTAAATGATTTTCACGCCAATCACAACTTAATGCATTCCATTGGGATAAAAATGGCTAAGTTTTGATGAAGTGTTTCCTCCTCATAAACATTAAAGGAAATAGTTTCATTAAAACTTTAATGTAAAGTCAAAACCCAATCATGAACCCTCATGTGTATGTGGGGAAATTTCTCTTAAATTTGTGATTGTTCAAAGGGAGGATTGCATGACTAAGCGCGTGATAATGTAAATATAAAATGAAGAAAGAACAAGTGCATATGTGTAATAATTAGTATGAATTTATTTGCACTTGAATCATGAATTTCAATTGTGATGATATGTTGTACATGTATGATAATATAATTATATGTGTCATCTTAAACGAAACCTTAATCGAAAGTAATCCATAGAATGTAATGGTGTATTGAATTTTAGAATGGCATGAAACAATTGGGTATAACAATTTAGTGCCTTGAATGAGGAAAACATGTTGATAGCTTGTTTTCCCAAATATAACTTGTGTTATGAAAATTGAACCTTTGAGTATGTGTTTTGATCTAATCTGCTTTTGAGTCAAAAATAGTGACTTGGTATAAATAAGAGTTTGACATATTAAAATAGTGTCTTAAATAACATGTTATTATAAGCTTTCAGAATCTTAAATTAACTCTCAAGTGGAATTTGAATAGTAGCATGAATATACATATTGAGTCTAAACAAATGTTTTGGATAGTTGTGTTATCAATATTACAATGATTTAATAAATCCATAATAATGTTTACTAGTACAATTTTACTTATGTAATCTTGATGCATAAGAATTAATAATCTCTCTCTAGTAGGGATGAACCTATGAATATAATTTTGCAATAAAAATGATTGATTTATTGCATTGAAGGATTATGCATAGAATTGATATTATAAATCCTAACATGTATATATTTGTGGTGATTGAAAATCAATGTATATGAATCATATTGAATGATCATCGAATTACGTATAATTTTGTGATTGAGTATTGTGAAAACATTGTGATGAAAGTAACTTGGTCATGGTAGTGAATCCATGGTATGAACCAAGGTCCTATGAATATGAGTAGCAAGATGTTATGAGGGAGGAACTAATGCCTATCAAGTTGAGTTATGTATGAAACATAGCGGTATAGAAATGAGGAAGAAGAGGTGAATGAATAAACAAGAACCCTCACTTTATATAGAGACATTACATTGAAATGACATATTAACAACTTTTACTGAGAAACTACAATGTAAACATTACATTGATACATATCCATCAAGAAAAATGAAAATTGATGGGTATCTATATGAAAAAATGTGTATGTAGCATTTCTTGGCGATGATCTCAAGGCCAAGGCCCTGCTAGTGAACATTTTAGAATTGTATATCATTGTGATTATTTTGGTAGAGTAATGCACTAGGTAAGGCAAGGTGACTACATATGATTGTTGTAAACTGTAAATGTCAAATTAAGGATAAGTATACCTAGGGACATAATGTGGAAGAAACTAAATGAGGGGAGATGGTATCCACTAGGGGAAAAGGTTAAAGGCTAGTGAAGACTTGGAAATCTAATTAGTTATGATCGACGATCATCATGGTATCCTAAGGTGTTGAATGGTAAACAAATTGCTAATTTTCACTTGCAAACTAAAACAATTTCTTAATTATAATCCATTGAGTTTCGAGAGATGAAGTATCATAATAAGGGAAATAGTCCCTCAAATCTAACTTGAGCTATTACGATCGCGAACTAATTATTATTATGATTTGTTAATCCATGTGAAGAAAGATTAATAGTATTACTAGAATTCTCATTGAAAGCTATTATCTTAGGTAGGGATAAAAGATACTAGATAAATACCTCTAGGGATTCTAATGGAAAGAAGCCAAGATCTTTCTTTTTAAAAATAATTGTTCATTATTTAATTAAAATTAATTTGAGTATAAAGAGAAAGGGGAATAATTATACATGTTTTTGGAATGGAAAGTTATCATAATAAATATGCACATAAAAATGCCATGGTAATTATTCCATGTACTAACAAGGATATCATACGAAGATATCACTTAAACTAATCCATGCTCCAAGCTCCCCTCAGACATTACAACAGGTTTTCCTATCAACCTGTAGAATGCACCCTTCCTGATTCAAAGCCTCGGCACTATATCCTGGGTACCTTCTCCCTCTGAAAGTATGATGACCTCTCCATCCATGAACAACACAAGATACACCACATCCTCCAAGGTTGATACTAAGATCATATTATTCTTCATCCCCGATACATATAGTACCTCTTGCACTAGAAATGGATTTCCAAACTCCCTCTAAAACCTTACAGTTCTTTTTCCTACTAGAATGTACTTGGCATTGTCACCAAGTTCAATGTCGAACTCTGAGCTATGCTCTTCGAGGATGGTGAAATTGTCTCATAATCCAACCATGTGACATGAAGCAGCATCGTCAATGTACCACATACTGGTGGACATTGGTCTGGAGAGACATGCAATGATTGAAAAATAATCCTCGTGTTGATGTATTTGTAACATCGGAAAGTATTCATTTGTATATCTTATGTATTGTACCCTGATGTTTATTCTGGGAAGTGTCTGTAATGTATTTGAGTCATGTCATGCCCCGATGTTAGTATCGGGAGATTCAATAATGTAAACAAGTCATGTCAAGTCATTGAGGTTAACCCTCCATTGTAAGTCAGGGCAATAGTCCCCATAACTGTGTCAAAGTTAACCCTCCTTGTTGATCGGAGGGCAAAGTCCCCACAGTTGTGGGGCATTAGGGTTATTAGACTCTCCTAGAGATGTCGACCCTAGTAATGAACCGGATTTATGCAGGAACGCAACAGAATACACAAATAACCATAGAGACAAATATGCAGCGGAAATAACACTTCATTTCATTAATCACTAATTGAAACTTGTTTACATACAAAATGGAAATAAACTAGCTAGTGCCGGTAGCTTATCTCTGAGAAGAGAAGTGGAGGCTACATGCCTCTGAACTCCGTGTTACATTGAGGCTCGAAGGCCTATATATTATTGAGAAACAATGGAAACCCTACACATCCAAAAACCTAACCCTAGGAGGTGAAATGCCAGAATGTGGGCCCCGTTGGATAACTTAGTACATCAATTTCTCGAGGTTGTAACTTTAGCATACTACCTCCGTTTGACGCGCATGATACATCGTTAGAAATATCTGCTTAAGGACTACATCCATAAACTAAACATAGTGAGTTTGAAATGGACTCATATTTTCTCAACCATTCGATGCCGAAAAAACATCGTTTAGGGCCTCAAAACGGCTCCGAAAGTTTAGGACCCGAAAACTGCCAAAAATAGTAAATTGTGCTACAATTAAGGAAACTGGAAAACTAAAAGAAACAATGGTGGGGTCCAATTGGAATAGGTGGGTGGCCACCAATATCCTCCTGGATCATTCCTCCCCCCTTAGGAAACAATGGTCCCCATTGCATTGAGTTCCTTCATGAGATGAGGAAACTTCTGTTGAACTTGGTCCCTGGTGAGCCACTTTCCCTGGTGAAGGAGTTGGCCTGCTTTGACAACTCGATATAGCTAGATCTTCTGTCAACGGGTGTTCTTGATCTGTGTTTCCATAATCCGATTAGTTGTGGCTTGTTCCATGCAGTCGGGGTTTAACTCAATTGGTGTGAGTTGTTCTACCACGGCTGATGTGTCCAGTAAAGGTGGAAAGTAGGGCCGAAGGTAGTCCACATTGAACATTAGGTGCAGACCAAGGAATGGTGGAATACTGAGCTCAAAGGAATTGTCCCCGATAGCCTTGGTGATGGTGTATGGCCCATATCAAAGCAGGTGAAGCTTGCAGTGGGGTCCAGTGAGGCGCTCCTTCTGCAAATGTAGCCACACTTTGTCGCCCACCTGGAAGTTGTGTTGCACCCGATATTGATCATGTTGCTGCTTGTACTTAGCATTGGATCTATCCAATATGTCATGAACCTATTGGATAATGTGTTGAATGCGCTCAATGAAGTTGTTCGCCTTGGAAACTTTAGACTGGATATGAGCTAAATCAGCCTGAGTAGCTGCAAAAGGCATGGCTACGTCAATGGGACATGGTGGCTGGAATCCCAAGCCCACCTGAAAGGGGCTGTTGTTGGTTGAGCTTTGGAGGGCCCGGTTATAGTTTTGTTGTACATAGGGGAGGCTCTCATCCCATGTGTATGGATGCTTTGAGTTGTACATGTGCAAAATGTGTACGATCATCCTATTGATGACCTCTGTCTGGCCATCAGTCTGGGGATGGAAAGTTGTGGACTTAGTGAGCTTGGTGTCTAGCATTGACCATAGGCTAGACCAGAATGTACGAAGTAATCTATTGTCTTGATCTAAGATTATAGACTGTGGGATCCCAAAGTGTACCCACACTCGTTCAAAGAATATTTTAGCAATGTCTTCTGTTGTGATATTCTTCTTGCAGGCCGCCATTATGGCCATATTTGAGAATCTGTCAATGACCACAAACACACAGTCGTTGTCATGCTTAGTAGAAGGAAGGCCTGACATGTAATCCATGGAGATGGATTCCCAAGGTCGACTAGGGTTAGGCAATGGAGTATAGAGGCCTTGCTTCTTGATGGATGGTTTGGCAATGGCGCAGGCAGTGCAGGATCGGATGTACTTCCCGACATCCTGTCGAAGGTTCGGCCAATAGAAATACTTCTGTAGTACTGTAATTGTTTTCTTGACCCCAAAATGCTCAGCAACCCGACTGTAATGCGCTTCCCAAATCATATTGGCACGCTCACTTGAACGAACACAAAGGTGTCCCATGTGACATAGTAGTACATACCTGGAGGTGAAATTTTGGAACTTGGTTTCCCTCCAAGAGTGTATGGTATGTGTGGCTGAATTCTAGATCTCTCTTGTAGAGAAGCGGCCAATCAGAATTCCCATGCCCACAAGAGTTGAGCACGGTGGTTATCGCCACGATCGGTGGTCGGCTGAGGCAGTCTGCAACATTATTGGTGCTTCCCTTCTCGTACTTGATGTTCAAATGAAACTGTTGTAGATATGTGGACCACTTCTAATGGTGATTGTTCTGTAACTTTCCTTGTGTCTGTATGAACTGCAGGGGTCGGTGGTCTATGTGGATGATTGTTTCCCTCCCCAAAATGTAATGCTTCCATTGTCAGTGAGCCTGTACAATGGAATACATATCTTTGTCATAAGTGGGATATTTGCGAACTATGTCCGACAGTGTCTCACTGTGATATGCAAATGGATGCCCTTGTTGAGTAAGGACTACCCCAATAGCACAGTCAGAGGCATCTGTCTCGATCTCAAATGGTTGTTGCAAGTCTGGTAGTGTGAGCACTGGGCCACAGCAGAGGCGATGTTTCAATTCTGTAAAGGCTTTCTGTTGAGTTTTCGACCAAAAGAATTTTGCTTTCACTCCTCCCTTGGTGACTTGACTCAAGGGCCAAATGATATGAGAGAATCCCAACATGAACCTGCGGTAGAAATTAGCAAGGCCTAGAAAGCTACGAAGCTCTGTTAGAATAGTCGGGGCTGGATAATCCCAAATGACTTGGATCTTGGTTGGATCCACATGTACCCCACACTCATCAATAATGTATCCTAGATACTTAACCTGGGTCATGCCAAAAGTGCAATTTTCCAAATTGTGACACAAATTGTGTTGCCGCGGTGTTTGGAGGACCTGTCGAATGTGGTGGAGGTGTTATTCCCAAGTTTGGCTGAATATCAGGATGTCATCCAAGTACACTACTACAAATGAGTTGGTGAATGGCCACAAGATGTCGTCCATCAGTCTCATGAAGGTTGCAGAAGCATCCATCAGCCTGAAAGGCATGACCAACCATTCGAAAAGGCCCTCCTTGGCTTTGAAGGCAGTCTTCCACACATTGGTCGGTTCGATTGGTACCTGGTGATACCCGTACTTTAAGTCGATCTTGCTAAAATATTTTCCCCCTTTAAGCTGGTCCAGGAGGTCATCAATCCTTGGGATCGGGCACCTATTCCAAACAGTGATCTTGTTTAGCGCCCGATAGTCAATATAGAGTCTCCAAGTCCCATCCTTCTTTTGTACCAACACGATCGGGCTGCCATGGTGTGATGAACTTGGCCGGATGTGACCCTTTTGCAGCAGCTCCTAAATTTTTCTCTTGATTTCATCATTCTCCAAAACAGAGCGTTGATAGATCGGTCCATTGGGAAGCGGTGCACCTGGCATCAGATCAATGGGGTGCTTGACCTGACAGTGGAGAGGCACCCCAGTGGGTGAGGTGAATATTTCTCGGTACTCCTCCACAACCTTGTCCATTTGTTGTTGTCGTGCGGAGGGGCCCTGTCTGGAGGTCATGGCCATGATCTTCTTCTTGCCTTGAGGGTGGATCATCAAGAAAACAAACTTCCCAGTTTTGGAAATGAGCTTACTGCATTGTTTTGCAGTAACCAAAGAGATAGCGGCAGGAGGTGGTACCTCTGGTATCATGTACAAATTATTTCCCAACGTAATAATAACAGCGCGAGGCCAGGACTCATACACAGCATGTCGCTTCCATAAGTATGGTTGACCTAATAATACATCACAAACTTCAAGAGGAGCAATATCACATAATACTTCATCGATGAAGGGCTTGATGCTATAGGGAAGGTGGCACTACTGCCTGACACGAAGATCCCGTCCTTGGTGAATCCACCCGATGGTGTACAGTTGTAGGTGTGTTGTGGTCGACAAACCCAATCGCTTCATGACCTCTATTGAAATTAGGTTCTTTTGGCTCCCACTATCGACAATGAACTATAGCGGGGAAACCCTTTACCCACATCTGGGAGTGGAACAGACGCTCCTCCTCCTTTGAATCTTCTAGTTATTCCTTTTGGATCTTCATGGTGGAAACGGTGGCATTAGGCTCTGCATCGATAATCTTCTTCCCTCTGTCATTCCCCTTCTCGAGTTCTAATTCAATGTCAGAGTATGCATCTGATTCAGAAGCCTTTATCAGCCACAAATGACTGCTTGGCCCGACACTCACTTGTGTTGTGAGTGGGGCTCTTATGGAACTCGGACCACTTTCCCGCTTACTTCTTCGGCTTTGCAATGTTTCTCTTTGCTTGCGACTTTGGCAAGTTTTCTTGAGTCACCATGCATTGGTTGTGTCCTTGGTTCTGTGGTTTGGGGACACCTTTCCCTTGCTTCTAATTCGCAAATCCAAAGTCTCGCTTTTTCTATTTGAATTTTTGCTCAATTTGGAAGCATACCGATATGCCGTACCAAGCAAAGAGATGTTGAGGAACTCCATTTCCTCCTGAATGTATCTATGGGGAAAACTATGGTACTTCAACACCAAATTTTTCTCTGAATATTTGATACCCAACTTGGTGCGCAAGGTATGGAACAGATTCGTCAGCTCATGCACATCTTGATCTCTTTGTTGCCGCAATGTACTCCATTGTATGTACTTGTCCTCATAGCTCCCCACCGAATAATATTGTCCCTTTATGGAATCTCGGATGAATTCCAAGTGGGTATGGCCAAGAACATAAAGGGTTCCTCCTTGTCCTTTCTATCACAATAGGTTTCCCACCAGTCCTTGACATGGGGGGCGACTTTAAGTAGAGAAAAACTAATCTTTTCCTGGTCGAAAAAGTCATGAACCGAGAAATATCCTTCTAATAGATTCAACCATCTATCTACGGCGTCTGCATCTATTCGACCATCAAATATGGGAATGTCGAAGTTTACTTGTACCTTAAAAGGGGTTGTAGCTCCAGAGTGCCTGCTAGATGCAGATGTGCCGCCAGTGGGAAGTCATTGAAGGATTTGGGCGAAGTTATCCATCATCGCGTTCTTTTGTTTTTCAAGGGCCTCCTCGAGCAACATTTTGATAGGATCTTCTGTGCCCTCATATTTATTTTCGTCCCCCATGGGTGGTCGTTGGGATTTGCGAGGCTGATCTTGCAAAGGTTCAACCAGATCGAGCCCTAACTCTTTATACCCCTCCCTCATTGGGGACATGCAAAGAAGGATCGAGAAAGAGTAGATTGCTCTTATACCACTGATCTGGATTTATGCAGGAATGCAACAGAATACACAAATAACCATAGAGACAAATATGCAACAGAAATAACACTTCATTTCATTAATCACTAACTGAAACTTGTTTACATACAGAATGGAAATAAACTAGCTAGAGCGTTGGTAGCTTATCTCTGAGAAGAGATGTGGCGGCTGCATGCCTCTGAACTCCGTGTTATATTGAGGCTCAAAGGCCTATATATTATTGAGAAACAATGGAAACCCTACACATCCAAAAACCTAACCCTAGGAGGTGAAATGATAGAATGTGGGCCCCGTTGGGTAACTTGGTACATCAATTTCCTGGGGTTGTAACTTTAGCATACTACCTTCGTTTGACGCACATGATACATCATTAGAAAGATTTGCTTAAGGACTACATCCATAAATAGAAAATGTTGAGTCCAAAATGGACTCATATCTTCCCGACCATTCGATGCTGAAAAAACATCGTTTAGGGCCTCAAAACGGATCCGAAAGTTTAGGACCCGAAAACTGCCAAAAATAGTAAATTGTGCTACAATTAAGGAAACTGGAAAACTGAAAGAAACAATGGTGGGGGTCCAAGTGGAATAGGTGGGTGGCCACCAATATCCTCCTGGATCATTCCTCCCCCCTTAGGAATCAATGGTCCCCATTGCGTTGAGTTCCTCCATGAGATGAGGAAACTTCTGTTGAACTTGGTCCCTGGTGAGCCACTTTCCCTGGTGAAGGAGTTGGCCTGCTTTGACAACTCGATATAGCTGGATCTTCTATTGGTGGGTGTTCTTGATCTATGTGTCCATAATTTGATCAGTTGTGGCTTGTTCCATGCAGTCGGGGTTTAACTCTGTTGGTGTGAGTTGTTCTGCCACGGCTGATGTGTCCAATAGAGGCGGAAAGTAGGACCGAAGGCGGTCCACATTGAACACTGGGTGTAGACCAAGGAATGGTGGAATATTGAGCTCGAAGGAATTGTCCCCGACATCCTTGGTGATGGTGTATGGCCCATATCAGAGTGGGCGAACCTTGCAGTGGGGTCTAGTGAGGCGCTCCTTCTACAAATGTAGCCACACTTTGTCGCCCACCTGGAAGTTGTGTTGCACCTGATGTTGATCATGTCGCTGCTTGTACTTAGCATTGGATATGTCCAATATGTCATGAACCTATTGGCGAATGTGCTGAATGCACTCAATGAAGTTGTTCACCTTGGAAACTTCAGACTAGATATGTGATGAATCAGCCTGAGTAGCTGCAAATGGCATGGCTACGTCAATGGGACATAGTGGCTAGAATCCCAAGCCCACCTGAAAGGGGCTATGGTTGGTTGAGCTGTGGAGGGCCCATTTATAGCTGTGTTGTACATAGGGGAGGCTCTCATCCCATGTGCGTGGATGCTTTGAGTTGTACATAAACAAAATGTGTATGATCATCCTGTTGACAACCTTTGTCTGGCCATCAATCTGGGGGTGGAAACCTGTGGACTTAGTGAGCTTGGTGTCTAGAATTGATCATAGTCTAGACCAAAATGTACTAAGGAATCTGTTGTCCCTATCTGAGATTATAGACTATGGGATCCCAAAGTGTACCCACACTCGTTCAAAGAATATTTTAGCAGTGTCTTCTGCTGTGATATTCTTCTTGCAGGCCGCCATTATGGCCATCTTTGAGAATTTGTCAATGACCACAAACAGATAGTCATTGTCATGCTTAGTAGAAGGAAGGCCCAACATGTAATCCATGTAGATGGATTCCCAAGGTTGACTAGGGGTAGGGAATGGAGTATAGAGGCCTTGCTTCTTGATGGATGGTTTGGAAATGGCATAGGTAGTGCAAGATCGGATGTACTTCCCAACGTCCTATCGAAGGTTCGGCCAATAGAAATACATTTGTAGTACTGCCACTGTTTTCTGGACCCTGAAATGCCCAGTGACCCGACTTTAGTGCGCTTCCCAAATCATCTTGGCATGCTCGCTTGAAGGAACACAAAAGTGTCCCATGTGACATAGTAGTACATCCTGGAGGTGAAATTTTGGAACTTGGTTTCCCTCCAAGAGTGTTTGGTACGTGTGGCTGAATTCTGGATCGCTCTTGTAGAGAAGCGGCCAACCATAAGTCTCATGCCCACAAGAGTTGAGCATGGTGGTTATCGCCATGATCGGTGGTCGGCTGAGGCAGTCTGCAACATTATTGGTGCTTCCCTTCTTGTACTTGACGTTCAAATGAAACTGTTGTAGATATGTGGACCACTTCTAATGGTGATCATTCTGTAACTTCCCTTGTGTCTGTGTGAACTGCAGGGGTCGGTGGTCTATGTGGATGATCGTTTCCTTCCCCAAAATGTAATCCTTCCATTGTCGGCAAGCTTGTACAATGGAATACATATCTTTTTCATAAGTGGGATATTTGCGAACTATGTTGGACAATGTCTCACTATGATATGGAACTAGATGCCCTTGTTGAGTAAGGACTGCCCCAATAGCATAGTCAGAGGCATCTGTCTCGATCTCAAATGGTTGTTGCAAGTCTGGTAGTGTGAGCACTGGGGCACAACAGAGGCGATGTTTCAATTCTGCAAGCACTTTCTGTTGAGTTTTCAACGAATTTTTCTTTCGCTCCTCCCTTGGTGACTTGACTCAAGGGTCAAGTGATATGAGAGAATCCCAACACGAACCTGCAGTAGAAATTAGCAAGGCCAAGAAAGCTGCTAAGCTCTGTTAGAGTAGTCAGGGATGGCCAATCCCAAATGACTTGGATCTTGGTTGGATCCACATGTACCCCACACTCATCAATAATGTATCCTAGATACTTAACCTGGGTCATGACAAAAGTGTACTTGTCCAAATTGGTACACAACTTGTATTGCCGCAGTGTTTGGAGGACCTGTCGGATGTGGTGGAGGTGCTCTTCCCAAGTCTGGCCGAATATCAGGATGCCATCCAAGTACACTACTACAAATGAGTTGGTAAATGGCCGCAAGATGTTTTCCATTAGTCTCATGAAGGCTGCAAGAGCATTCGTCAGCCAGAAAGGCATGACCAACCATTCAAAAAGGCCCTCCTTGGCTTTGAAGGCAGTCTTCCACACATCAATCAGTTCCTGGTGATACCCAGACTTTAAGTTAATCTTGCTAAAATATTTTGCCCCTTTAAGCTGGTCTAGGAGGTCATCAATCCTTGGGATCGAGTACCTATTCCAGACAGTGATCTTCTTTAGCGCCCGATAGTCAGTACAGAGTCTCCAAGTCCCATCCTTCTTTTGTACCAACACAATCGGGCTCCCACAGGGCATTGAACTTGGGCCGATGTGACCCTTTTGCAGCAGCTCCTGAATTTGCCTCTTGCTTTCATCATTCTCCAGAACAGAGCATGGATAGATCGGTCCATTGGGAAGCAGCGCACCTTGGGTCAGATCGATGGGGTGCTTGACCTGACAGTGGAGAGGCACCCCAGTGGGTGAGGTGAATATGTCCCAGTACTCCTCCACAACCTTGTCCATTTGTTGTTGTCGTGTGGAGGGGCCCTGTTTGGAGGTCGTGGCCATGATCTTCTTCTTTCCTTGAGGGTGGATCATCAAGAAAACAAACTTCCTGATTTTAGAAATGAGCTTACTACATTGTTTTGTAGTAACCAAAGAGATAGCGGAAGGAGGTGGTACCTCGTGTATCCTATACAAATTATTTCCCAACGTAATAATAACAACGCGAGGCCAGGACTCATACGCATCATGTCACTTCCATAAGTATGGTTGACCTAATAATACTTCACAGACATCAAGAGGAGTAATATCACATAATACCTCATCGGTGAAGGGATTGATGTTGTAGGGAAGGCGGCACTGTTGGCTGACGCGGAGATCTCGTCCTTGGTGAAGCCACCCGATGGTGTACGTCTGCGAGTGTGTTGTGGTCGGAAAACCCAACCGCTTCATAACCTTTGCTGAAATCAGGGTCTTTTGGTTCCCACTGTTGACAATGAACTGTGGCAGGGAAACCCTTTACCCACATCTGGGAGTGGAACAGACGCTCCTCCTCCTCTAAATATTCTAGTTCTTCCTTTTGGATCTTCATGATGGAAACGCTGGCATTGGGATTTGCATCGATAATATTCTTCCCTCTATCATTCCCCTTATCATGTTCTAATTCAATTTCTAAGTATGCATCTGATTCAAAATCATTTATCTCGACCACCAGTGACTGCTTGGCCCGACACTCACTTGTGTTGTCAGTGGCGCTCTTATGGAACTCGCACCACTTTTCTGCTTCCTTCTTGCGCTTTGTAGTGTTTCTCTTTGCTTGAGGCTTTGGCAAGTTTTCTTGAGTCACCATGCCTTGACTGTGTCCTTGGTTCTGCAGTTTGGGGGCACCTTTCCCTTGCTTCTGATTCGCAAATCCAAAGTCTCACTTTTTCTGTTTGAATTTTTGCTCAATTTTAGCAACATACCAATATGTCGTACCAAGCGAAGATATGTCGAGGAACTACATTTCCTCCTGAATGTATCTGTGCAGACAACTATGTTACATCAGCACCAAATGTTTCTCTGAATCTTTGATACCCAACTTGGTGCGCAGGGTATGGAACAGATTTGTTAGCTCATGCACATCTTGATCTCTTTGTTGCTGCAACGTATTCCATTGTATGTACTCGTCCTCATAGCTCCCCACTGGATAATATTGTCCCTTTATGGAATATTAGAAATAATTCCAAGTGGGTACAGCCAAGAACAGAGAGGGTTCCTCCTCATCCTTTTTCTCACAGTAGGTTTCCCGCTAGTCCTTGACATAGGGGGTGGCTTTGAGTAGAGAAAAAGTAATCTTTTCTCGATCGAAAAAGTCATGAACTAAGAAATATCCTTCTAATAGATTCAACCATCTATCTTCAGTGTTTGCATCTATTTGGCCATCAAATATGGGAATGTCAAAGTTTACTTGTACCTTAAAAGGGGTTGCGGCTCCAGAGTGGCTGCTAGATGCAGATGTGCCGCCAATGGGAAGTCATTGAAGGATCTGGGTGAAGTTATCCATCATCGCATTCCTTTGTTTTTCAAGGGCCTCCTCGAGCAACATTTTGATAGGATCTTCTGCACCCTCGTCTTTCTTTTCGTCCCCCATGGGTGTCCATCGGGATTTGCGACGCTGATCTTGCAAAGGTTCAACCATATTGAGCCCTAACTCTTTATACCCCGCCCTCGTTGGGGACATGCAAAGAAGGATCGAGAAAGAGCAGATTGCTCTTATACCACTGATCCAGATTTATGCAAGAACGCAACATAATACACAAATAACCATAGAGACAAACATGCAGCAGAAATAACACTTCATTTCATTAATCACTAACTAAAACTTGTTTACATATAGAATGGAAATAAACTAGCTAGAGTGTTGGTAGCGTATCTCTGAGAAGAGATGTGGTGGCTACATGCCTCTGAACTCCATGTTACATTGAGGATCGAAGGCCTATATATTATTGAGAAACAATGGAAACCCTACACATCCAAAAACCTAACCCTAGGAGGTGAAACGCCAGAATGTGGGCCCCGTTGGGTAACTTGGTACATCAATTTCTTGGGGTCGTAACTTTAGCATACTACCTTCGTTTAACGCGCATGATACATCGTTAGAAATATCTGCTTAAGGTCTACATCCATAAATAGAAAAAATGAAGTCCAAAACGGACTCATATTTTCCCGACCATTCGATGCTGAAAAAACGTCGTTTAGGGCCTCAAAACGACTCCGAAAGTTTAGGACCCAAAAACCTACCAAAAATAGTAAATTGTGCTACAATTAAGGAAACTGGAAAACTGAAAGAAACAATGGTGGGGGTCCAAGTGGAATAGGTGGGTGGCCACCAATATCCTCTTGGATCAAGTAAGTAATTGTTAAGTGGGGCCGACGTGTTAAAGTGGACATTAGGTGAACGAAAGAATATAAATAGAGAGTGAGTCTCTCTATTTATTACACTCACTCACTCACTGGGGCGCATGAGTGAGAGAGAAGAATCTGGGATCAGAGAGAGAGACTACTACTATCGGGAGATCATCTTTATGTTTTCAAGTTTTACTTTTGGTGTTGATTCTATCTCTGAGGAAGTTGCGAGGTTTTCTCCTTTATGGTTTTTTCAAGGAAAATTATTTGTGTCTCTTGTCTCTTGTGTTTATTGTTGTGCATGTTATTCTCTCAATTAAAGATCCTATGATAATGCTAGCTTGAATGATAAAAATCTAACATGGTATCAAAGCTAACCTGAAAAGAAGACATTGTGCAGCTACAAAAGCTAGGGCTTCTTACTTTTTGTGTCTCTCTCCACAATCAATCAGCAAAAGTATGCTAGGCTGACTCTCCATTGAAGGGCACATCTTTTTATCGAAGCGGAATTCGATTTCGAGAATTTTCAGTTTTTGGTGTAGGAAATTAGGGCTTCTTACAGAAGAGGAATTTTTGAGTGAGTCCAACATAGGATTTTTCTCCTCATCAAAATTGAAGTTTAGAGACCTAGTTCGATGTTTTTGGTTGGGTATAACTCCGGGAAAGTCAAACCCTAGTTTGACCCCGGGCCGAAAAAACCCTAAAATACTAAAATTGATAAGTTTTTGTACATTCCCTATATCTTGGTATTGGAGAAGGATCGAGAGCTGAACCTTTCACAAGCCGAAGATAAAATCTTGATTTACACTGTTTCCAAATTTCAGCCTCAGATTCACTATATTCTAGGAGATATGATCCCTCCAAGTTAGGGTTTCAGCCTCTCCCAGGATTCATCCCCAAACAGGACACCTGGGGAGAATTTCTATATCTTGGGCTACAAAGGTCCAAATAAAATTTATGAAGATGTTCTAGAAAGGGCACGGAATTTAATTTTTGTGTTCCAAGTTTTAGACCCAAAATATAAAATAGTGACAAGTGGCAGTCCGTACAACTTATCTATGCTGAACAATCCTGAAACAGGTCACCTTGGGAAAACGCTCATATGTCCCAATTGGTGAAACCAATTCTGATGAAAACCTTCGTATTGGAACAGGGGCAAGAAAGGATACCTCAATACAATGTTTCAGATAGATAGGAGTATTAGTTTCAGAGATACCACAGAAACAGTAACAAGCATTTCTGCAAAAGAAATTGGAAAACTAGGGCTTCCTGTTTCGAGAGTTTCCCTCCACTGTTTTTAGAAAAGGAGTACATTGGACAGCTCACCTTGAATAGGTCTATCTTTCTATCCAATCATATCTAAAATATTCCAAGTTTTTAAAATTAGGGTTTCTCTAATTAACCCTAGATCAGCTAGTTCCGGAACCAGGACAGACACCTCAAATCGGTAAGAACTAATCTTTTGCTATTTTCATTTGAGGTTCTCATTTCAAAATGATCTATCACATCAGCTTGATGATAAGCTTGGTGAAGTTGAAAACTTCCAAGCATGGAAGTATATGATCTCTTTGAAGAAAATGAATTGGACACCCACATGAGTGGAGAGGTTCCAGTTCCAGAGGGAGATGAGGCTAAAAGCCTTACATAAGAAGAACTTGGTTAAGGCCAAGGAGATCATTGTTGATTCAATCACGGATCACCTTATACCACAAGTGTCTTCCCTAAAGACACCGAAAGAGATGTTTTCCTTGACCAAGCTATTTGAAGGGAAGAACATAAATCGGAATATGACTTTGAGAAAACGGTTGAAGAATGTGAAGATCCAGAATGCAAAGGCCATACAGTCATACTTTACGAGGGTCTCTCAAATCAAAGAACAACTTGTAGCAGTAGAAGAAGAAGTGGAGAATGCAGAAGTGGTGATAGCCACCTTGAATGGCCTCCCAGGATCATGGGATTCATTCATGCAAGGAATGTGTGCCAGAAGGAACTGATTACTTTCAGCAGACTCTGGGAAGAAGAAGAAGATCAACTCATAATAAGAGAAGAGAAGATGGGAGCAACTGAATATCAAGATCTCACCATCCAAAGAAGATCCCTCAAGCGATGGGGAATACGAAGGACTCAACTCTTAAAGAAACTCTTATCCATCTTAGAATTTGGATAAGAAATGATGAATGAAGAAGATAATGAAGCTGAAGACTCAAGAAGGAGTCTACCCACGAAACAAATAAAGATAAGTATTCAATTGTCACTTCATGATATTGTTTTTTGTTATGCATTTGTTTATATTCAGTTGATGTATTATGCATGATAGAATGTTTGCATTAATGATAGTATACTACTAATATGCATGTGATGGGTAAGTAGCTCATGGTGCTATACAACTCTCCATTTCTACTTATCTAGAATGAAACCTCTTTGCAGACATATTGGATTAGTGCACAGTCTCAATGTTGTCCTAGTAGAGATGGAAGGCATCTAGAAAGTTTCCATGAGATATGGATGAATGTTGTATTTGTTAAAATAGTTGCATAATCATATATCTTGATGCAAAAGAATTTTTCATTATGAATATTGATTATGAAATGTTTCTAACCATACAAATGCATTTGACTTGTAGGAAATATCACATACATAATCGCCTACAAGCAAAGAAGGATGAGACTTGTTCCAAAGAACAAGTAACAACAGTTCAAGATGAAGAATAATATGATGAATGCAGCGACATCATTGATGCAGAACCTTCCAGGTATAAAGAAGTAACCACGAAGAAAGGGAAGACTAGTTCAAGAAGAATGATGTCTAGGATTCAGTATCGATACGTGAAGGGAAGTTCGTAGTTCTATCATGCAATAGATGGAAACATCGTGGGATACAAGGCAAGATTCATAGCATGAGGCTTCTCACAAAAATATTGCATAGACTACAAAGAGACATTTGCAGCCAGTGGGAGTTGAGATACATGATAGGAAGAATCATGTGTGGAAATGAAAGAAGGCCTTGTACGAGCTTAGAAGACACCCATGGGATAACACATACATGAGGAGCTTGATGAAAATATGAACCTTTGCTACAAGTTTGAAGATGAAAGTCTATAGAGGATGACAAGCTCACAGATGGGTGTGAGAAGAACTTTTAAAAAAGTTCAAGGTAGAGGATCTTGGTATCCAGTGATCCTAGATGGATACAGAGAATATTAGTAGCAGAGGAAGCTACTTGTCACTCTGGTACAAAATGTTTCAGTGCATAGAGTACGAAAGATAGAGGGAAAATGATGCTCTGCTTCAGAGGGAGTGACTGCAAAAGATCCTGAGGTTTGACATGGTACAACAGGATGGATAGTTGGATAGCTTACTAATGACTATAGGCTTTACTAAGAGTAAAGCGGATTCCAACCTTTGCTTCAAGGTTGAAGACAGAAGACCAGTAATGCTCCTGTTATATGTCGATGACATATTCCTGACAGAAAAGAGGAACTCATTAAAGTTGCAAGAAGGAAACGTGCTGTCGAGTTCGAGATGAAGGACTTGGGGATGATGCACTACATTCTAGGAATGGAGGTGTGGATAAGGGAAGTATGCAGTAGAGATCCTGAAGAGGTCCAGGATGATGGACTGCATGACCGCACCTATGGCATCGAACCTGAAGCTATTGATTGTTGCTTCATCAGAGTCAGTTGATGCCATGATGTATCATCAGATGATTTGTTCCTTGATGTATCTGACGAATATGAGACTAGATATTTGCTTTGCTATGAACACCTTGAGCCAATTCCTGACAGATTCGAGACATGTTCACTTGATTGTTGCAAAGCATATTCTGAGGTACCTGAGGGGTACAGTTGATTATCGGATCAAGTATGAGGTGAATTAGAATATTAACCTAGAGGGTTATGTTGATTTAGATTGGGTAGGTAGTGCCATCGATAGGAAGAGCACTTTAGGGTGCTGCTTCAGTATGGGATCAGGTGTGATCTCTTGTTTTAGCAAGAAGCAATCCTGTGTGGCACTGAGAACAGCTGAAGTAGAGTATGTCGTAGCTTGTTCACCTAGTTGTGAGGCAGTATGGCTGAGGAAGCTACTGTCTGATTTATTTGATCTCCAGTTAGATGCTACTTTTATATATTGCGACAACTAGAGTTGTGTAAAGTTGTCGGAGAGCCCGGTGTTCCATGACAGGTCGAAGCATATCGAGATCAAGTATCACTATATCAAGGATATGGTGCAGAGAGGAGCAGTGAAGCTCCAATATGTTGCGACGAATGAACATATCGCTGATGTGTTGACGAATCCATTGGCCAGAATGAAGTTTGAGTATTTTAGGGAGAAGCTTGGTGTTCTCGAGATAGAGGTTCCCTCCAAGGGGAAGTGATGAGTCCATGAGCCATTCTGACATGGTGAGAGGATTGGTTCCTTCCATGGTCAGATGTAAGGGCTGAGCCATTCTGTCATGGTGAGAGGATTGGTTCCTTCCATGTCAAATATGAGTGTTGAGCCATTCTGATATGACTGTAGGATTGGTTCCTACATGATTAGATATAAGTGTTGATTTCCATTCTCTGAATGGAGGTACCTGGTTAGTTACCAGGAATACTCAGTCTAGGACTGAGGACCATTCTGATATGACTGTGGGATGTAGTCTCACATGATCAGATATAAGTGCAGGGCCATTCTGATGTGATTGAGGGATGTGTTCCCACTTGATCAGATATAAGGGCTGATGCCATTCTCTGGGAGAATGGAGGCACCTGGTCAGTTACCAGGAACCCTCAATCTGGGACAGAGATCCATTCTAACATGGGGGCAGGCTGGGCCCTCCCATGATCAGCTGTAAGGGCTTGGTCATTCTGACATGGGGGCAGGTTGGGCCCTCCCATGGTTATATGTAAGGGTTGATTCCATTCTCTAGGAGAATGGAGGCACATGGTCAGTTACCAGGAACCCTCAGTCTGGGACTGAGAGCCATTCTGACATGGGAACAAGCTGGGCCCTCCCATGGTCAGATGTAAGGGCTGGTCTATTCTGACATGGGGGCAGGCTGGGCCCTCCCATGGTCAGATGTAAGGGCTGGGCCATTCTTACATGATGGTGGATGTGTTCCTCTCATGGAAGATGTGAGTGCGGGGCATTCCATTCTAACATGGGGGCAGGTCGGGCCCTCCCATGGTCAGATATAAGTTCTGGACAGGCCTTTCTAACTGGTTCAAATATAAGTGTTGAAGAAGATGAAGACCTACTTGGATGCTAGTCCTACAACTAGCATGAGAAAGGGCTGGCTCTGTAGAACTTCATGTGATGAGAAGAGTCAAGAGACAGCACCAATGATGATAACCCAGTGATGATCCAGATCCATTGATGATCCAAATCTAGTGATGATGATCCAGATCCAGTGATGATGATCTAGATCGAATGATGATCCAGATCCAGATGAAGATGATGAGAACTCAATGATGATCCAAATGATATAGAGAAGAAGACTTGTGCTGATAAATTGTGTTGAGAGAATACCTTCCTAGTTAAGAGGGAGTGTTGATGTATTTGTAACTTCAGAAAGTATTTCACTCATATATCTTATGTATTGTACCTCGATGTTTATTCCGGGAAGTGTCTGTAATGTATTTGAGTCATGTCATGCCCTGATGTTCCTATCGGGAGATTCAATAATGTAAACAAGTCATGTCAAGTCATTGAGGTTAACCCTCCATTGTAATTCGGGGCAATAGTCCCCACAATTGTGTCAAGGTTAACCCTCCTTGTTGATCAGAGGGAAAAGTCCCCACAGTTGTGGGGCACTAGGGTTATTAGACTCTCCTAGAGATGTCGGCCCTAATAAGTAATTGTTAAGTGGGGCCGATATGTTAAAGTGGACATTAGGTGAAAAAAAGAATATAAATAGAGAGTGAGCCTCTCTATTTATTACACACACACTCGCTCACTGGGGTGCATGAGTGAGAGAAAAGAAGTTGGGATCATAGAGAGAAACTACTGATGTCAGGAGATCATCTTTATGTTTTTGGGTTTTACTTTTGGTGTTGATTCTATCTCTGAGGAAGTTGCGGGGTTTTCTCCTTTATGGTTTCCCCAAGGAAAATTCTTTGTGTCTCTTGCCTCTTGTGTTTATTGTTGTGCATGTTATTCTCTCAGTTAAATATCCTAAGATAATGCTAGCTTGAATGATAAAAATCTAACACCTCAAACTTAGCTGCAAGATCATCCATCTCTGTTGTAGCAGCCACATGTTTGTTTTTATTTCCCTTATTCTTGTTAGGGAACTAGATAGCATAATTTCCTATCTATTTGCATGCAAAGCACTTCAACCTGTTGTTTCCTTGCTTCTTATTTTTGGGTCCTGGAATAGCCCCTTTTTTACCATACCAATTATATCTTTTTTCCTTGTCCTACTTCATTTCCATACACCAGATAGATGCTTTTCCTCAAATTGAGCTTAAATCCTTACAGCTATGATTTATTATTGTCTTATTCTATTAATTCCTAATATTGTTATGGTTAGAACTCTATATTTTGAATTGCGTTGATATGTATTGATTTTATAAAGATAATTCCAAGCCTTGAGGAACACAGGTGTAGCAAGCCGTGTATTCTGGAGAATAAAGGGATATTTGGTACTAGTTGTTACTCTTCAGTCCCTGTTCCATACACTGAATGGAGATGGAATGATCATCCCTCCACGTGGTAGCTTCAACAGAATTCAGCTACAACAACGCGCTGCTACTCAGGGCATAATTGCAACAAACAGTGCATCTCCCATCCAACTGATCCATTGATCCATTAATGGCCAGAGTAACAATAATCCCTATATTCCATATCTCCAGTCAATTTCATTCACAACTGTAACAACTTGTTGTAAAAGGGCAGCTTGAATATCGCATATATTCATGGCTTCCCGATATTAGTGGATGGGGATTATGATATTCATGTATAAATATTGGGAGGTGGTCTGGGCCTAGGGTTGGTTGATTATTATCAGACTGTGTAAGCTGTAACAGAGAGTTGTAACTGTGAATCATTATTTTTAATACAAGGAGCAGGATTCTTCACATCTCTGTGTTTTAATTTGTGTTAGTCCACATCGTCTCTGTTCGAAGGTTGGGACCTCCTTCCCACAAAGATTGCAAAGTTAATTAGATGCTTTGTTTATTTCTATTGTGTGGTGTGGAATTACAGTAGATGCATTTAAAGTTAGCTGCAAAAGTGATTATTGATGATGACATTTTCCTTTGATAGTTAATGATTGCATTTCAATTAGCTGCAACTGTGTGGTGCGGCAATCGACTGTGTAGGATAGATCCTCCTTATGCAAGGTGTGCCAATTAGTTGTTACATTCAAGCTCAACTCTAATTTATTTATGTTACTTTTCTTTCTTGGAATTTATTGAACTAGTCAGATTATTATTGCAAGTGGTGTGATTCTTTATTGTTATTTATAAGTTGCATCCTATATGATTTAATAGATCTTAGCTGAGTCCGAGTAGTTTGATACTTTCATAGTTTAATTTCTACAAGAGTACATATAGCTTAGTTCTCTTTAGATCAGTAATTGTTAGAGTAATGATTGTAGGAGGGTAAATGTATTTCTGAATTCTTAGATGGATAAATTAGGTTAGCTTTAGCCATGAGAAGAATTTGACTTAGCAGATATGTAGGACAATTAATATTTCATTCATTCAATCGTATACTTAAGTGTTTATGCATAGATTGTGCTAATTATATTTGAAACAAAAATACTTCCCTGGCTTGACAATTCATATTGGCCATTCTATGTGTTAGTTGTAATTGATTAGCATATAGGGTGGCCAACATTTTGGCATCGTTTCTGGGGAAGATAATTGATAGACACAGTAGTAGTTGCATTTATTCATTTTCTTCAGCAGTTTTTAAGCTTGCATGGTTTTTGGGTTGCATGAATACAAGGAGAGTACAACATGATATTCCCATAACTCCCCAGAATACTAACTTTGCAGGTGGTAGAGGTTGTGGCAGAATTCCAGCCTTAGGAATAAGGACATTCATTGATGATTTAGTTTCTACGGATAATTCTTCTACAGGAGCTCGCAATCAATGACCATCATCTATCAGAAGAATCCCTATTACTCCTACGCTAGAAGCATCAGTTTCCATGGTGGAGAAAAAAGTGGGAGCTGCGACACCATCTGGTGTACCTGCAGATGAAGATAGAGCCAGTGCTATGGCAGTAGGTGAGCCAGAATTGGTTTACCATATCAACGGGAAGGAGGTTACAAAGGAGGAGTGGTTACAACTTCAGTAGGAGTTGGAGAATTATAGGAAGCGAAGACAGGAGGAAGGAGAGGCAAACATGAATAACAAACATCACCCTGACGATCATGAAGAAGAGGTAGGGGATAACCATCACAATGATAGCAACCTCCAGCATGAGGATAATGTCACCACACTTCAGTTCCCCATTCGATAACCAACTGGACTGACCCCTAGGAATAACATCTCACCATCAGTATTTCCACGCTTTCATGGGAAAGCCATAGAGGATCTGAATGATTTCCTCTTTGAATTTAACATCCTCTGTTGCAACTACGATTGCACTCCTAGTGAACAAAGGTTGAAAATTTTCCCTACTACTTTAAAGGACAACGCTTTGTGTTGGTTTATGAGCTTGGGTGGTGAGACTGTTACTTGGGAACACATGAAACAGGTGTTCCTTGGAAAATATCAAGAGTACTGCAGGACTAAATATAAAAGAGAAGATTTTTTTAATATGATGTAGAAAGTGGAAGAGAGTCTAGAGGAATTTGTAGAGAGACTTCAGTACAATGTATAGAGGGAAGGATAAACTGAAATGGGGAAGGATGTTCTCAAAATTATCTTACTACGTGGAATCAGAGAATATTTCCTGGATATGCTGAATTTGTTGGGAAAGGGGGATATCTCAAAAGAATCCTTTGAGGAGATTGTCGACTTATGTCGAAGATATTCGAGAGGATCCTCCAGAACCAACAATCGTGACAAAGGACTGGACCGAGATGTCTTCAATAGAACACAGAAGTCATCTAATGGAGGATCCACTCAGGCATAAATAGGAAACCTTCTTGAAAACTTCAAAACAGAAATGATGAGCTACATCTCCTCAGAAATGGATGTCCTGAGAGAAAAGTAGAGCAAGCAGTAGAAGATTTAACACTTTTCATATTTTGTCCTAGATGCAGGAAGAAGCACCCACTGAAGGAATATCCACTTGACAAGGTGGAAGTATGCCAACTCTGTGAATTGACTCATGATACTAAGGAATGTCCTTCACTCCCCCAAGTTAAGGAAGTCCTACAGGAATCTACTTGGAGCAAGCTTGCTGCATTGCATAAAAGAAGCCTTGGCAGCCTCAAGATCAAGGTATGAATCTAGACCCATTACCTTTTTGTAATAATATGAATGATATGAATAACATGACAACACAATTCCCTTTGCATTATTCTAACAATCAATGGAATCCATCTCAAACTTTTATGCATAATCCTAACTCTTGGTCACCTTGGGCACAACAATCAAACTAGAAAACTTCTTGGTCTCCTGGTTGGAGAAACTCCCATCCAGGAAATCATTTTCCTCATAACCAACCTCCTCATCAACAGTATCCTCCTCAGCAATACCCTCACCAACAGTACCAGCGGTCGTAGTGGACATGCCAATATGACCGCAGCTTCCTGGCTAGTCTAACCCTAATCCAAATAATAAAGTAGTTCATCAATTTGAGACTGCCAATATGCTTGCTTACTCCATTATCCCAGTTCCCTGCAATTACATATGCTTACGATCAGGGATGGTAGTGGAGCCCTTAGTCATTGAATATGTTCCATATTTTACGACTGAAGCAAGAATGAATCAGCAACATCCATATAATACAGCAATCCCTATCATTGAGGATGTTGAGAATCCTACTGAAATAACAGATGAAACACAGGAAGAAACACTTATTGAAACACAGACTACACAACCAACAAGAGAACCGCCATATCCTGAATGACTGATCCTACAAAATACAATGGAACAACCTCAGTTTAATCTCTTAGGGGAATTAAAGAATTTATATGTCAAAATTCCACTGTTACAGGCCCTTCATGATGTGCCCATATATGCCAAAATAGTTAGAGATATGGGTGTGAGAAAACCAGGGTGAAATCCTAGGGATCCTCCCACTATCCATGTAATAGGAAAACTCTCTGAATTAATAATTGGAAAAACTCTCTTGGATAAGTATGATGATCCTGGAAACCCTACTATTACAGTACACACTGGAAACACTCATATACCTAATGTTTTGGTATATTTAGGTGTAACTATCAATGTTATGACCATCGAAACTATGAAAAAACTTGGGCTCGCTAATCGTCGGCCAACCCATACTATATTAGAACTTGATGAAAGGTCCACAATCAAACTCGAGGGAATCCTGGATGACCTCGTTGCCTCAGTTGATTCGTGGGAATACCCTGCAAACTTCTTGGTTTTGCAACCAAAGTCGCAACTAGGGAGACATCCGTTGATCCTGAGAAGACCATGGTTAGCCATAGCATATGCTTGCATCAGCTATCAATCAGGGTCTATGACTATTTCAGATGGGACTGATACAAAAATCCTGACCTTATACCCTCCAGCTCGACCCATATTAGAAGTTGAAACTCCACTGCGGATGGATCTGGAGGAAGAAGAAAGTGTTCAGCCACTATTAACAATAGGGAAAGCCTTAACCTTTAAGGATGAAACAGAGGATAACACTATTAACAGTTTCATTAGTGATCCAACATCTATCAATAAACATGTTTATAAAATTTTGAACAATACTTTAGGTGAAGAAGAATAAGAAAATCTAACAAAAGAGACCCTAGTCAGTGATGCCAACATAAATCCAATACTTAAAAACTCAAAAAGCATTCTAGTTGAGATAGAGCTAGGAAAAAACATTGACCATTAGTCTGAATCTCGCTCTTGATGAGATGGAACGCCTGATCACTCTGCTAAAAAAAAAAAGGGATATTTTGCTTGGGAGTACACGGATATGAAGGGAATCCCTTCTAATCTATGTACCCATCACATTTACATCAAAAGAGACTCCCGACTTGTGTGCCAACAATAACGAAGGATGAACCCTAACTTGAGGGATGTAGTGAAAGAAGAAACCCAAAAACTCTTGGAAGTAGGGTTTATATACCCAATATCAGATAGCGAGTGGGTTTCTCCACTCGTAATAGTGCCAAAAAAGAATGGGAAGTGGAGATTCTGCATAGACTATAGGGAGTTGAACAAAGCAACGCAGAAAGACCATTTTACCCACCTTTTATTGATCAAGTACTTGATACCTTGGCTGGGAATAAGTTTTTTT
Source organism: Pseudotsuga menziesii (assembly GCA_001517045.1). NCBI lineage: Eukaryota > Viridiplantae > Streptophyta > Pinopsida > Pinales > Pinaceae > Pseudotsuga > Pseudotsuga menziesii. The sequence continues at coordinate 795,925 of LPNX010461407.1, forward strand.
CCTTTCTGGATGGATTCAGTGGTTACAATCAAACCTAGATTGCTCCCAAGGACCAATAAAAGACCACTTTCACCTATCCCTAGGGTACCTTTGCATACAGGTTACTTCCCTTCGATATTTGTAATGCACCTGCCACCTTTCAGAGAACTATGATTGGGATATTTTTCGAGATGGTTAACAACAGCATGGAAATTTTTATGGATGAATTTACCCCATATGGTAGTAGCTTTGAGGAAGCACTGAAAAATTTAGAAAAGGTTTTAGTACGCTGTGAACAAACCCAACTATAGTTAAGCATTAAAAATTTCCATATGATGATGAGCGAGGGTGTAGTTCTGGGGCACTTCATCTCTACTGATGGTATCCAGGTAGACCCATCCAAAATCGAGGTAATAAAAAACATACCCACTCCTGAAACACAAAAAGAGGTATGTATGTTCTTAGGGCATGTTGTTTATTACAGAAGATTTATAGAAAACTTTTTCAAGCTAGCATCTCCTTTATTCTCTTTGTTGATGAAGGATGTACAGTTTCATTGGAATGATGCATGCAAAACAACGTTCACTGAACTTAAGAAAAGGCTGTCTACAGCCCCTATCTTATGAGGGCCCAATTGGGCTCTACCTTTCCACATCTCCTCAGATGCTTATCATACTGCCATTGGAGTAGTATTGGGACAACAGGAAGGTCATGCCCCATATGCAATTTATTATATCATAAAAACTTGGCCCCTTTTGAACTCATTTATACTGTCACAGAAAAGGAATTCCTTGCCATTGTCTATTCCATCAATAAATTCAAACACTATATTATTGGATACCCCACATTTGTGCACATTGACCATTAAGCCATTAAGTACTTAATGAACAAACCCGACACTAATGCTAGACTAACTAGATGGTTGTTACTGTAACAGGAATTTGACATTACAATTATTGACAGACCTAGGAAGGAAAACGTTGTTGTGGACTTTTTATCCCGACTTACTAACAATGATGACAGTTTACTAGTCGAAGATTCCTTCCCTGACAATAAATTTGTTTGCAGTTTCAGCTCATTCCCCTGGCTATGCAGATGTTGCTAACTATTTGCCTGAAGGAAAGCTTCCAACACATTTGTGAAAGAGAGAAAAAAAGAAAAATTATACAACAGAGTGCCAGGTACTGTTGGATAGATGGCCATCTTTTCTACACAGGTCTTGATCTTGAAATCAGAAGGTGTGTAAGGGATGATGAAATTTTTAGTATCTTAAAGTCTTGCCACGATGAGCCCTTTGGGGGACATTTTGCTGACAAACAAATGGGTCATAAGGTATTACGGATGGGATATTATTGGCCAACATATTTCATGGATGCAAAGAAATATGTTCATTCTTGTGATAGTTTCCAAAGAATGGGCCATCCAAATAGACTAAATGAGATGCCTCTTCAACCATAGTTAGGGGTTGAACCTTTCAATAGATGGGCCCTGGATTTTTTAGGGCCTATCAACCCTCCCTCGAAGCAGAAAGTGTATATTCTAGTTTTCATCGATTATATGACCAAATGGGTGGAGGCTGTAGCTTTGTTCAAGGACAATGACCAAGTTGTAATGGATTTCTTGTATGGAGAAATCTTCACCCATTTCGGGGTACCCGAGGAGATAGTTACATATGGAGGACCGTAGTTTGTGTCCCACAAACTGGAATCTCTGTTATAGAAATATCACATGCAACACAGGATATGCAAGAGAACAACAAAAGAGAATGAAATAGCACTTTTGAATGGTGTCAATAACTGATATTTATATTAGTGTACATCTTGTAGATTTGTATGGTACATATTTATAATACATTGGGTAAAATTCATGAGCCCTTGGAGTCCATGTGAATGCATACAAGTGTTGGGATAGGATTTGACCCCTTAACCCCCTAGGCTGACAAATAGGCTCCCAAACCTAACCAAACAGTCAGGAATACATGTGTGAACATGTAAGGAGGAATGCAAGGCATGGGTATACACATGTGTGAGTGGGAGAGTCTCCAGGAGCCAATAAATTACCAAGAAGACCACAAAAAAACCACCTTCACACACTAGTGCCCTTAGTCAAAGTAGAAGTGGTTTGTAATCAATGCAGGCACCTGGAGTATCGGGATGATCAAACTAGAGTGTCTCAATTGTTAGGATGATCAAACTAGAGTACCTCAACTGTCAGGATGATCAAAGTGGAGCGCCTCAACTGGGAGTTATGATCCAGAAAACACCTAATTGACCAATATTGATCAGTATAACCTAATTAGGATCATATAACATAAGCATAAGGAAATTAAAATTCCTCCTAAGTGTAATAACATGGTACTAAGGTAGATTAATGCTCTAACAGGATTATTTTTCTAAGAGTCATCCCCTTGGAATGGAGAATGCGCTCTTATTTATACATGAAGTTGCTTTGAAACTAAGATAAAATTATAATAAATTCAAATCCACATTTATAACATGTGGTTACAACCATTTTCTAAATATTATAAAGTCAATGATATCTCCAAAATCTATAAAAACAAATCATATCCAAAGACCTATGATTCTTCTATATCCAAGATCCTTGAATGATCAACCCACAGCCATATAAATATTCCATGTTACAAGAAGAGTTAGAATTTGACCACATGGTCTACATTGCTACTGGAATTCACATGTTACAAGATTTCTCCTATTCCTATAACAATCAGCAAACTAATCTGATTCCCCAACACATGCATATTGGGATATTTCCCCCACACTGTTATCACTACTTCCAAGTTGAACATCATGAAGTTCTCAAAGAAATAAGCACACATGAATTATTCATGAGATTTGAATTAGAAGGAATTCAATATGAACTAAATAATTTAAAATATTTTTATGTCAAATAGGTCATAATGTTATCCAATAACATGCTATCCCACATGATCTTCATGCCCTCCCGACCCCTCTTTACCAACAACATCTGACCCCCACATATTCAATGGGTTTTCATCACTCCCAACACCTTAATAACAATAGTGATGACACCCATGTCACTAAATCTTGGATCTTGGTGATGCTAATCACCCCATCCTTATACCTTATAAGATTCCCCCCCCCCCATAATATTGAACAACCAAGTGTTCAATCATCCTTTCCCTGCCAAGGGGAACGACGAGTCTCCTCTTAGATCCCACAAATGAGGAATTCAATAATTAAATAAATAACAAAATGGTCAAGTGTTGTGCATTATCCATGACAAAATAGTCCTCAGAAGGATTCCAAATACTTATTGTCTCTAAATAGAACCTCATCAATTCATAGTTAAATAAATTTAGTAGTATTATCTCTCATGGCACTACCAAACCATTTCATCACCAGCCAACTCTCAATGTACATCATCAAAATGTCTCTCTCACCACTTGATCGCCATTGCTCAGCTATAACTTTTAAAACCAATCACAAGTCTATTCAATCTAGTTGATTCTAAAAAAACAAAAGCAAAAACTAGAAAAAATCACATGACTTTGGTTAGACATTGTGGTGTGAGGGCATGACCCCATTATTTCCATTACCATGCAGTCAAGGTGTGAAAAAGGTTTAACTAGAAAGTTGTGCCACATACAAATTACTAGTTTAAATAGTTGCATGAGAATTTCTTGTGGAAACCTCAAATTTTTAGCCACACAACTCATGTCTTTGAAAGACAAACAACCGCATGATTAATATGTGCTACCCTTTTAAACCATTAGATGTAGCATGCATAGCTAGTCAAAAACACTAAGCACATGATTCTTACACCTAGTCAAAATTTCCAAAATCCCATGCCACACATGGTTGTACGTGCGACCAAATGAATAATTATTATGTGCAATCATCATAACCCTTTAGTCACACCATGCATAGTTGGTCAAACATACAATCGTGTGTTTGTATCGCATAGTTCCTAAAACTAACATTGCATGCCTAGTGCAACTATCAAAGGGATAGTGGCACAACATTATGCCACTATCATAGATAATTTTAGGGGCTATATATAGTCAATGGGCTATATCAAGGGGGTTACACAAATTTAGTGGGTTGTTGTCTTATGAAAAGGGGTTTTTCAGCTAAAATATATTCGCTCAATATTTATTAGAAAATAAATAAATCCAAAATGAATATCCTACCGTATATTAATGAGGAAAATGAAAAAGAAAAAAAATTCCCTAGCAAAATAACCCTCCAATCTATCTTTCACCCCCAATTTATAGAGAAATTCTAGTGTAATCATTCCTTTACCCCCAATTTTTAGTAATGGAGGCTCCCAAGGGTCATTTCTCCATCCATTTTCATTGTAATCCAGGCATAGGGTTGAATTCACCTATATTTTTAGTCAATTTCATGTGATACCTTCTTTGAGCCCTCGATTTCCAATATTGGTGGGAAAATCAGGGGCTATTTTGTTCTATATAAAGGCTATAGTGATTCATGGTTCGCCCACATTGGATTGTGCTTGCAGGGTGAAGGTTCTAGCTGATGCAATTCCAATTTTCATTCTTAGTTTTCTCAAGTCATACACAAGTTAACCTATCTTGTTGACCATCATGATATCAAGTGGATTCCAGGTCAACCTACATTTCTCACACATGTACAGTTAGTCATGTGTGGAATTTCAATAAGAATCTGGAGGTTCCAAAATCCTAACCTTGATATGGATTTGAGGCATGAAAAATATCTGCTAATCCTAATCATAGATGACTATCAGGTCATTCTTAAATCTATCCACTAGGATAGGAAGAGGTCCATTTATATTCAATGTTGTTCCATAGTAGAGAAGAGTATTAGGAGTGGGATATTAAAGAATAAAAGAGGAAATAGAATATCTTGGAGCAGCCATATGAGCCACAATATCCATGGAAACTCCATAATGAATGCACTTTCTTTGTATTTCTATTTCATAACTAAGAAGAAAAAATCAAGGCATATGCCTCATCTACTAGTTGGGTTTTCCCAAGGTACATCTTGTATTGATTGTGTGGATGGTGTGTAATTTCCTTAACATATTTTATTTCAATTTCAATTTATTTTAGTATTTTGTGCACTAAGCTAGTAATGTTAAATATGAATCTAAAGTAAAACACTACATAGAAAGATATTATAGAATATTGTAAGATTTGTTGTGACAAACTAATCCAATGGAAAATCCATGACAATTTATAGATAAAAAACCACCAATTATGTTAAAGATATTACATATATATAAGCCTCAAAAGGTGCTGACAAACATTCTAGATGAACTATGAAAAGTACAACTATTATCCACCCAACTAGGATTATTTAGTTCCTTTAATATTGGATGCAAATATCATTAAATCAAGAACATTTTTAAGGATATGTGCCTCTATAAATGGTCGTTTGCATACTCAAACTTCCACATATCCATTGAACCCACTAGTTGTGTACCCATGCTTCCATGAATCTCTCATTCAAGTGACCATGTACTTAGGATTATGTGGTCCAAAGCTTAACTTGGACCATTTTCCATTTCATAGGAACTACTATTGCTTCAAATTTTAACTTCAACAATCCTCAACCAGTACAACCAATTATTTCCAAGTTGGGTTTGGTGGCTATTCAATTTCAAACAAATTTTTTATAGTAGTTAGGGCTCTTACTACAACATCCTGAAACTAAGTGTATTTCTCAAACACAATTGACCATCCATATTTTTATTGTATACTACCTTCTAGAAAATGTGATAGGTATTTCATTTGTTGTTTCTTCAACTAATATTTATTCCTTGAAGATAGCTACAAGTTTAGTTTCAGTGCACTGCTTAGTGTTCTTTAAATTTATGAAGTACTCATGCACATTTTGGTAGACTTCATGTCAAGTGTTCTACAATGAATTCGGTTGATTGTCCAGAGCATCTAGTTGGGGACATGTGACTTGTCAATTTCATTTTCCCCTTTTTTGTGGTGTTTGTGGCTTCTTCATATGCTTTATTCAATTATTTGAGGGAAAGGCCTATTTGTTCATTAATAAAATATCTTGTGGTGCAATAATTGCCTTATGGTTTTGCAATTTTTTCCACAAGGTGTGACTTTTACTTGCCAACCAATACAACATAATCAACTTGTTTAATGCCTTATCAAGAACAATTCCAACTAGATTTCCAACTCTTTTCTCATGTGCCTTACCTTTTGAGTAGTTCCAAGCCACCACGTTACCTCTTCTCTATTTTCCTTTTTCCTTCTACAATACTTTGCATCCTCCTATTTTTCCCTTGCTTGTCATCTACACTTATTTCCATGGCTTGCAATCATCAAATTTATGCAACCCTTCACAAAAAGGTTGTGACACTTGTTTCATGAGCTCTCTTGTGTCTTTTGGAAACATCCATATTGGTTTGCAACTTTAGCATCAATTGCTATGGAATTGAAAAAACTATAGGCTAAAAAATAACAAGAGAGATATTATTTCATTGTTAATAGTCCCCTCTTTTACTTAGAAGCACATTCTTTATATAGGCATATGGAGTAGGAGTAATCTAAACATTGTAAGTTGGATGTTTTCTGACTATCGTTCATGAAATACAACGATACAATATTTAGTCAAATTACAATTTTATTGTTGAAATTGCATTTTTGAATGCGTAAGTGGATTTGGCACCCTCAAATGCTCCTATTGTACCAAAATTGTGCAATCTCAACCATTAATATATACAATTCCAACAACTCTTCTAAACTCTACCAAATTTTGAACAAAAATTATCAAAAAAATATAAATTAAAAAATCAAAATTATAACCTGTTTAATTATGAAATAAATATATCACATTTGATTCTCTCTTTATATATGTTCGAAATTGTGCCTCTAATCACATTCATTATCAACTTTGTTCACTTTGTCGTCCAAATCAAGGATGTGTGGTTGCAAATCCAAAAAATAGTCTTCCCAACATAATACATAGTTGGAGTACTGGTATGTTATACACATCTTTAATTATTATCACATTATTATTAATTAAGTCTATACTATTTATCATATTAAAAATTATTTCTTCTATGCAAACTTTAATTGGCTTGTACTTAACAACAAAGGTACCACCTTATTATTAATTAAGTCTATACTATTTATCATATACTATTTATCATATTGAAAGTTATTTCTTCTATGCAAACTTTATTTGTCTTGTACTTAACAGCAAAGTTACCACCTTAAAAAATTATAAAAGTAAATAAAAAAACTCTAATTAATTAACATGTGTAAATATTTTCATAAAATCAACACAATTATTTTTAATAATTATCATTACATAATATTGTTTTTCCATTCTAGGCTTAGCCTAATCTAACACGTCTCCTCCCATGAAGGGCAACCTCAATTACGATATCTCCTCCCATTAAGAAAGTGTTTTTTTTTTTCTTTCTATTGTTAGGTGGGCCCTAAGATTCGATTTGGTGTAGTTAATTATCAACCAATATGAACAAAGATACATGGAAAGATCAAAACGTGGTTCTTTAGATACTTTAGACGTTGAGTTGATTTCAAGTTTATTGATTGTCCCCTATAGCTTTAACCTTACACACACCACCTAGGTCTCCATCTACCCAAAAACCTAGATCATCTTCTTGGTTTCAAAGGCACTTTGCTACCAAACTTCTAATAAAAGGTTGGTGATTAACATTGAAACATGAGTAAACTCTTTTTTTAAAGAAAGGTACATAGGTCAATATTTTCCACTTATCCATTTGATTTATGCTATAATAAGATAATATTATAAGATACGATCATCTTCTTGGTTTCAAAGGTTACAAGGGCACTTTGCTACCAAACTTCTAATAAAAGGTTGGTGATTAACATTGAAACATGAGTAAACTCTTTTTTTTAAGAAAGGCACATAGGTCAATATTTTCCACTTATCCATTTGATTTATGCTATAATAAGATAATATTATAAGATCTAGGTTAGTTTTTTAGGTTTATAGTGTAACATGAAAAGTTAAAAGGTGTTAATCAGATTTACTTTGAATAGTTGTCATAGTATTTTTTTTAATTGCGTTGAGAGGTGCATTCTATAGCTTAGTAGAGGGTTGTGTAACTCATTTTATGCTCATCCTGAAGCTAACATGTGTTTTTAAAAAATTATAAAAAAATAAGATGTCAGCTCAAACAAGATTTAATACATTTAGAATGACACACACACACACACACACACACACACACATATATAACTAAACAAATTCGATAAATTAAAACCATAAACCATCTTGATTCGAAGAAGAACATCTGAAAAAAGAACATCAACGAAGGTGTAGACTTGCGAAGCTGCGAGTCACGAACCTGCAAGAAGAAGAACAAGGAAATCATCGAACCTGCAAACCTCTTTTCTTGGACCTGCGAGCCATCTCCATTCTCTATGGAGGAACAAAGTTTAAAGGCAAGCATCAATTGTTATCAACAAATGTACAATTATTTTTTTACAGTTATCTTTGATTATGTTTTCACTCTACCCACTGTCAAGTCATACACGAAATCGAAAGCACATAATATGGTAGATATTGTTTGAGTTAGTTAGTTTGTGTCATTTAATTGTAATATGGTAGATATAGTCCTAAGGTAGATAGTGTTTGCATTAGTTTATTTGTGTTAGTTTGGAAATGTTAAGGGTTTGCAACTCGAGATATTTGATCCATCTCGACGCTTGGTAGATCCCCTTTTAAGATGGATCTATGTTGGTCTAATTTCAATTTTCACAATCGACATGTGTTGAGAATTTAATAGGTATATTGTTATAATGAGATTGAGTCCTATGTAGACAAAGCCTCGAGTTTTTGCAAAAACTAGTCTACCTTGTGTTCCATCCTCTGAATGAAGGGAAGTGTTGAAAGAATTTTTCCAATATATGTATTTCATTAAAAAAGTGAGAATAAAATGTCATGTTTATATGCTTAAAGATTCCTTCGAAACATTTTTGTGTCACCAAATTGTGTTTTGGTATTGGGTCCTTTTATTACCATGGTTTGGTATTCTTCCACATTTTAGCTAGAAAAATGTTATGCTTGGGTAAGAGATCATTGCATTTCTACTCTTACACAATGGAAAACAACATGCCATAATATAGTAGTCTTCTTCAACGATAGTTCCCACTTTCCAAACACAATTTAATCATAAATTTATTTGCTTCAATAAACATAAATGTGAATTCGAATAAAGATTATGGATAAGAAGAAATGTATGGTTTTAGTAATATCAATTTTACAAGAAGGGTTTTCATTCTTATTATATTGAGTGTTGTTCCATAGTAGAGAAGCATATTAGGAGTGGGATATGGAAGCATACGAGAGGAAATATAATATCTTGGAGAAATCATATAGGCCATTACGCCACCTCGCATGGGTCTGGCTCATTGGCATCACTTGATATGAAGTCACATGTTGTAAAGGAGGTCATAAGCTCAGATCCAACCCGGGTTTACATGTGTCCCATGGCTTGTAGGCTGTTGTGGGGCACCTAGGGGTATAGTGTTAGGATTTATAATCCTCCCTTAACCAAACTGTCTATTAGATTATTTTAGCCTAACTTAGGAGTTTTATTTAATTGTTTGGGTACACTAATACCATTGGGTCTACTTGGCCTAATGGGGCCACATGTACCAGTTACTAGAGTGTGGGAAACACGGATAGAGGCTAACTTTGACTGACTACACTTGAATGCATCAGTTTAGGCGCCTGCTAGGCCATTCCCTACATTTTAGGAGCCACTAGGAGTCCCTACACCAACCTCCTTCAATCAATTGGAGTTGGAATTAGTTAAGCTTAGTTATTTTCCAGTTACTTTCAGTTATATCATAATCAGTTCAGTTAGCGCTAGTTATGCATGGTTGCATGTGGATAAGGCGCCTTTTCTCACCTACCACTTCAGTTAGACTGAGTTAACTGATTGCTTGACTAGATTTGGCATTGAGAGTTAACTACTTTGACTCCGATATTGATTGAGACATATTTAGTTTTCTAGTCAGCCAGAGTTAGTCACATCCAGTTGGGGGATTCGAATTCATTCCTCGTGATTCAAATTCTTTCCCTATGTAACACTATTGTAACACTAGATTATGTAATGAAGATAATACTGTAATTCTCTCAGAAATACATGTCTATTTCCTGTGAGATTTGATTTGTTCAGTTTGTATAATTCATTCCTATTCATTTCATCAATAATTTTGGACTCATTGTGTGATGATCTAAATGGCACAACAATTATAACATGGTATCAGATCCATTTCAAGTAAGCTTCATGTCTGTCTACTCTCCATTGAACACCAAAAGCAGTTGGGTTTCCATAGAAGTCCTGCAGAGAGTGTCTTGCTTCCTCTAAATTTATTCAGAGTAGCTGTGTGGGCGTGACATACCCTGAGAAAGTGTTCATGTTGAGATGGAAGGCATGATTTTAACATAATTTGAATGTTTTAGTGTTTTGCAGTGAAATTCTACAGGTGCTACGTAGCTTGTGTGAAGATATTGTCTTTTCCTTCCGGAGAATTATGGATTCTCAATCTCCTACACCTTGGATCCTAACACCCTTCAATTATGTTGATTGGAAGGAAGATATGCAGCTGCCCTTGCACAAGCATGGATACTTCAGGATAATACTTGGTAGGGAGGTCGAGCCCCAACATCCAGTTGAAAGAAACAAGTTTCTAAACTGCTTTGATGAAGCTTTCGGTTATCTATGTACTCACATATCTAGAGATCTCCTCTTCCATCTTGAAGGTTTGAGGACTCCCAGAGAATCCTGGGAGAAGATTGAAAACTTGTTTGGAAAACAAGATGAGCTTCGAAGACACCTTATGGAGAAGGAGTTGGTAGCCTTACATCCCAACAGTTTTGAGATGATGAAACAATTATTTACTAAATTCAAGTTTCTTGCACTCCAATGCAGACAATGTGGAATAGAAAGAAAGGATGAGTAGAATGTTCTCTCCATACTCAAAAAACTAGGCCCTAAGTATTATGTATTTGTCTCAATTTTCCATTCCGGGAGAGCTTCCATTCCTAATTGGAGGATTCCCTCACTTGATTCCTTTGTCAAGTCCTTAATACAGGAGCAAGAGAAGTTGATCCATATGGGAGTCATCAAGACCACCAAAGATCAAGCTCTCCTAGTGACAGAATCCAACAAATCATAAGCTAAAGGGAAGATTAAGGGGAAGGAGCATAAAACAACTGATTCGAAGCCTAAAGAGAATCAGAAGACTTCAGAAAGAGCCTTTGGATCTAATAAAAAGAAGAAGTTTGAAAAGAATATGTGTCCCTATTATACGAGGGGTTTTCACCTTGAAGACTCTTGTATGAAGAAGCAAGTTGACCAGTTGATTTCTCTCCTCAAGCATAATAACATTGCTCTCCCTCAAAGAGCAAAGAATCTTGATGATGAACCACAACCAGAAGATGATGAAAGGTGCCATGCCTTGAGGCTAGCCTTGTTTAGTAAAAAACATATATAATTGATTCTGGAGCATCCAATCACATGGTTGGCTCCAAAGAATCCTTCTCCATCCTCACACTATCAAAAGGGCCTAACATTCACATGGGAGATGATTCCCAAATTCCAACAGAAGGAAGGGGCTCAGTTAGAGCGAAGCATGGTGAGTTCAAGAATGTTCCTTATGTGACCTCCCTTGCAGCTAATTTGTTGTATGTTTATTAGATGACTCATACACACTCTCCTAAGAGAGTTACATTCAATTCAAATATAGTTGAGATCACATAGAAAGATACTAGACAACTCATAGCAAAAGGTATTGTAAATCATTCTACTAAAGCTTATGAGTTCTCGCATTTTTTACCTGTCTCACCTCCTACATCTTTATTGTCTCATGCTAAAAACACCAGCAATATTTGGCATAAGAGATATGGTCATCTTAATTTCAAATATCTTCAGCAATTTCAAAATGATAAAATGGTTGAAGTTTTACCTCCCATCCAAACTTCTGATGGAGAATGTTCTAGTTGCTTGGTAGGTAAGCATCTAGAGAAGAGGTATGAAGTTGGGAAGGCACATAAAGCTGCCTCTATACTTGATTTGATACATAGTGATGTGGCTGGACCTATTCCCACAAAATCCATTAATGGTTGTAGGTATTTCCTCGCCTTTATTGATGATTGTTCTAGGTACTATTGGATCTACTTTATGAAGCAAAACTCAAAAGTTTTTGATATTTTTAAAGTTTTTAAAGCTATGGTTGAGAATATTTTCAGTAAGAAAATCAAGTCCATAAGATATGTTAAAGGAGGAGAGTACATCAAAAGAGAGTTTCAATATTTCTGTGAATCAGAGGGGATTCAAATGGAACACTCAATTCCATACACACCATATCAAAATGGTGTAGCTGAGAGGAAGAAAAAATCATTGAAGGAGATGGCAACATGCCTTCTCCAAGGTAAGAATATCCCTCCTTCTCTTTGGGCAGAAGCTGTAAATTGTGCTTCATATTTGTAGAGCAGAGTGCCTCATAAATCAGTGGTTGGGGCTACTCCATTCGAAACACTGCATGGGTATAAGCCCATGTCTCTCACTTGAGAGTTTTTGGTTCCAAATCTTGGGCCAGAATACCACTTGACAAGAGGAAGGCCTTCCAAGCCCAAAGTAGTGAATTCATTATGTTGGGATATGTAGAAGATGGAAAAGCATACAAGTTGATGGAGGTTGCAACTAGGAAATGCTTCATTGAGCGAAGTGTTCGGTTTGAAGAATATCAGTTGTGTGATGCACCACCATCCAGAGCACAAGTAGGTATAAAAACTCTTCCTCCCATTTTTGATGATGATGATTAATTACATGTTTCAAATTCAGATGAAGAGGATCAAGACCAACATGATCTTGTTATTAAGACTGGATCTCATGAGATTCTAGATCCATATCCAATATCCATTCCATCTCAAAAGCCTAAACCTAGATGGGCTCAAAATATTATTGATGCAGCTGGAGCTGGTGCTGGAAATCTAGAAGACAAAAGGAGAACTAGGTCCCAGTATCAAAATGAGCATGTTGCACTCTCTCTCACATATTCACTCCCTACAGAGTGGTACAGCAAAATTCTAGGTCGATGCTACTTAATGATAGCAAATGATCACCTACTTGGCCCACAAAAGAAGAAACTTGATCATTATCTACCTTTACCATCCAGAAGAAATATGCATATTCATTAGTTCAGAAAGACATTGAGAGGTTCACATGCACAGCTTCAGGATGTTGTTGCACAGAAGGACCATGATGCTGCATAGAGCTGGAAAATTTACAGCAGCGTTTTGACAAGTTATTTTTCTAAGGATGAAGCTTCTTTATTCTAAAGATAGCTTGTATTTTCTTGTTTTCTGCTTATTTTGAGGGGGGGGGGGGTCCCATGAGGTTTTTCTCTATTTCCTCGGTTTATTAAGCAACATCTTTTATCTTTTAGATTGTACATGGGTGACTTTTGTCCTTGTTGTGAGGGCCCACCATTGTCGAAGTTAGGATTCGGGGGGAGGGGGGTGTTAGGATTTATATTCCTCCCTTGACCAAGTTGTCTATTAGATTATTTAAGCCTAACTTAGGATTTTTATTTGATTATTTGGGTCCACTATTACCATTGGGTCCACTTCACCTAATGGGCCCACATGTACCAGTTAATAGAGTGTGGGGAACACTGATAGAGGCTAACTACCACTGACTTCACTTGCATGCATCAATTTAGGCACCTCCTAGGCCATTCCCTACATTTTAGGAGCCACTGGGAGTCCTAACACCAACCTCTTTTAGTCAGTTGGAGTTGGAACTAATTAAGCTTAGTTATTTTTCAGTTACCTTCAGTTAGATCACAATCAGTTCAGTTAGTGCTAGCTACGCATGGATGCATGTGGATAAGGTGCCTTTTCTCACCTAGCACTTTAGTTAGACTGAGTTAACTGATTTGAACTTGTTGCTTGACTAGATTTGACATTGGGAGTCAACTACTTGGACTATGATATTGATTGAGACATCTTTAGTTAGCTAGTTAGTCATAGTTAGTCACATCAAGTTGGGAGATTCGAATTCATTCCTCATGATTCGAATTCTTTTCCCATGTAACACTATTGTAACACTGAATTATGTAATGAAGATAATATTGTAATTCTATGAGCAATACTTTTATGTTTCCTGTGAGATTCGATTTGTTTAGTTTGTATAATTCATTCTTATTCACTGCATCAATAATTTCGGAATCATTGGTTAATGATCTAAATGGCACGACAATTATAACATATAGTGGTAGCGGGAATATACTATATGTCACATGAGTACTAGCCCAGCCTCAACTTCCAATTCCCCTGGTCAAAAAAAAAAATATAGGCCACAACGTCCATGGAAACTCCATCGCAAGGGAACTTTCTTTGTATTTGCATTTCATAATGAGAAGAAACAAAAAGGCACGGATCCTATCCACTAGTTGGGTTTTCCCATTTGATTTTTTTCAAGGCACATCATATGTTCATTCTATGGATGGTGTGTGATTTCCTTAACTTATTTTATTCCATTTCAATTTATTTTATTATTTTTTGCACTATGCTAGTAATATTAACATGAATCTAAAGTAAAACATTGCATAGTAAGATACTGCAAGATCTATTGTGACATATTATCTACCCAACTAATATTATTCAGTTCCTTTAATATTGGATGCATAGATCATCATTGCCATCACAATTTTAAGGATATGTGCCACTATGAATGGTCTTGTGTGTACTCATACTTCTACATATCTATTACATACATAAGCTATGTACCCAAGCTTTCATGACTCTCCCATTCCAATTACAGTCAATTTCAGGTCTAAAATGGGTCACATAAGAAAATGAGCCATTGATGAGTAGGAATTCAAGAACTAATAGAATTTCAAGACACTGGGTCAATTATTATCATTGAGTTTGACATATAGAAGTCAATTATGCTTATGTGTCATATTTTTATTTGGATATGGATAACTCCATATAAGCCTCATACTAATTAAGATATGACGCAAACAAGCAAAGTGGTTGCTTGCTTTATCAAAGTGCACAATAAAACACACGCAAAGATGCCAAGGATTATGGCTTGTATTAAATTGGGAATCAATTACATGGATAATTTGCAATTAAGGGTGGATTCCCTTATGGCTCAGTAAGCCCTATTACATTGAACTTAGCTCTACCGATTTACATTAGGTCCATCTCCACTTCAAAGAGGAAAACCAATAAGATCCCAAGGGTTTCAGCCCCTTTTCACTCTACCTCAATCTCTATTTAGACAATTTCTCCATCACCTTACCTTCCCACTTAGGAACCTTCTAAAAGCCTCTAGCTTCCTCTGGAATTCTCCATGGCATGCAGTTCCAAGTAGCACTCTCAACTACCCCCACTAATGTGACATTTACTCCTGCAGTTTCTCTACGACAATGTAGGTTTTATTCTACGCATTGGCCTTCCCACTAGTCGAATCAAAATAGGTACTCATTTTCTGCCCTTTAGTCTCATGATCCTACTACACCATAAAATTCCATCCATCATAATTCCCTTCAACCAAATTCACTTTGTTTCCTCCTTCTCATATTCCTCTCTTCGTCCGTTGGCATTCCCTTAGACCAAATTGTTTTCTTGTCGATATTATTTTCTACCATCGATGCTAATCTAATTCCTCTACTCCATTAGTCATCATACTCAACTATCTCCACCTATCGTCAGCTCGACTATCGTCGATATCTTCAATATACTTTATTCCTTAATTGGCCACTATTCCCTCCTCATCGATCTTCACTCGTCGACTTCCTCTTCTCTACGACCAATTGCAACTAGCCTTTGCTCTGACTACAACTCATTTGTTTTCAGCCATGTCGACTACTTGCTTGGATTGGACCAGTACTCACTTGACCTCTCCCCTCAACCATAGCTTGGTCGGTATCATCTCTCAGTTACAAATTACCCTATATACTTTGGTATAGGATCATCAACTTCCCTTACAAGTCCTTCTTGACCACTAGACCATCCCTTTGGTCGTTCTTCTATCTTTGTTTCCTAATATCCGAATCCTTCGACTCCTAGTCCTTGATTGTTTTCCTTCAGCCAACAATTCTTGATCCTCGGATCTCTGCTATCTCAGCTAAATTTCCAAGTCTTCTTTCTCCCCCTTCTTGAACACTCCATTGTAGTCGGTATTTTCTCATCTTTTATCCCTCGACTACTTCAATGTAGTTGGCATCATCTACGTTGGCTTCACCATCGACTCACCTAGTCCTAAGACTAGATTCAACTTTGCTTTCACTTTGTCCTATGTTCCAAGTCTACTTTTGGTTTTCCATGAACCATATGGGTCCATTTCCCTTGCCTTCACATAGAAGGCATTCATTTCTCATCATGACCTCATCCACTTACCTTCTCTTGTTGGCCTCCAACCTGACTAGTTCTCTTCAACTATCTATGTCGTTCGCTCTATTTCCACTTAATCATATCGGCTCACATAGTACCCATTTCTTCAACTGGAAGGTCATCGTCCCCCTTCCATTAGACTTCCTCATTGTGAATCCTTGCCATTCATTCATGAGACTAGATGCACCTGCATCATACTTTCAAGGTACAAAAAGAACTATGCCTCAGTTCTGATCTTCCATATTATCTTCAATATTACCCTCTTTCATCGACATCGATGTACCATATGTTGGCTGGTCCATTCTTCTTCACTCCTGTGGTCTACTTCTCCTTCATCATATTCTTCCTCATGGCCTTAACCATTCCTACACACTTGTAGCCTAAGATATACTCAAGTACTTCTGCAGCGTCCTTTCTTAGTCTATCCGCTTGGACCCTCTTGGAAACATGCACGGTTTCCCTCTTATCAGTTCCACTTCCATCCTAGCGGTATTCACTCTCCTCGCCATCCTTGGTGAAGCATGCAACTCCACTCCAATAGTTTTCCTAACTGACTATCTTCCTTGTTACAAAGAGAAACTTCCTATGGCTTGTACCACAACAGACTTAATGACACCAGAAATCAATCCATTCCAATATGCAAGAGAAATAAAGGCATCTAACACTGAGGGATATGAAGCGTACCTTATTCCAAACGATTGATGTAGATCCCCGTTGAGTTTTTCCAACACGCTTGTATTCACAATTCGCTCTCAACAACAACAAACAAGACAAGCATGCCATATATCAAGGTGTTAGACCTACTCTAGAATATATAAACAATCATGTCTAAGCAAATAAATACATCCATGGATACAATATTCATATTTATGCACATGTATTGGACATGAAATGGATAATTCTATTAATAAAACAAAGATACAATAGTGACAACCTCTGCCGACACTTCTTCGAATCCGAGAAACCGAGTCCTCCACCTGGGCCTCTGCCACTTCAATACTCCATCAGAATGGCAAGCTTACAAAGCAAAGGGAAGCTTGGGAAGAGTAGCACTGTAAGCTCCAAAGGGACAAAGGGATGCAGACTCAAGAATAAACAAGTAAGGCAACAATTAAGTATAGTTTCCTTACTCTCCAATTTCTCTCCCTTCAATGTATCCAAGAGGCTCAATATATAGCACTCCAAATAGGAAATGGAGGGTCAAGTCTCAACGTTCTCAAGGCATATGGAAGGCCAAGATTCAAGTTATTCAGGACTCTATGAGGAAAACTCCAAAAAAATTGGCTTTATGCACATTTCTCAGTGTACTCAGGTTTTGGATCAAAAGCTGCGTGTACACGCGGATATGGCTTTAAAAGTCGTGTATACACATAAACAGGTGTTTTTTTGGGGACTTTCTTGGGACATCAAAGTTTAAAATGAGCAAAGGGGGTCCAAGGATTATGAAGAGGGACATGGGAGGCCATAAATATGAATCTAAGAAGGAAATACCGCCTACCTTCAATGGTGAGGTAAAGAATGGACAAGAAGCTGAAGCTTGGCTTCTTGGGATGAGAAAATATTTTAAAGTCCAAGAACTACTCTGAAAATATGAAGGATAGGGTAGCCATATTCAATTTGACTAGAAGAGCGTCTATATGGTGGGAGAACTTCAGGCTACAAGTAAAGAAGATTAATGAAAGGAATATTGTGTGGAAAAAGTTCCAGAAGTACCTCTCTGGCAGGTACTACGATGATAAGCTCAAAGAATTCCATGAGCTAAGATTGGGACAGCAGACCATGGAAGAGTATGCAAACAAGTTCTTGGAGCTGTTGAGGTATGTCAAGTACATCAAAGATGAAAAATTGAAGATCCAGTATTTCCTGAGTGGATTGCCTCGGTCTTACAAAGACATAATCGCGTTTTATGAACCTAAAAATCTGGAGGAAGAAATAAGGAAAGCAAGTATTGCTATGAGCAAAGCAAAGGAAAACATGATCATCATAAGACATGGAAGAAAAAAAAGAATGAGAAGTTTGACCAAAGGAAGAAAGGTTTCAAACCTTCTAACTTCATGAACTAGCAGAAGCAACCATCCCAAGTTGAGAAGCAGCCAGCCAGAGTGGTGGGAGAAAATCCTAGAGGACCACAATAGAACAGAGAACCACTCTAATGTTGGAAATGTGGAGGACCCCACATGCACAGGAATTGTCCACTTGAGAATGAGAATGCAAGGCCATCTTACAACATTCAAGAGGCAAAAATAGTGGGTCAAGTAGCACGGGCCGTCCCTAGGATTTATGTAGCACTGGAGGACCATCATGCAGATCACTAGTCGACTGTGGTTGAAGTTGCAGGTAAGACTGTTGAGCAGTTTGTTTCTGTTTTGATTGACCCTGGTTCTACCCATAGTTACATTACTCCTAGAGTAGTTGATATTTGTGCTTTTAAGAAGTTAAAGCATAGTAAATCATAGTTAGTTCAGCTAGCCATTGGAAATAATACAAAGGTTAGTGAAGTGGTAGAGAAATGTCCATTGGTTATGAATGGATTGGTGACTTGTGTAGATTTGAATGTTCTACTACTTGGTTCCTATGATGTTCTCATTGGAATGGATTAGTTAGAAGCTCACATGGTAAATATTTATTGTTATAATAAGAATTTTGAATGCATGGATGAAGAAGGGAACCCAAGAGTTGTAAGAGGCATTCCAAAGGTGATTTCTGTGAGGCATATTTCAGCAATGCAGTTGAAGAAGTTATGTAGGAAAGGCTGCCAGTTGTATGCAGCTCATATTTTGGAGGCAATAGAGAATGAAACTCCTAGGTTGGAGAACTTTCATGTGTTGCAGGAATTCAGGGATGTGTTTCCTGATGAGATTCCAGGGCTTCCTCCAAAGAGAGACATTGATTTCACAATTGAATTTGTGCCAAGAGCAGCACCAGTCTCCAAGACACCCTACAGAATGAGTACACCATAAATTCTAGAGTTGAAGATGCGACTGCAAGAGTTGCTGGAGAAGAAGTATATCAGGCCAAGTGTGTCTCCTTGGGGAGCACAAGTTTTGTTTGTAAAGAAGAAAGATGGTACACTCAGGTTGTGTATTGATTACAGACATCTGAACAAATTCATTGTGAAGAACAAATATCCTTTGCCTAAGATTGATGACCTCTTTGATCAAATGAGAGGAGCAAAGGTATTTTCCAAGATTGACTTGAGGTCTGGTTACCATTAGGTGAGAATCAAGGATGAAGACATTCATAAGACACCCTTTAGAATAATGTATGGACATTATGAGTTTGTTGTGGTACCATTTGGTCTCACAAATGCACCAGCTACATTTATGTTCCTTATGAATAGTGTCTTCAGCAGGTATTTGGACCAGTTTGTTCTTGTTTTCCTCAATGACATCCTTATTTATTCTAAGAATGAGGAAGAGCATGATGAACATATGAGATTGACATTGCAATTGCTCAAGGAGCATAAGTTGTATGAAAAGTTTAGCAAGTGTGACTTCTATAAGGATAGGATTCATTATTTGGATCACATTATCTCAAAAGAGGGTATATCTGTGGACCCTGAGAAGATTGAGGCCATTGTGAATTGGCCTACTCCAAGAAATGTGACAAATGTAAGATATTTTATGGGACTTGCAGGATTCTACAGGAGATTCATTGAAGGATTCTCCAAGGTTTCACATCCGGTCACTTCCTTGCAAAAGAAGGGAATAAAGTTTGAATGGACACTAAGGTGTGAATAAAGGTTCCTGCAGTTGAATAATATTCTCACAAGTGCACCAATCTTGAAGATTGCAGACCCAGAAAAATATTTTGTGGTGTGTACAGATGCATGTGGTCAAGGGCTTGGAGGAGTCCTTATGCAAGACAACCACGTGATATGTTATGAGTCAAGAAAATTGAAGGAACATGAGAAAAACTATGCCACTCATGATCTAGAACTTGCAGCCATAGTACATGCTCTTAAGATGTGGAGGCATTACTTGATCTGCAGAATATTTGAGCTAAGGACAGACCATTGTGGTCTGAAGTATTTGTTTGATCAACCTACTCTAAACGCTAGGCAAGCTAGATGGCTTGAGTTTTTATGTGAGTTTGATTTTGAAATCAAACACATAAAAGGAGAAGAGAATAAGGTAGTTGATGCACTCAGCAGGAAGGTGCAGGAAATGCATGTGGATTCTCTTGGTATTTGTCAGTCAGATTTGAGACAACATATTGTTAGTCATACTACTAGAGATGAATTGTATGAGCAGGTAAAAGACAAATTGCAACAACAAATTCTTGAGAAGAGGTGTGAGGGATATAAATTAGAAGAAGATGGACTTCTTACTTATAATAACAAAATTTATATTCCAAATGTAGCAGATTTGAGGAGGGTTGTTATGGATGAGATCCATCAAGCTCCATATACTAGTCACCCAGGATATCAGAAGACAATTGCTACAACTAGAAAGCAGTACTTTTGGCCAGGAATGAAAAACTAAATGGATGAATATATTTCAAGGTGCATGAAATGTCAGTAGGTGAAGGTTGAGCATCAACACCCAGCAGGTTTGTTTCAGCCTTTGCTAGTTCCAAAATGGAAATGGGAAGTTATTTCCATGGATTTTATTACAGGATTGCCAATGACTTGGAGACAACATGATTCCATCATGGTTGTGGTGGACAAGTTGACAAAGGAAACACATTTCATACCGGTTAAGTCCACACATAAGACTGATGACATTGCAAAAATATTCATGAAGGAGATTTTCAAATTGCATGGATTTCCTAAGGCAATAGTCTCTGACAGAGATGTCAAGTTCACTTCCAATTTTTGGAAGGGGTTGTTTGCAGATTTGGGTACAAAGCTGAACTTCAGCACTGCCTACCATCTTCATACTGGTGGTTAGACATAGAGAGTAAATCAAGTGCTTGAAGACATGCTTCGCAATTATGTGATGAACAAACCATCCAAGTGGGAAGATTATTTACACTTGGTAGAATTTGCTTATAAAAACAGACAACAAGCATCCTTGGGGATGAGTCCATATGAAGATTTATATGGCAAGAGGTGTAGGACACCAGTGACTTGGGATAATCCAGTGAAAAAGGTTGTGCTTGGTCCATAATTTCTCAAGGAGATGGAGTAGGAGGTTGTAAAGATCAAGCAGAATCTGAAAGCAACCCAGGACAGACAAAAAATCTATGTCGATAAGCATAGGGTGAACAGAGAGTTCAGTGTTGGGGATCATGTTTACCTCAGAGTGAGGGAAAAGAAGAGTTCCTTGAAGCTTGGAAGTTGTGTCAAGATGTCACCTAGATATTGTGGGCCGTTTGAAGTGCTCGAAAGAACAGGACCAATTGCATATAGACTTGCATTGCCTACTAGCACTAGAGATCATAATGTTTTTCATGTTTCTTTCCTGAATAAATATGTACATGATCCTAACCATGTGATAAATTGGGATGTGATTCAGGTGGAACCCGAGGGACAGTCCCAAATTAGGCCAATGCGCATCCTCGACAGGAACGTCACAATGCTCTAGAAACGAGCCATAAGACAGGTAAAGGTGCAATGGGAACACTACGGTCCTGAAGAGGCTACGTGGGAGTTGTAGGATGCCATGCGGTTGGCACATCCATTTTTGTTCAATTCTGTGGAGCACTAAGGCCAGTACCAGTGTAGCATTTTGTTCAATTTTGTAAAGCACTAAGGAAAGTGCTGTTGAAGGGGGAAGGGAATGTAACACCCCGGTTTTGACCCCCTTTGCATTAAAAAATGTATATGATGTAAATATTGTAACTAATCATGGTGTGGAGCTAAAGGAAAAATCCTCGCCATCGATTTAGTGTTTTTTATGCTTTGGCGATTAAAATTGATGGCGGTGGTACTTCGTGCTAGCCAGACACATTATAATTTTGGACATCATGTAAATATGCAATTTAATTAAATACCCACAACCAGCTATGTCAATGCAACATTACAGAGATGGGAGCATGATTTCCTAAGGATAAGGGGGGGAGAAATATTCAAACCTTTGGGCCAATGGATAAAAGCCAAATGTCAAAGGGAGAACCCATCAAACTATCAACTACCCATTTTTTCTTTTGTGCCCAATCATTTAATTCTATAATAAATTGTTTGGGTTAGTTCTTGCATGAGAATGGGCAAGGTACGGGGGATAGAAATTCAAATTTGGAGAAGCACCCATTTTTTGACTTAGGGGGGGCAACTTATTGCCCAAAAATGCTACCCATTCCCTCATGCATTCACGTTTTTGGAGCTCCTGTGCACTTTCATTCACGTTTTTGCAGTTCCTATGTTTTTTCCCCATGGCTAGGAAGTTGCTTTGCTAACATTCAATGGCTGGGATCTCTGCTGGGCGTTTTTGTTGTTGTTTTCCTCATTACTCGACTGAAAAAAACATTTTCGGGTTGCACAACGAGTGGGAGAATAGACCCACGATTTTTGGGTAATGGATGAATCTGTTTTCACCCATGTGAAGGCAATAAACGTTTCTGGAAATTGAATTGTTGTTAGGGGTTTGTTTTTATCCATCTTGGCAATTCATTATGTTGTCAAAACTGTCTTTTCCTCAACCCGAAATTTTGTATCTTGTTGTGTGTGCATATTTTTCTTTGATATGAACTAGTTGGGAGTGAAATTGAGTCTGAACTAGCTTAATAAACCTAGTGTATGAAGGAACCTCACAAATAGATCTAGAGGGGTTGGTTTTATTCTTTGCACACCCTAAATAGCACTGGAATGGAAGGCATAGCCTGAGGGACTGTGTAGTAGAGAAGGGGATGCTTCCTTGTGATGGGTGTGTAGATGTTTAGAAGTCAAGCCAGATTTGGTGCAGGTGTCCATAGCTCTGTGATTAAGCTCACTATCTTAGCAATTCATCCTTCCACCTCCCTAGCAGGCTGATAAACCCAACTGTGTTTGGCTTGGCTGAATTTTGATATACCTTTGGCTATGTGTGAGCCTGCTAGCGTTTCCTTATTCCTTATGGGAATCATGCCCAACTCAGGGGTGGCGGTGTTGCTGAGAGGTTAATGAAAACGTTGGCCTATGGTTGGGTGGAACGTTGCAGCGATGTAACTGGTTGCGGGACAAGCTTCTTTCAAGATAACTATTTATTTCAAGATAAGTTTGTGTTAATCTCTACATTTGTATTTGCTTGATGAAATATGATGAACATGTCTAATGTGTTGAATGCTTGAATGAAATGAATTGCTTCCATTGTATAATTGCAATTGTATGCATCTGTGTGTGTTTTTAAGTTCAATGCATTTTATATTACATTCACGAGGCTTAGATTTCCCGGATTAGATAGCATCATAGTCGTGTTTTCTCCTTGGTAGAGGGGTGGGGACGTGACATTCCCTTCGATGAAATGGGGCACATACTTGAAGGGGTGTTAAGCAATAAGTTGTATGCTTGAACTAAATTTATCAAAACTTCAATAGTCACCCACTTTTTCCAAGATCCATTATCCATCCACGTTGAAAGATCATATAAGGAATGATGTCCATTGTCATTAAGACAAACCTTGATTTCCACCATCTCATGAAAGGAATCAAGAGGATTTTTACCTTGAATACTGGTAGACCACATATTTATTTGATGTACTTTTTCCTTAGTATCTCCTTCCACCACTGCTTCCCTCCTAAGACTTGTCTCTGTGAGATTTTTCCTCCAAATACAATATTCATAAACCTTGGTTCACAAATATTCAATCCTCCCTTATCTTTGTCACCCCTGACTATTTCCCAATTAAAAAAGTGGATTTTTTGTGTGTGGACATTTTCCCTCCCTACCCTAAGAATCTTCTTATCTCCTTACTAATATAGTTCATAATACCTGCAGGGGCCATCAAAATTAAACAAGCAAAAATAGAGAGAGATGATAGAACATATTTGAGGAGGGTGATATTACCCTCTAGATTTAGCCACTTGATTCCCCATGATTTAAATTTGTTCTTGATTTTTTGAATTACAAAATCCAAGTATGTTGATCATATCCTTTCAAAGAGATAGGCACACCAAGATACTTAAACGAAGAACAATTTGTTTGCACCTTAAACCCTAGGATCATGGAGATAAAGATCAATATGCTACTTGAATAGTTCCAACCATATATGTTACATTTCTTTTCACTAGCACATCCTTTTGATGCATCGAGAAAAAGGTTAAGGATCCCTTTAAATTTTCTCACAACCTGTTCATGGGAACTCCCCAGTAGAATGGCATCATCTGCAAATTGTGCATGATTGATTGGTTGTACCCCATCGGAGAAGGAGATTCCCGGGATTCCATCGTAAAACTAAGCATTTAGATTTTTGCTTAGAGATTCCATAACCAGAATGTAAAGGAATGGGGAGATAGGGAATCCTTTCCTTAATACCGTTGAGGCGTTGAAGAAAGGGGCATGTCTTCCATTAACTAGGGGACTGATATAGGGATGTCCAATGCAGGATTTGATCTAGTTAATGAAGAAGCTTGAAAAACCAAACTTTTCCATAATTCTGTAAAGGAACTTATGCCTAACCCCGTCAAAGGCTTAACTAGATCCAACTTAATTTTTGTTCTTGGATCCTTTCTATTTAGAATTGAATGAATAGCCTCCTGAATTATAATGATATTATTTAGGATTTGTTTTCCTACTATAAACCCTCCCTGGTTTTCTAAAATCATCCTTTGAAGTATTTTCTTCATTCTTTGAGAGAGGATTATGGTGAGGATTTTATAGAAGGAATTATAAAGAGACATGGCCATGAATATGCTCATAGTAGATGGGTGGTTTTCTTTAGGGATGAGACAAATACAGGAGGAGTTGTTTGCTCCTCCAATACGTTCCCTTCCTCTTTTCCAATCTATCATTCTTTGAATACCTCTCTTAATTATGCTCCAACATATCCTATACAAAAAATTTAGGAACCCGTTTGGGCCAAGAGCTTTGTCCAGATGAAGGGACCATATGGAAGATTTAATTTATGCTTAAGAGATGGGGTTGCTAAGAAATTCATTTCCCTCATTGGTGATTAACTTCAGAATGGTTTCACACATATAATTAACAGCATGTGGTTCTGGGTCCTCCACTTCCGTGTACAATATTTTGAATAAATGAAAGGCATCTGTTTTTATGTCCTTGTGGTTGGAGAGTATAGTCCCACTGTCATCTTTGATCTCTAGTATTGTGTTTCTCCTTTGTATTTTTTTGTACTGGCTATGAATGGACTTGGTGTTTCTATATCAAGCTTGCAGCTAGAGGATTATTGACCTTAGTCTCCATTCCTCTTCCTCCTTTCTAATTTTATGTTGCACTTCATGATCCCTCTCTCTCTCATTCTATAGGTTTTCTTCTATGATTGGCTTCCCTTCCATCTCTTTTTACTAGGCGTCCAATTCTTTTTTATCTTGTTCCTTTTCAATACTTGGATTGGAGTACGAGGTCTTGACCCATTCTTTAAGAGCATGCTTGAATATTCTTTCCCAAATGTAGCTTGGGGATCCCACAACATAATTATTCCATGCTCCTTTTATCACCTCCATAACACCTTCCAATTTTAACCATATAACATTGAATCTAAAAGGGATGGGTCCTTGATTTTCTATTTTCTTTAGAGAGAGAAGAATTGGTTTATGATTTGATATTGCTGAAGGGAGGGTTTTATAAGAAGGAATGAAATCAACTAACATGAAGGAGTTACTTACCAGAAAAAAGCGATCAAGCCATGTTGTAATATGACCCGACCCGACCCTTCTATTGTTCCATGTGTATTTCCCTTGCCTAGGCTTGATGTCTACTAGGTCCCAACTATTTTGCAAATCTTCCATGTCTTCCTTGAACAAACCTCTTGTTCTCGTGTCTCTGTTGTGGTCACTTGGGAATACTTTGGCATTGAAACCTCTAGCCAGGATGTAGTTCCCCAATCTCCCAATTCCTCCCATATATTCCAACAATTTCCAAAACTCTTCTTTTTGGCTGTGCATTGTGGGGCCATAAATGTTCCATACTCTAACTATTTTGTTGTTCTCTAACTACTCAAGTTTTGTGAACAACTAGTTATGGAATTCCATGGTGGAAATCAACTTGAATTGGTTGGAATCCCACCACATTACTAGACCTCCAAAGAGGCCATATGCGCTAACTATTATTCCTTCTCCTTTCCTCCATATTTGTTTCATCAATTGAGAACAAAGCTTGTTTTCCATTTTTTGTCTCCTGGATTAGGATTTTGGAGACATTTTCTTTCCTGGTCATATTATTTATTGCTTCTAGCTCTTGCTTCCATCCTAACCCTCTATTATTCCAGGAGACCACTTTCATTGTTTCTTGCTATTTCTCTAGATTGTTTTTTATTTTCTTTCTTCACCTATCCCTTGTGGTTGTTTACCTGATACCATTGCTTTCATATGATGATCTAAACTAGTTCACTTGCCCATTTCTTTTTCTCTAGATGTCACAATTTCCATATGGATTCTATTCGACTTCCTTCCTCTTTTGAAGGTAGTTCTATCTCCTCCTCTTTGTTATCTAAGGTGTGCTCTTATTCTGATTTTGATATGGATCTTGTTACCAATCCACGAAAGTTTAAAGATGTCTCTCACCTTATCTCAACATAATCTCATGGGGGGGGGAGTGGGGATATACTCTTCTTCATGATTGACTTCTTGTAGGGTTGGCTCTGGATTGATCCTCGGATGGTTTGAAGGGAGGGTATTTGTTTCTTCTTCCTTCTCCTCTGCATCTATTGATAGGGCTTGAAATATGTTGGAGTGCTCTATTTCTTGAAATTTTAGAGTTCCGACCTTTCTCCCTTTTGTTTTCACCTGGATCCATTCATCCTCTTGTTCTCCCTCTATTCCTTGTTGTTTTTCTCAGGACAATGTCTAGTTAAGTGGTCGTATTCATGGAATAATTTGCACTTGAAAGGTATTTACTCATAATTAACCATCTAGAGGTGGCTTCGTCTTTCCATAGAGAGATTTATATCTGTAGGTAATTCTTTCTCTAGGTCTACCTCCATGCATATTCTTGCATGGGAGAAAAGACGGGGATTTGGCTCTTCCATGTCTATATATCTAGCCAGCATGCTCCCAATAGATTTTAGGTCTTCATCGCTCTAGCAATGAAGGGGAAGGTGCGACAAATTAACCCAGACTAGAACTGCCAAAGGAGTATCTTTTTATGGATCGAAAGAGAGGTCCCATTCATTTGGATACATTCCCCTTGGTCCCATAAAATTTGGTCTATTTTTTAATATTAAATTTATGTCTTATTTTTTTCAAAGAGGAAGCCCTTCCCACAAATGTTTTGTTGAATGTTTCCTTATATCATTGGTCTCTAGTTCTTACTTGACTAGATTTCTATAGCTCACGGAGAACGCCATAGACCAGTGAAGTGCCCCACTAATCCCTTTTCGGAATAAACTATATATTTGTGCTTAGATTCCATGGAGTTCAACTTCACCATGAGAATTTTATTTCTCTTTACTAACTTTCTATCTTGAACAGTCCAATTCACATAAGGGGGATTCGCCTATACCATGCACATGAAGCCCTCCTCTAGATCGCACTTCCTCTCCTCCAAGTTAGTATCCAGGGGAGGATCCATCGAAACTATCTATCAAGGAAACCCTAGCTAAAGAGAAGAGCCTCAAACCCTTGTCTCTTGCCATATCTTTGTCATGAAAGAAAAAAATCTTATTAAAAGTTACCACTTATATTAAATTAATTTATTATTAAATATTATATTGTTACATATTATATTATATTTTATATTATTAAATATTATATTATATCAAGAGTTATTTAATATTATTACAATTTTATTAGTTAATTACAATTTTAGTTAATTTGTGAACTTTAAATTAATTATTTTTTTCATGTGGTTCATGACACCAGAGATCGGTGCTTGTTACATCCATGGAAATGCCCTCGGTATTATGTGAGGAATGTGGGAAGGCTAGATATTGTTCCTAGAATGGTGGCTCATCAGAAGCATCAAATATGCCCATTTAAGAGCTCAACATGTCACTTCCAAGGATTGAACCTATGTGGGGAGGGTAAAAAACATTCCTCCCAACCACCCAAGCTACATTTAATGGACTATATAAAAAGTACTAATGTATTTTGTTAATTATAAATTATTGTATAAATTTAAAATATTTATTACTACATTTATTGTATGTGCAAAAAAATATAAACCTTTCATTATTATTTCCATTCCTCACCTCTTAACTCTACACTAACCCAACATACAGTATCAACTATCATTAATGAGAGAATATAGATTAAACTTAGTGTACTGGCATGGAATATCTTAATATTTTCTTGCAGTGACATTGTTTTCTTAATATTTTCCTTAGGAGGCCCATTTATACCTCAAATTAACTCTAATCTAGTGACCACGTACTTAGGCTTATGTGGGTCAAAGCTCAACTTGGACCATTCTCGATTTTATAGGATCTACCATTACTTTTTCTTTGTAATTTAGGAAACTATTCTATTGAAGTAAGGTAATAATGGTACAAAAAAAATTACAATTCAAAGATGCATTCCTGCCCAAAAGAACTGGCAGGTAGAACCATTATGAGAAGAGAACCAGACCCTCCTCCAAGAGGGAAAACAGGTCCCAGGAAAAAAGAGTGAAATTATACAAAAATACATAAAGGATCCTAAAAAAGAATAGCAAACAAAGTTCAGGGCTTGGAGAGCCCACCATATTCCAGAAATTCACAAAAAACCATTAACAAAACTTGGCTAAAGCTTGCGATAAGGATCCTCGACGATGGGACAACCGAAGGCAGAGGAGACTGGCTCAGTTGGATCTTCCGCAGCGTCCGACATGTAATCACTGGAGGAGTTTAATCCTCGCTATTGCGAGAGTCACCCTCATCTTTTTCACCTGCAAAGGGTTGTTTCACCAGTAGAGGGGCAGTCTTTCTAGCAATGGCTAGCATAAAGGTGCATTTTCCAGTAGAAAGAGATTTTATACAGCTCAATGATGGGGGGGAGGGGGTTCGCAATCCATAGGGACCGCAAGGGAGAGGGTGGAAGAGGAAGGTGTAGAGGCTAATGCAAGAGGGACAGTGGAGTCGATCGAAGCAGGCGGAGGGGGTGGTGGTGCCGGAGGCACAAGTGGAGCCGAGAAACAGGTAAAGCAGGAGGAGTAGGAGCTAGGGGTTGGGAATTGAAGTGGAGGATGATATTGATGGGCAGGTTCTTTATGACCCAGCAGTTCCATCTTTGCTCTAGCATGCATCCCATGTCATTGGCGACACCAGATAGCTCGTCTTCCCAGTCGTTCACCATTTGGAAAAAAACGTTTGAAATCTGAACATCAAAACCCTCTTTGCTCGCCTGTGCAGTAAGAAGAATTTGACGTTCATATTGGGCTCCTCTCCCAGAATGACCACGACGAGGGATACATCGCTACCTTCGTGGAATAACGGAGTGACAAGGAATAATGATAAGGAAACAGAGCATCATGAAAGTACAGAGCAAATGGCCAAAAATAGAGAGGCCAAGGCATAAAATGAATGGCGTGACGGCCCAAGAACCAGGGTGGCGCATTGAAGTCCATCTGCACCAAGTTGATGACGACGTCCCATCGAACGTCCTGTGAACGTCCACGTCCAAACCCGGTGTAAATGCTCGCAACCATAAGGGGGGTGATGTGGTGGTGACGTTAGGCTGATGACGGGCCAGTCCCATCATCATCCCCCTTGTCCTTGTTGGCATCTATGTCACCCGCATATGGGTAGGATCTACCATTACTTACCATTTCATAGGATCTACCATTGGACAACGAACTAGTTCCAAGTTGGGTTTGGTGGCTATTCAACTTCAAACAAAGGTTTTATAGTAGGTAGGGCTCTTACTAAAACATCCTAAAACTACATGTATTTCTCAAACGTAACTGACCATCTGTTTGTATTGTATGCTACCTTCTAGAAAAATGTGCTAATGATTTTCAATAGCTTCTTCAACTAATAGTTCTTCCTTGATCATAGCTACAAGTTTAGGGCCAATGCATTACTAAATGTTCTTTAAAATTATGAAGTACTCAAGCAATTTTGGTGGACTTCATGTGAAGTGTTCTACAATGACTTCTTTTGATTATCTAGAGCATCTAGTTGGGAACATGAAACTTGCCACTTTAATTTTTCTCTCTTCTGTAGTGTTTATGGCTTCTTCTTAAGATTTATTGTATTATTTCTTCATTAATAGATTTATCTTGTGGTGCGATAATTTTCTTATGGTTTTGCAATTTAGTCCACAATGTGTGGCTTTTACTTGCAAGTTAGTCCAACATCTTCAACTTGTTTTGTTCCTTGTCAATCACAATTTCAACTAGATTTGCAGTATTTTTCTCATGTACCTTAACTTCTGAGTAGTTTCAAGACATTATACACTACCTCTTTCACATTTACCTATTTCCTTCTACAACACTTGTCAACCTCCTCTTTTTTCCCGTGCTTGTCATGTACACTTGTTTCCATGGCTTGCAATCATCAAGTTTGTGCCACTCCTCATGAAAAGGTTGTGAGATTCGTGACTACATTGCTCTCCTTGAAAGCAATGAATTTAGCATCACTAATTTCCTACCAAGTTTCAAGGAAGTATCCTTTCAGTTGGCTTTAGATGCCTACAATCACATCATGTACTTCTTGTTCCCAAACTTTAGTATCTAATACTTGTTCCATGAGCTCTATTGTGTCTTTTTGTAGTATCGATATTGGTATGCAGCTTTAGCATCCACTGATATGGTATTAAACAACCTAAAGGGTGAAAAATAATAAGAAAGTTATTATTTCATTGCTAATAATCCCTTCTTTTACTTAGAATCACTTTCTTAATATAGGCATATGGAATAAGAGTAATCTAAACCTTATATTATTTGGACATTTTCTAACTATCATTAGCAAAATCTAACGATTC
This sequence comes from Pseudotsuga menziesii, assembly GCA_001517045.1. Lineage (NCBI taxonomy): Eukaryota > Viridiplantae > Streptophyta > Pinopsida > Pinales > Pinaceae > Pseudotsuga > Pseudotsuga menziesii. The sequence goes on from LPNX010461407.1 coordinate 827,238, forward strand.
AAGCTTTAGTCAAATTGTAGTTTTTTATTGTTGAAATTACATTTTTGAATTAAATGGATTTGGTACCCTCAAATACCTCTATTGTACCCAAATTATCAATCGCAGTCACTGATATCTACAATTCCAATAACTCTTTTGAACTCTTGACCATATTTTGAACAAGATTTATCAAAAAAATGTGACAAAAAAATTCAAATCGTAGCATGTTTAGACTACTACTATATAATAAGGATGTCATGTTTGATTATATATTCTTTTAAAGAAAGAGAAAAAAAAACTATTTATTAATCACGAAATAGTTATTAAATAATCACTAAATTATACTATTTACCATCATATGATTCTCGTACCATCCATACCTAGATCTACTAGAAATTAATGTATCTCTAATCACATTAATTTTCAACTTTGTTCTTCAAATCACGGTTTTGCAATTAAAAGTGCACAAATAATCATCCCAATACATAGCTAAAGTACTTGTATTTTGGGCACAACTTTAATTACTATCACATTGTTAATTAAGTTCATATTGTTTATAATATCAACAATTATCTTTTATATACAAACTTTAAGTGATTTAACTTCATTATCAATTAACAACAAAATTATAATAAATTTTATCTTTTTAAAAATTATAAAAATAAATACAAAAACTCTTAAGAGAATTATAAAATAAATAAATAAAATCTAATTGATTCCCCAAACGTAAATATTTTCATAAATTAACACATTTATTATCTTTTCATAAATTAACACATTTATTATAACAATTATTTTTAATATAGTGATGAGAGTTGGGTAGTTAAAAATAATCGCATAATGGCATACCACTATTGTTTTGTCCGTTCTAGACTCAACCTAATCTACCACGTCTCCTCCCACAAGAGCAACCACATCTTCTCCACCAAATGTGCTTTTTTTATTATTAAATAATTAGGAGGGCCCATGTTTATGAGATTCGATTTAGTGTAGTTAACTAACTCGTTTTAGTGTATTTAACTGCCAACTAATATGAACAAATGTACATGGAAAGATCAAAACGTGGAAGGAGTTCCTTACTCCCTTGTTAATTTACTCTAACTTTCTTTACACGTTGAGTTTAGTTCAAGATTATCGAGTTACTGTGATGTTAGTCACCTTATGCTAATAGACAAATAACAAAATATTAAAAAATGAAAAAATATAAATTATATATTGACTTAAAAAAATGAAAAATATTTGCATTGAGAGAACGTAGGTGCTTTCCAACCTAGTATAGGGGAGCTCCTGTCACGTTATGCTAACCCACATAAAAAAAATATGAAAAAATGAAAAATATAAATTATATATTGTCTTAAAAAAGAAAAATATAAATTACATATTGACTTAAAAAAAAAAAAAAAAACTAGCATAGATCCATTTTAAACCCAGATCTATCAAATATCAAGAGAAATCCAATTGGGAAAATAATATACACCTCAAGAAATTGGATTCCTCTAGGTACTTGATAAATCTGGGTTTAAAATGAATCTATGGTAGTTTTAAACTATTTTACAAGTTGAGTTCATTTCAAGTGTATTAATTAGTTCGAATTTGATAAAAAAAATTATGTAAAATTTAAATTTGTTAGTGTTTAAATTGTGTTTTTTAATTTATAAATAGATTTAACACTCTCAAATACCTCATAACATTTTTATTATTAATAAATTTAATTTTATGTTAAAATATATATTTAAAAAATTAAAAACATAAAATATTTAGAATAAATATTTTTTTAAGAAAAGTATATATGCAAGTATGATAAAATAATATTATAATATTAATTTTTTTTTTTAAAGTATATATGCAAGTATGATAAAATAATATTATAATATTAAATTTGGATGGTTCAAATCCAGAGGGGGGTAGTGTATGTACACCTCTGTAGACTTTAGCAGTTAAATCGCTGCGCAGAGGGGGTCCCTTGTCCCACAAACAAGGGGGTCTCATACACCAATTTGGTGTCTCACTTGGCGGTGACCTTAAAAATAGATTATTATTATTATTATTATTATAAAAGGTGTGAATCAGATTTTGGTTAATTTATTTTTAATAATGTAATAATATGAAAAAAAAAGTTAAAAGGTGTGAATCTTGTTTTTTTATAAATGTTTATAATGTAATAATATGAAAATGTTAAAAAGGTGTGTATTAGATTTTGTTTTTTTCATGTTTAAAATATAATCATATAAAAAGTTAAAAGTTGTGAATCAGATTTAGTTTGAATGTTCATGAGAATGAGTATTATTTTTCTATATAGTTATAATTTTTTTAATTGACATGTGTTAGTTTTTAATAAGTATATTGTTATAATGGTTTTGAGTTTTATGTTAACAAAGCCTCGAGTTTTTGTAGTCTAGTTCACTATAGGTTTTATAATCGAAATGAAGGAAAGTGTTTGATTGGTTTTCTCAAAATATGTATTTCATGAAAAATTAAAATAAAATATCATGATTATAAGCTTAGATTGCTTTGAAACATTTTTGTGTCGGTAAATTGTGTTTTGGTATTGGGTCTTTATATTATGAGGGGTTGTAGAGGAATTTTTTGCTTGGGTTCAGAGGTCACTGCATTTATACTCTTATGCAATTGAAAAACAAAATATCATGATATAATCATTTTCTTCAACAATATTTCTCACTTTCTAAGCACATTTTCATCTTAAATTGCTTTGCTCCAATAAACACAAATGTATTCCAACAAAGATTATGGATAACATCTTCATTGTTTCTTATTATAAACAAATCCAAATCATCACCAATAACTCAAATAAATTTATGGTTTTAGTATTATCAATTTTACAACAAGAATTATAAAAAAAAAATTCCTAAAGTTAACCTCTCGAAGAAACCATTAAGCACTTTCCCTCGTTTCGAAGATGATAGAAAAAAGTAAACCATGTTATTTACAATTGAAAATTAATACAAAAATATACTCATTAAAATTGCAATATATCATTAACAAGAATTAACCATAAATAAGAAAGACGACATTCCTCCACTCAACCACTCAAACTAAACTCAAAAAACCACAACTCACAAAGTAGGTATACTGTGCACAACTTTTCTTTGTTTTCAAGTAGAACAACTTTTGCTGAATAACAAGCTAGGGTTTCATCCTGGCGGCTAGGTTTCCTTCCCTGGCCTCCCTCCTCCTTCTCCCTTGACCGATGATGGATATACGCTGGATTCCCGAGCATACTATGGAGCGGCGATGGTTCTGGTACGGCGGTGGCGGTGGATCCTACTGTGAGGCAGCGATGGCGGATCCTGCTGTGAGGTGGCAAGGCTAGGGGGTTTTGAGAGTCGTCCAACTGAACCAGAAGGCTAGGGTTCCTTCCCTAGCCTCCATCCCCATTCTGTGTGGTCGTTGGATCTGGCTACAAGATGGTTTTTTGGCGGTGACCGCGAAATGGAGGGGCCCTTGCGTTGTGTCCCTTAGTGAAGGGATTTTGTCTTCCTACGGTGGCGGCGTTTTACAGTGTCCTTTGATGAAGGGCATCCATCTTCTGGCAGCAGCGGCGTTTTTCCATGGAGGGTCGGAGGCCCTCTCGTCTCAAAGGCAAAGGATCCCGTGCAGCTGCGTGTTTACTCTATCGATGGAAGAGTATCTTGCCCCATGCATTGGTGGTATAGACTGTTTCGGGTTCCCTTTGTCCTTTTTTCTGTTACTTTGCTCTCTTGAGCAGTTTTTGTATGGGTGTTTTATGCACTTTTTTGTAAGCTTTGTTTTAGGGTCTTATTTGTTGAAGTTTTTGGCTTCTAGCAGTAAGTTCTTGTGCTTTGCACTTGCCGTAAGGATGTATGGCCTTTTCTTTGAGGCTTAATGGTTCTCTTATGTGGCATGTTTTGTCTCTTAGCACGGTGTGTGGCTTTTTTCCTTGGCGGGCAGCCCGATTTTGGATGCTCAATCTGGTGAGCACTGTTTGTGTATTTGGGCTGATATAATACCTAGTATCGTAGAAATATATATTGTTACCTTTGATTCTAATGAATATCAAGAATCTGTTATTTTTCTTCTGGCAAAATATCTAAACTCAATTAACTACAAAAATTACACTTATTAAAATTCAAACCTTGCATAACAATACTTCATCTCACCCTCTCCAAAGCACCCAACAAAAAAATAATTATAATTTTCCCACATTTTAAGGTTGCTATTTTATTTTAAGAAAAAAACATTATAATTTTCCCACATTTTAAGGTTGCTCTTTCATTTTTGCATGTGTGCTATGTTACTTGTGTTATCTATTTCCATGAAATTCATTGAGTAGAAATGCACCTTACCCCAATTCTACCAACTTACCTCGGTAGGCTAAGCTACTTTTTCTCCTTCACTTTTGCATGCAAATGTGTGCCATGTTGTCATAAAGTTTGTTGATTAGAAACTCATCTCACCCTAATTCTACCTTCTCGGATGCTATGGAGAGACTACCCTACCTTAGTGTCTAAGCAAAGTTACACCATACACATTACGTATTCTTTCTACCCACTTACCTCGGTAGGCCAAGCTACTTTTTCTCTTTCACTTTTGCATGCAAATGTGTGCCATGTCATATTATCATAAAGTTGATTGATTATAAATTCATCTCACCCCAATGCCCAGGAAGAGACTATCCTACCTTAGTGTCTAAGCAAAGTTGCTTCTGGTATCCTTTGTGCAAGTAACCATGTGGTGGGTCCCTCTGGTGGCCAAATAATTCAATTGATGATGTGTATTTATTCCAAACAAAAGTTCTCATATATAAAGTACTGGATCCTTTTTGGTACAAATGATCATGCCTAATATGATCCCTTTTTTTTTGTAGAAAGGATCATATTGCCCACACTTAAGAACACATTCATCCTCCAAATTCCTAGGTAACACTTTTCCATAATAAGACAAAATTATCTTCTCTAAGACCATGGCTTGATACTAAAATTGTCCTACACATTGCTTTATGAACATCACAATCATTTATTCGTTTATCAACACTAGTAAGGAACATGTAAAGACAACTAACCCAACTTGTAGTGGAGGATTGGCAGAGACAAGAGACAAAGACAAGCATGTCTACAACTTGTAGTGGGGGCCTCACACAAATAAAGACAAGCATGTCTACATCTTTGATGGTTATCTTTACCTTTACATCAAGGATTTGAAAAGGATGGCAATGCAATAATATGTGGTTTGTACAACTTCATAAGTTGCTTACCCCCTACGCTAAGTCATGTGTGGTTCACCTAATAACCTAAGAGTCACCACTCCAAAAGTGTACTCGTTGATTCCTTGCTTTCTTTTTCTTTATCCTAGTTATGAATGGGGCCAACAAGATTATCTTGTACTTACAAACTCAATTGTGTGGGTGAGATCAAATAGAATCTCATGATTTACATTATAATCCAAGGAATATAGAGTTTAAAGGGCCCACACAAGGCCTCAAAAGTCATGTTGCTTAGTTTCAACTATATGACCTAATTTGATATGTACATAGTGGCTTATTTAATGTTTTATCCTACTTGCCCTTGTTAGATTGATATGTCGATGTAACCCATATCAAAGCACGTAGAGAAAGTGGCTCCTCAAAGAACCAATAGGCATTTATCACTTTCTTTCACTTTCAAAGGTGACTATAATTAAAGTTTAGAGTAAAAGTATAGTTTTGCACAACACCATACCTTAGCCCCACCTTCTAGAAATAATAAAGAAAGGTGTGCATCCAAACATGTTATGTCCCTATACCTTTTTATCTCCAAGAGGCATTGTAAACATCAATGCCAACAATTCCAATTAGTAGCAATCCAACTACTTGTGTAGTTCACGAGTAAAGAGGCATTGTATAACATCAATGCCAACAATTCCAATTAGTAGCAATCCAACTACTTGTGTAGTTCACGAGTAAAAGTATAGTTTTGCACAACACCATACCTTAGCCCCACCTTCTAGAAATAATAAAGAAAGGTGTGCATCCAAACATGTTATGTCCCTATACCTTTTTATCTCCAAGAGGCATTGTATAACATCAATGCCAACAATTCCAATTAGTAGCAATCCAACTACTTGTGTAGTTCACGAGAATAGAGCAATAGAACTTTTTGGAAGTTGTTAAGTGTTTGTCAACTGTTTAATTTTTGGGGATTTATTAGTTCATTTTATGGTGTCAATTCTAATCGAAGTTAAAATAAGTTATATTGATAAGTGTTTATATTTAGAATTTGAGGTGGATTAACGCCTATGCTTTTTCTAGATTGCATGAGGATGAGACACGTGTACTGTTCAGATTTATTTTATGTTAGACGTTTCAAATTCAAAATAAATAATTATAAAAAATAAGATTATTAACAAATCAGGCTAATTAAATTTTTGTCACAACAAATGCCAAAACGTTTGAACTCAAAAACATTTTTCATGAAGAATTGCGGCCGCAGCCTCGCGCTTCCTCCCATTGCGCAGGTTCAACCGACGGCAACAATGAAAGAAGATTATGATCTCCGAACTGAGCAATAGATCGAGCTTTTCGAGACGGCCGAGTTTCATTGCGGCTAGGGCCTAAACCCTAGCCGCCTTCGTTCTGGAGTTTGCAGGGGCGGGATCGCTGTAGCAGCCGAAGAGTTGTGCCACGGATCGGCGTTTTGGATGCGTTTTGGAGCAGGTTTTGGCTCGTGTCTTCTGGTGGTCACCGGCTACGATGGCCCCAGATCCGTTTCATGAGATGGGAGATGTTCAATGGGAAGCTTTCAAAGCATTAGTTCGTTTGGCAGGTCCTAAATCCAAGCCTTCTCTCTCGACTAAGTTTGTTAAGAAGATGGAGGAGATCCCTTCTCTGGAGCTATCTCCAGAGGAGCCTTGTAATCTTGCCCTCCTTCTGGCAGAAAACACCCTCATTGGAAAGTTTACAGGGTTATGGCCTAGCCCCAAATTGGTGGAGGCATGGATGGAAGACCGTTGGAAGCCGCTGATGCATGGAATCGTTTCTCTGCATGCAATAGGCATGGGTTTTTTTGCCTTCAGCTTCTCGCAGAAAGAGGACCGTGATCTAGTTTTCAGATCTGGACCCTATTTCATGGGATCGAGGGGGTTGTTCTTAGCCCCCTGGACTCTTGATTTCAATCCTGGAGCTGAGATCACCGCAGCCCCTGTTTGGGTTAGGCTGCCTCATCTTCCTTTACATCTCTGGGGGAGAGGATCTCTGGAAGACATTGGAAATAAGCTTGGGCGGTTCTTGGACAGTGCGGAGCCGAAAGGGGGCCAGTTTACCTGCGCTCGTATTTGTGTTGAGGTTAACCTCGAGAAAGGTCTTATGGAAGCCATTCAGCTCTCCCTGGGAGAATGGTGCCATATCCAAGAGCTGGATTACGAGCAAATACCTTTTAAGTGCCTCCAGTGCCATGCTTACGGTCATTTCGCAAAAAGCTGCCCCAAAGCCTCTGTGGATGCGGGACCAACCAAAGAAGGTGATTTTCAGCCAGTAACTAACAGGCGAAGGCAGCCAAGGTGAAAGGAGCCAGCCCAGGCCCCGAAGGCCACTCACTCAGTAGAGGCAACTCTAGAAAATAAAAATAGCTTTGATGCGCTGAAGGAAGATGAAGTCCTAGAACCAGAAGCAACAGCAACTAAGGAAGATCCTCCGGCAGAAGAAAGCCTTCAGGATCCCGCCCCTCTAGAATCAGTAGTAGCGAGGGAGATTCGGGCTTCAGATCCTGAAGGCCCAGCAGATCTGGCTGTTTCAATCCCCTCTAGCGGCTCTGTGGAAACTTCTGAACCTGAAGACATTTCAGTCCCGTCTCCACCCCTTACCCGAGGGCGAAAGTCCAATAAGGCGCGTAGAGAAAAGGAGGCGGCCTCCAGCATTTCTTTAGGTTCTCAAAAAAAGCTGGATCCTTTCTTTAAGGGGTAGATTTCATCCCACTTGGTTTAATGCTTTGCTTCTGTCTTCTACTTTGCTCACAGTTTGTGAGAATTTACTCATGTCAGCATTCTTTGTCATTTTCTCGAATTAGCTCTAGACGTAGATGGGATTTGTCTCCCAAGACTTTCACAAGAAGGTTGGCAGCACTGCTAGAGGTCACCAACTTTCTTCAGATTTGTATCTTTCTGATTCTGGCTAGCCAGACTGCCGATTAATGCAACATAACCGTTCTTGTTAAAAAAAAAAAAGATTATTAACAAATAACTGGTAGATATGCATGGATAATCAGTAGTTGATGCATAGATACAGTTGTGCAACCACGCACGGAGAATAAATAACTTTTTTGTGGCACTCAACTTGCATTGTAAGGAAAAGGCCTTGTAGCGGAGGTTTTTAGTGTTCCAAGATTGGTCAAAATTTTCAAAAAAACTTCCACTACAACCTCCACAAATGGTATCGGATGTTTTAGCGGAGGATTTTACGAGAATTTAATATAACAAAAAAATCTCAGTGATCAAAAGCTTTAACAAGGTTTGTTTCACCAGTGCGCTTCTACCAAAGATGCACCAATGCGCTTCTACCAAAGATGCACTAATGCACTTATGACAAAGATGCATCGGTTCACTTATGTTAAAGATGCACTGGTGTGCTTATGCAAAATATGCACCGATGCAATTCTTCCAATGATGCACTGGTGCACTTCTGTTAAAGATGCACCTAGGCATTTATAGCAAAGATGCACCAATGTGCTTAACCAAAGATGTACCAGTGCGCATTCACCAAAGAGGAGCACCAATGTTTTTTAATTAGTATTAGTTCTTACTATTGTTTAATAATGAATCTCTTATGTGCAATTTTAAAATGAAATACTCGTTGAATATTAAACAAAAAATATAATTTTGATAGTTTGAAATAAAAAAAATACAGTCAAAAGCATATGAAATAAGACATTATCAATAATAAACAAAATATGAAAATGTTTAATAATTAATATTGAAATATTAAGCATTACAATTTATTGTAATGGTGATGAAACCAACCATACAAAACCACAGTGAGTATCAAACCACTCCATTTACCACTTAAGGAGTGGATCTCTTGCAATTACGAAACCACTCAATCGTTACATGAAAAATATTTGATGAGAACTCTCCAAAACCACTCATCCACTAGAGATAATATCTCAGACCAAAGAAGAACACCAATGTGCCCATGCCTTAAAATATGACCATTAGTGCACTTATACCGGTGTGCCTTCACCAAAGAGGAGCATAGACCTCAAAGCACCTTAACATAAGAGGAGCATGTTAGAAAAACATGATCACATAGCAATAACAATAAACAATAAACAATATGCAAATATTAAAACACAACACAAGAGAGACACAAATATAATGTGGTTCACCCAAGATGGGCTATGTCCACACAGAAATTGCGAGTCCTTTATTATTATATCGTCCAGCAAAATGAAGGGATACAACCTACAACAACCCTGTTGCACTTCCTCTTCACTCTCTCACAGTCTCTCTCTCACAATCACAAAGATCGTTTTTACAATGCTACAATACAATACACAGCCGTATTACAATGCCTTCCTTTTAGAAAGGGAATACCATGGGAAAATACCATTGGCTACCCAAAATCATGTTCTTGTAAATCACCCATTATTGACCAAATCATGACTCTGAAATTACAACATTTTACAAGGCATTTTTTCCTTAATTTTTCCTACAAGGGCGCTGCACCCAAACCCTTGGTAGAGGGGGGCTCCAAAAATAGTCGTTGCCCCCCCTAGACCCCCCTAATGACGCTAGTGGGGGGTGGACCCCCACATCCCCCGTTAGGTGTTGTGATCCAAACACGACTGAAATAACGTCTATGAATCAGGAAGATCAGGCTCCACAACCAACAGAGCACCAGTGCGCAATTTCAATAGTGGAGCACCAATGTTTTTTTTACAAAATAATATTGGTGCATATGGGTTATGGAGGATTAGTGTGCCCACTCCTTAAACATAGCACCGATGCGCCTTCACCAAAGAGGAGCACTACCACAAGTGCACCTTTACCAATGAGGAGCACCAACACCAGTGCCCCTTATCCAAAGAGAAGCACTGGCCATGCGCCATTACAAAAGTGGAGCACTGCTTTTTTTGTTGCTAAAATCACATTGGTGCACATGGGTCATAGAGCATCAGTGTGCCTAAACCAAAGATGCACATGTGCATCTAAACCAAAGATGCACAGGTCCGCCTAAACCAAAGATGCATCAATGCGCTATAATGGTTTTGAGCGCACCGATAAAAAACATCCGCTAAACCTCTGCATGCCTGCCTCCGTTAAAAATATTTGCTATAAACAAAAAATGAACATGTTTTTGGGGGGGTTCCGCTACAACCTACGCTACGAGGACTTTTCCTTGTAGTGTTGTGACATGACCTATCGGTGTTCACCGACCACAAGTGAAGTAATTATTGTTTGTTTATAGTTATTGTTGTAGGAATGGATCCCTCTATTTAAAATATATTGTGATTTTTAGTTGTTAATCTCCCTACAATTACAACTTATGTAGCTCATGAGAGTAAAGCAACTTTTACCGAGAACAAAGCCTTCAATCTTTTTAGAAGTTATTACGTGTTTATCAACTCGCTGCTAATTGTTAAGTGTTTATCAACTTAGTTGTTACGTGTTTATCAACTTAGTTGTTACGTGTTTATCAACTTACAATTTACGTTTTAACTTTCTTTGTAGAAGTTGTTAAATTTTACCTTTCTTTTTAGAAGTTGTTAAGTGTTTATCAACTTACAATTTAAGTTTTACCCTTAATCAAATCAATCCATCTCATAATATCAATTCTAACATAAGTAATGCAAGGTGTGGTCGTAGGAGTTGATCCCTTAACCTAAGCCATATCATGATTTGTAGTTGTCAATTCCCCTACTCTATAATACTTCGACAAAGGCTCAACACGAATACAAGTGCCATGTTTGGTATAGGGTTGGTTAGATACAAATCCTTTACTTCGACAAAGGTTTAGCACGAATATGAGGAATGATAAAGTCAAAAGGAATAAAGGGTGTAGTGAATCTTAAGAAATGTTATTTTTAATAATTTTATAATTGTATTTATGAAGTAATAATTTGTGGTTTTTTATGATCATGAATTAATAAGTTTTTATTCGTATATTAATATTTTTAATTTTTTTTATTATTAAAATTTATAAATAATTTAAATTTTTAATAGATATTTTATTCATCATTATAAATTTAAACAAAAATTTAAAAAAAATTATTATCCTAAGGGGATTCATTATTCCACAAACATCCGTGACTTTAAATTATATTATTTTAGTTGATGAAACATTATCTTTGCTATTCATTATTCCACAAACATGAAAATATCAATTTAATGTTAATTGGAGTATGCCTTAAATTATTATTTTACTAAATGAAACATTATTTTTGGTATACAAAAACTATACACAATTTTAATAATAGGCTCTCCTTTATGAAAGCATGGTTATCATTACAATGTAAGAGATTATTGGCTTTCTAAAATTATTCTTAATTTTAGATAAAATTACTTATGTTTCAAATAAAGGTGGCTTAAAGATGCCATGACTCTGTCACTTTGCAAAATACTGATAACATTAAAAATATTATTGCTTGTAGGTTTAAAGAGAAATTGTGGTGCAAAAAAGATTTAGAGGTGGAAAGAAAGTTAAGTTCTCATAACTAGATCATTAATCGTAATCTTGAAGATCAAAATTATATTTCTCTTAATGAACTCAAAGGTAAAAAATAATATTACTAAGAACGAACTCTCATGAGCTTTATAGTGAAATTGGTGTTTGAAACCTAGACACCTAAAACCTAGTGGTCTTTGTGAGTCTATACACATTAAAGATGAAAATTGCTCTCTTAGAATGCCCTGCCTACACCCACATTACATCTCATTTCCATAATCTTTGCTCCAAGGTTGACCTCTCTAACTGTCTAACTCCTCAAAACTATGGCAAGCTAGAAACACTCATTTTTAAACTTTTAAGTATAGAAATAATATTATAAAACAAATCAAATAATTTATGTATTATATTTTTTCTTAAGTTTAATAAACCAAATTTGGTCTCAATAAGCATTAAAAACCATTATTATTATTATTAAAAAACAATTTAATTGATTAATACATCATCAAATTATTAAGATGTATAAATTCTCTTTAATTATATAAAAACATAATTTACATTCACCTAATTAAATATACTAATCCAAAATAATAATAATTAATAATTAACTAAAAAATAAAAAATTCATCCACATACATCTTATCCAAATTCGATCACATACAACATAGCTTGTTCTTAGCCAAATTTTGACATCTTATCCAAATTCGATCACATAAAAGATAACTTGTTCTTAGCCAAACTTTGACGCACAAAAAAACGCAAGGATATTTTAGAAATTCAATTTTATGCTCGATATCACTTGTGCTCTTCTAGAGTCTCACCTAACCATAGATATAGATTATTGCAAAAATAATTGAAAACAAGGACAAGTTCAAAAATATTTTTGAAAAAATAAAATTATTATTATATATAAATTAAAATGTTTATAATATTTAAAATGATTGATTTAAATATTTTATTAATATAATTTTAAGACTTTGATTTAGAGTCTTTTTAGAGTTCTTATTGTGTGCAAACAAAAAATTACTACTTCAAATAATTTGATAATTTGTTTATGGTTGATAAGGAAATAGGCTTCCACTCTTATTAAATATTTAGTTTTGTGTAGTTAAAGTTCTAAAAAACCTAGCCTTTAAATTATCAACAACAATTTAAAGGTGTAGCTAAACTATATACTATTTTTATTAAATATTTGACTAGTTTTTTGGTGTGAGAGTAATTGTTGAAATAACAGTTTCGGATATTTGGAATTGCTTAATTGAAATACCCTAATGAAAGATGCTGAAATCCATTTTTGGAATCAAAATTGCAATTTCAAAAAATAACGAGAAACCCAATTATGACAAAAAATGCAAAATGGTATACACTTTAGCTTTACTACATTTTAAAGTCATACTCTAAAACCTAAAAACAATTTTATACTTTAAAATAAAATACCGCTAATTTTTTTTTTATTTGACAAAATCTAAATTTTATTATGTTTAATAATAATTTTAATGATAAAAACGTATTCAACACCTTCAAAAATTCCTAAAACATCCAAAATATATCATTATTTAATAATTATAACAATTTTTTTTAACAATGTCCCATCTCATCTCATTATAAGTTGAACTATCTAAATAAATCCCTACAATATCGAGAAACACTTAGCCTTTAACGCTTAAAACCTAGATTATTAATTAATCATAAATAATCATTAAATTAATAATATATATATTTTAATAACAATAATTATTTGGTTCTAAAATCTGGAGAAACACTTAGCCTTAAACACATAAGGCCTCGATATTAATTAATCATAAGTAATTATTAAATTAAATTAATCTATATATTTTAATAACAATAATTATTTGATTAAAAAATAATTTTCCACTAAGTATGGCTGTTGAAAAAATTTGGAAAAACAAATTAATTAATCAATATGAAAAAATACTTTAGATATGAGATAACTATAGGTGTTTAAAAAATTGAAGATATAGATATATAGATTAGTTAAATAAATTAGAATATAGTTAAATTATGGTATCCATACATTGTCCCGACAAATATGCCACGCCCGACGGGACCATCACGATTCTTCAATCTCCACGTGACGAGTGTTCAAGTGCAACAGCTACCTGCCAATCTTCACGTGCCACGTGTTTCGAGGCGAACCGCCAACTGCCAGTGAGACGAAAGACACGTGTGAGTGAGAAGCCGCCATTACGCGTGCTAGGTCGTCAACTGTGGCGCGGTCCGCACTACGTCACATGACGTACTTGACGGGAAAATTTTAACAGCACCGTGGAAAATATTCCGGCAGGAAACAGTTCAAACGAATCTACCTGCTTCTGCTGTCCGGACGGGAATTTTCAGTCGAGAAGTAATTAGACATAATTTATTATGAATGGTTTTACTATGCATGTGGGATAATCACTGCTTTCCTCGTGGCTGGAACAATATATAAATCAGGCTGGGGGCAGAGAAAGAATTCGTAGAGAGTGAGGCAATTTCTGTGAGCGTTTTGATGTTTGGCGAAGCAACCCCTTTTTCTCAGTTGTTCCCGCTTCTTTGAATCCCATTCTCTTATTCATTCCATTTTCTCGACGGCACCGCATTTTTAATTTGGGAGCCTTGGAGCTCTTTTTCTTTTTGTTTTTCCAACGATCCAGGAGCTAGGAGTGCTTCAGATCCATATCCAGATTCATTTGTTGTTTTGCATTTTTTTTGTTTTTTTCTTCTAAATAGATACTCTGCAAATTTGTGTTGGTTGGTTTTTTCTGTAGTTAAATCATTTTAGAACTAGATACTGCATAGCTAATTTACAGGCTGCATCAATTAGGTTACTAGAGGTGTTTTCGGGGCCTCTGTTAGGGAAGAGGGGTATTTTTTTAAAACCTCATCCCAGTATTTTTTTGTTTTCCTTTTTATTCTGTTGTCCATTCTTCTGGCAAGATTTTTATCATTGCCTCTGAATTGGTCTTTTTGTATTTTTAGGTTTTATAGGGTTTGTTGTTGTTTGATCTTGAATTTTTACATGGATCGGCAACGCTCTGAGTGTTCTAAACAGGCGCAGAGATTTGATCTCTGTACTAACCTGGCAGCAACGGTGGATTTAATCACTGATCCTCTATGTAACGAGGGCCCCGATAAACAAGAGTTTATATTTCCAACTCTTGCCCGTCACCAGAATTTGGGGTTTCCCAATGCAAGTATGCAGGAGATGTTCGAGGAATCCGCATCCAGCTCGTCTTCTCCCTCTAATGGAGATGCGAGGTTGGAGGGTTTGGATCCTTGGAATAGCTTAAGAATGTCACAAGCCTCTTCGGCCTCTGTAAATTCTGAAGTCTTGTGTTCTTCATCATCGTTTTTCCCCAACTTACCATCTAATGGCTTCGGCCACTCTGATGGGCTGGCATGGTGCCCTAGTTTTCAAGGGTCGAACCAGTGCAACGCAGAATCCATTGGATCGGCCATGGTTTTGTATGAATTGTTACCTGTACAGCAGATTCAGCAACTACAGCAGCAACTTCAATGGCAACAACAGCAATCAGCAGCGGCGTCAATTCACCATATGGGTCGTAACCCTCTGGGTCCCCGAGCTCAGCCCATGAAACTGCACAGCGGTGGCCTGTCGAAGCCGGCTAAGCTTTACAGAGGCGTGAGGCAGCGCCACTGGGGTAAATGGGTTGCAGAGATCAGGTTACCAAGAAACAGAACCAGGCTATGGCTAGGGACCTTTGATACAGCAGAGGAAGCGGCCATGGCTTATGACAAGGCTGCTTACAGGCTGAGGGGTGAGTATGCAAGGCTAAATTTTCCTCACCTTAAACGCCATCTGGAAGCGAATTCCTTAGCTCCCTGGACTGGGAATTCTGTGCTGCCTTCGGCTGTTGATGCCAAGCTGCAAGCAATTTGCCAGAGCTTGAAACAACCTATGGAAAGCTTGCCCAAGACTGAAGAATCGGAAGAAATTTCATGCGCAAATGAGAATTCAGCCTCCCTGGGGTCTGTGGGGGATGAAGATGCGAAGAAGAATGATGTTGTGTCTGTCAAGTCTGAGACTTCGGAGTCTGATAGTAGTGATGATTCCACCATTACTGCATTGAATTCAGCTGGTGAATCAGAATCTCTTTCGGCCACCAAGTCGGAGACACAGGCAGAGACAGAAACAGATACTTTGTGTAGCATGCCATCCTTCTCAGCGGAAGATCTTGACGATTATTGGCTCACTATTCCTTCTCTGGACATGGACATTAACTGGGATATGCTCTCCTAATATTGAAGCTGGTTGTAATAGTGTAAAGTTAGCATTCAGTTATTGCAATTTTTAGTAAGGCGGACTGTACTTACACATGTTGTTAGCAGAACGATAAAAATAAATTAAATCTTCATTTGTAAATTTTCATTTATTTGTCAATATGAATTTAATCTTGGGGTGTTACTTGTAAAGAAATTTTTTATTTGAAATTTATCTATGGCAAATTTTTTCATTAGCTATTTTTTTCTTCCAAATTTCACAGAGAGCATTAACCATCAAACTTGAAACTCAATCACATACTGACCAAACTTAAATACCTTTCTTCTCTCTTTTTTTAAAGCACCCAACTCAATATTACATTACCCTGCACAATTAATTTCATGCAGAATACCGTAGCCTAATTAATTTCATGCGGATAACACTTGTCATGTTCTCTTTTCAAACAGTGAGTAATGGTGATTGAGGACTCAGCCGAGCAAACTTCTCTTTCTATGATCACTTTGTCTTTACCTCTACTTCCAACACCAATTTACATGCTCTTATTTATTTATAGAGGTTTCATTTATACATTTATTTCATTGTATGTCTATTTTTTCATTTTTAATTAGTATATTTTTAGTTTTTCGTAGTTCTGTTACTGTGTGGTTTATGGTCAATCTTTGAATAGTCACAGGTTATCAGCTTTTTTATCATCTCTTTTCTTTGTGTAAAATTTTTCACAGTAGTTAATCATTGTATCGAAGCTTGTAAAAATTTCACTGTTTGGCAACCTGAATCTATCATACAGTCAAGTTCATAACACTTAAATTTTGGCGGACAAAACTTTGTTTTTATGGAGAACTTAGGACCAGTGAAGAGTCCTAAAGAACCTAGAGAAGGTTCTTCATCCTGGCAGCTTTCTTCTTCCGAGTCACTAGTATGTTTTGGATTTTCAGGTGTATGTTATGGATTTTCAGAGGCTTTGGGGACTGCAGTGCTTCAGTACTATAAGCTCTGGACTTTGGGTGTTACTTTGGGCGTTTCTAACACAATGAAATTTCACAAGCTTTAATACCATTCTTTTTTTAACTGATCTTTACCCCTTAGCACTTTCCCTCTGAGGCAGTCTCTTCTTTCAATACTCTACTGGTTCTACCCCTCACTGACTACCCTCCTGCTAATCATTATCCTGTGCATTGCTGGGTTGGTGCCCACCTTCATTTCTTCCTTTTTGAGATTAGTAGTTTGCTTCAGTGACGATGGAGGAAAGCATCGAAGGATTACCCTCCATCAATGCCCCTAGACAGTCTATGGGCACTCTTTTTTAACGCTGTGGGCTGAGATTTTCAGTATATCTACCTTCCTATCTTATGTGGCACGGTCTTGGAATAATCTCTATGCCTCTACTCTTCTTACTTTGGCTCTTGAATAGATCTGAATATTAGAGAATCATGTGGTTGGGTTCTTCTACAAAGCATTTTACTCCTCATCCAATGTTATCTGGGGCTATCAGTGGTTTCGGCTTCCACAGATACTCACCTGTTGGCTTTCTGGTAATCTTTTCACACACTGCTATTTATTTTTGTATGGAAGGAATTGAATTGTATGATACATTTTATGCATTGAGCAGTGTAACATTAAGTGAATGCAATAAAAGGGATTGAATTTGAAACAATTCAGTTGTTTCAGATCCAATGATATATATTTCAACAAATATTACATTTATCCCTACATTGCTAGGTGCTTATTGATAACCAATTGTTTTATGATTTTTGTGAAGCTTTTCTAGGTGACCAACTTTTGTAGCAAGCAACTTCACCTCTTAGACCTATGGATAATCCTGCTTTTCTTATTCATTCATAGCAGGGACCGGCATCACCAATTCTTATTTTAGGTGTCTTCAGTAGAAGACTATCAGGTTGTTGTATCGTCACCATTTTTATTAAGAAGATAACAAGCCATTTAATAAAGTACGTTAATCTTGTAGCAAATAGTTCTTAATTTCATTTTTTTTTACTCTATAAATGACAAGCTATTTAATGAAGTTAATTTTGTAAGAGTTAGTTTCTTGTCAGTTAGTCTTGCAGTAAAAGGCTCTTAGTTTCTTGTCTGTTTGTTTTTATAATTCTAGAAAGATTTTTGGCAAAGGTAGGAATTGCAAGTTTTAATCATCAAAATTGCAATTGCAATATAGAGTTGTTCCAATGAAAATGGAGTCTACAAATTCATGTGCAGTGTCAGAATTTGTACAGTTACAAAATTTTGTTATCAAATCACAATCTTTCATTGCTGAATTCTGTCAAATAACCTGGAGGAGGAAAGGGTAGTTTGCACCAAAGATAAATCAGTTAATCTTGTAGTAAATGGCTCTTAGTTCCATGTCAGTTTTCTTTATAATTCCAGCATGATTTTTGGCAAATGTAAGTTATAATGACTGAAATTGCACTTGCAATATGAAGTTGTTCCAATGAAAATGGAGTCTAAAAATTCATATGCAGTGTTAGAATTTGTGAAATTACAGAGTTTCGTTATAAGAGGGAAATTTGCTCCAAAGAGTAGATGGCTACCCATTTAACTCACTGGATATTTTGAATATATAGAACCATGGCAAATCTCTATTACACAATATCTCACCAAAATGCATATTGATCTTTCGTTTCTCAAATTTCAACAGCAATAGATTGAAAGTCTGAAAGGACAGAGTGGGCAATTGTCAAAGATTCTCACAAACCCAGGACTTCTGGTCTAGCTCAGTTTACATATCCCCATGTCCTTAGTTGAGGAGAAGTGAACTTGTTCTCTGGAATTTCAACTATTCCAGAAAGACTCTCAACTTGTCTGAAATGCCTTTCTCCCTTGTCGTCTTCCATGGAGATCCCACCAGAACAGCTGAAAGGCGACTGACTATTTTATCTATCAGTTCATCTTGTTTAATATTTTTGGAAATATGATACTATTCTCTCTATCATTTCGTCTTCTCAACTTGTCTAATATTTTTTGAAATATGATACTATTCTCTCTATCAATTCATCTTCTCAACTTGTCTAATATTTTTTGAAATATGATACTATTCTCTATCAATTCATCTTCTCACTATTTTTGGATATATGATCATTTATATCACCCTCCATTACTGCATTTGTATGCAAGCAATCCGAGGTATTGGGATGACGCTTATGAATAGAAGGGCTCTCAGGTATTTATAGCACCCTAAAGCTAAATGACCAATCTATAGAATTTGTAATTTCCCATTTAGTCGATAGAAATTTCTGCTCTAATCTAAAAATTAAAAACTAACTAAATCATAGGTATTACAAATTTACATAGGCTTTTACATTATTCAATTATATCCTTTCGAGGGGGATGAGATTTTGTATGCCTGAGCTCTAAGACGCACTTTATGCATGCCTCTATCTGCTGATCAACATGGCATTTTACTATTGTATAGTACTGTTCAAGGAAAGTGTCATTCTGCTAAAGCAACATGGCACCTTGGTATAGTACTGGTTAAGGAAAGTGTCATTATGCTAAAGCAACATGGCACCTTAGTATGGCATAACATTAGGAATGTAAAGAGTTTTATTTTAAATATTCATAATTGGGATAGACAAAAAAATGTTTAGATATTGGATTCGCTCAATTTTTCATTGCATCCAGAAAAGCCAAGTGCTCTTCAACCCAGTATAGGGAAGATCCACATAGATCCATTTTAAACCCAGATATATCAAGTACCGGTTAAAAAATGTGCACCTCAAGAAATTGGATCCCTCTAGGTGCTTGATAGATCTCTGTTTAAAATGCATCTATGCTAGTTGTGAATAAAAATAGTATATAAGTGATATTTCACTTGGTTGTATCCGATGTCAATGTGGGTCTTAGTGGTTGAGATTTGAGATTGAGTGCTTCCATGTAAACAATATAGTCTATATCGTAATGGTTGTAGAGTCCTTTGTGTGTGTGAGAAATTGGGTTTTCTCCAAAGTCAAAAGAATTTAACACATTCAACAAGTCTAATTGGGTAAGTGGATCTTAATAGGACACTTTATCCTTGTAAATATTATTTTTTTGAATAAGTTTTGTATAACTGAATAGGTACAACAATTAAGAACATTTGCGTAATGCTTAAAAGAACCAAAAACAAGGAGTCTGATATATCAAGTCCTACAATATTAATTTTTATAAATTTTTTTGTATACCTGAATAGGTATAATAATTAAGAACATGTGTCATGCTTAGAAGTCATAAGTTTGAATCCAAAGAGGGGTAGAGTATATACACCTCCATAAACTAATTGGTGAAATTGTTGCATGGAAGGGGGCTTCTTGTCCCGCAAAAAGAACAAAAAAACAAGAGGTCTAATATATCAAGTCCCACAAAGAGAATCACAAACAAGGGGGTCTAATAGATCAATTTAGCCCTTGGGTGGCTTGTGATCTTTGTTGTCATTGTTAAAATCAATCAAATAATCATGACACTACATTAATGAATATAGTGTCATTATGAAAGACAGTACCAAAACCTATTATGAAAGGGCAATAACAACTATATAGCACTATGCCACATAAAGACAAATCTTTAATAAACTTGTTTTCAATATTATAAATACATTGAAATTCAAAGTTAAAATATATAAGTCACATATAATTTATAATACATTTTTAATCTAGTTTTTATTAACAATTTTTTTATTATAAATAATTAACCAAATAAAATTTAAGACAATATTACTTAAAAAATATTAAAATTGTGTTTAATTTAAAAAATATATTAAAATTATTTTCCATTTAGTGAATATGAACCATTTTTAATAATTTTGTTTCTATGTAACCCAAAACATCACCATTCAATACCAATAGTTTTATGAAGAGCAAAAGATATTATAAGTGGGCTTTGAATATGGATAAACATCACCCTAGTGATATTGGTTTATGAAAAGCAAAATATATTATAAGTAGGTTTTGAATATGGACGAGGAAGAAAACATTTCCCTCTATCTACTCGATTTAAAGCCTTATAAACATATTCTTTTATATACATCATTCAAATATCTTTAATAATAAAATATTGTATCCCATGCCCTAGAATGGATGTTTTTCACGTAAATGGGAGGTTGAGGCTCAAATCCTAAAGTGGAAGGATTAACATGGATTCTATTATTGAGGTACAACAACGTGCCTATCAGATTGTGCATGTGCTTGTGCTTGGTGACATGAACTTGTAAAGTATACGGCTTCGTATTTGCAATGTTAAGGCATTTATGTGACCCCTTAGAAGACTTCGCTTTTAGAAAGAAACAAAGATTGTGACCCCAACCTTGTGATGAAAACAAATTGTTGGACTTTATAATTTTTTTTAAGCTTTATAGTGTACATGCACAAGAGTATCATGAAGTTTATCAACCCATAATTGTTTTTCATGTGTAAAACTATCAAAACTTAAATATAGACACATACCTCATGCATGGAGTATCATTTTAAACTTGTCAACATTTGTTTCTCATGTATGGGAAACAAAAAACTATAAATTGGCTTATGCTCAAGTACATTTTCAAAATGAACAGTTTGTCAAAATAACCTTTCTAGACATAAAAGGTCGAGCAAAAAAGACTAATAGCTTCAAAAACTAGAATTCCTTGACTACTAACAACAACAAAAAAATTGATAAAGAGAAAAACACGGGGGTTACTCGGAATTGCAAGCAGCTTCAGCATCTTCGGGCTTCTTTTCCAGTTAGGGACACCGATAGCCTTTCGATATGGAGGTGCTATCCAAATCTTTTTTAACAGGGAGCGCCTCGATTTTCCTGAAGGAGGAGAGGTCCACCTTCCCTCTGTGATCCACCTTTTTCCTTTTATAACCACTGGTTGAAGCAATATTAGTTTTATCTTGAGCTGTGAGGGGCTCTTTTTCAGTTGGTTTTTTTTTTGTCTCCATTTTTTAACAGGGAGCGCCTCGATTTTCCTGAAGGAGGAGAGGTCCACCTTCCCTCTGTGATCCACCTTTTTCCTTTTATAACCACTGGTTGAAGCAATATTAGTTTTATCTTGAGCTGTGAGGGGCTCTTTTTCAGTTGGTCTTTTTTTTTGTCTCCATTTTTTAACAGGGAGCGCCTCGATTTTCCTGTTCTCTATTGGCTTGGAGACCAATAAGGGACTTGGAGAGGGAGAAGAGTAGATAGCCGAAGCCAAAGATAGAGGAGGTGGGGAGTTGTTGTCCCCTCCATAATTTTGAGACCTCATGAGAACCTGAGCCAAGATATTTCTTATAGTCCAATAATGCCTGCGTCACACTCGAGCCCGTTGACCTACCAGTTGTTGCACAGCCATTTCTTCTTCCCAATCATCCAATATATTCCTCAGATGAGCCAAAAAATAGCTATCAAAACCACTTTTAGAGGATTATTTGTTTCCCCTGCGTCCGGAGCTTCCTAAGCCTATGCTAGCATGTCGTGGGGCAGCGCGCAACCTCCTAGACATGTTTGCGGCCAAAGGATGGGGAAGAGACCCAAACACCTGCGAATTGTACATCCGATGAAGAGCAGGAGAGAGCCAAACTACCCAAAATCCAGAAGAGGGAAGCCAAATAACGTTTCTAAACTTGACCAAACCCAAAGAAGGATTCCTCTAGCACACTGAAAATAAACACAGTTTGAACACCAACCATGAAAAAACAAAAAATGGAAACATTCCTTACTGAAATTCCCAATATAATCCACCTTGGGAGACATAGAACTGCTACAGGGAGCCATGATTAGAGTTGTACCTCCACCCCAACTACACAGAGCAGTGACGGCGAGTAACATTAAAACCTAAGTCGTTGAAAAAAGGAACGATTTAATGATCATGATGTACGAGCCTAACTTGAACCACACGGTTGATGGAACCATGGAGTCGTGTTCCCATCCACATGTGGCATATGATCTTCGAGGACACTCGCATCTGGGTAGTTGGACTATATAACTAATTTGATTTATATAATTAGTTATTTCCATGCATTGCAAAACTTTTACTTTTTAGTAGAACATTAATTGATAAAATATTAATATAGAAAGTTTAAATTCAGAAATATATATATATATATATATATATATATATATATAGTTCTAAAAAAATAAATTAAGTAAATATAAAGAGAAAAATATATGATTACTAGGAATGCACCTTGATTGGGGACATTGACATTGTTGGAACATATTTGGAGTGTGGAGAGGAAGAAGTTGATTATTTGGTTGATCCTTTAGAAGTACCCATTTTGGTTAAGGGGAACTTTGCAATAAGGATGGATGAAAGTTTAGGTAATAAGAATTCTTTTGAAAGAGAGTTGTTAAAACCAAGGTACAAATCCTTACTAGATAAGTGGATAGTTCTATTAACAGAGTTTTTGATCTATCATAAACTGATGTTAGGTTTGACATCTCTTGGATTTTTGATAGGATAGGGATCAAGGATCTAGGGAAAGAGTGTTAACGCACACTTGAGGGGAATGGACCTTTATTCTCCCAAAAGAATTGGAATATTGTGATGCTTTTATTGCCAGTAAGGTTTGTAACTTTAACTTTGAAGGAGCTATTTTAGGTATTGCATAGCATGGGTTTTTGAAAGCAAGATTGAAGGAGGTAGAGATGAATTTGGGTAATTTATATATTGGAACCTTTGATACGAGATTTGAAGAAGGGTTTGCGGGAAGCAATGTATAAATAGGGGAAATATTGGGGATTTCACATGATATCCATGTTGCAATGCCTACGAGGGATCCATTGGCAAATAAGTGTATAAGGTAAAGGAGACCAACACAAATTTGGCAGGATTAAAGAAGATATCATGTTGGACCAGTTTGTAGAGATGGCGAGGAAGACTTTCCTCAATAGATTCTATGGGGAAAAAAATATTAAAGTAGTGGGTTGGACAATGGGTTGATTGTGGGTGGGGTCTAGTGCTGGGACACACCTTGACCTTTCATACATGGTCAAATGTGGGCTAGGGTTTTCATTAAATATGGAAGGAGATGCATAATTGATTCTAAAATATATATGGTATTTGGGCCATTGTGATGTAAACTAATATTCAAACCGATTCCTTGGAATCAGGAGGCTCGACTAACTTTAATTGCTTATTTTAGAAGTGATTTGTAACTGCTCAGACTATAGGGGTACAACTGCCACACAAATGCTATTTTTGGAGAGTTAATATTAAGTTAGGATTTGCATGCGCCTTGGAAGGCGAAGAAGGTTTTTGAGATTGAATAGGAAACAAATGTGTGAAAAATTGAAGATATGCAAGGATTTAGGAGGGAAAATAGGGAGATGGAGTCAGTTGTGAGCCTGTGATTTTGTCTCGTGCAGATGAATCTTATGTAACCTATTTTATCTGTAAATGAAAGATATTGTTGTAGATTTTCATGCATACCGTTGGACTATGATATTGTTATACTATTTACTGTTGATACGTAGGTAGTAAGTGTGATGATGAATTTTGAATCTCTCTATTTTGAACTAAGACATTGCATAAGTTTGGTAACAGAGAAAATCATCCTTGTGCCCGTTCTTGTTGTTTTGAGATTAGCGCTATAAGGAGACTGGATGAGTGATAGAGAGAACCATTAAATATGAGATCGTACATGCACTTGAAAAGAACCATGCAATCGTGTTTCTCTTGTGTGCAAGTCCATATTCAATCTCTAATTGCTCACTAATATTTGTGGTGAGTTGTAATGCTGAGATGTTAGGGTGTCAATACATAGACCTGACTTGAGCATGGACTTTCCACTATTCAACTCCTTCATCTACATGAGAAATTTGGCCCGTTGGATTTTTTTCTTTCCTACTATTCAATGTAAGGTTGTTGAGGGAAAGGTGCATGATATAATGTGAAGGCATGAAATGCATGCATGGAGGCTCATATAGAGATTGCCTAAGAGATCAAAGACATGGATGTCTAGCATGTTTGTTGAATAGAGGATGTACTTGATTGTGCTGTTAGTTTTCCTTCCTCAGTCTCGCCATATTTAGATTCCATTTATGCCTTGGGAAGCTTGATAGGTTGATTCCATCCTTAGCATCATGGATATCAAGTTGAAAAAGGTGAGAAACATGTTTACATACTAGATTATTGTTAATTGTGAGTGAAGATTGTTGAATAAGCCATCAACATTGGAGGAGACACAACTCTTGTAGATTGGGTTCCAGGTTACCCCTTCAAGGTGGTGTAGAGTAGTTCTTTGGGTTGAATCTTTATCCCCTACCCTTGAAGAGCTTCATACAAAATTATCCTTGGTTCCTTCAGAGTTAATGGAGGGATGATCACATGCTGAAATTTCGAGAGTTGAATATTGTTGAGAAATGAAGTCATTTTGTATCGTACCATGGAGTATAAATTTGCAGGTTTATTCTATGAGTTTGTGTTAATTTCTTCAAGGGGGTGAAGAATAGAAATATAATGTTGATACGTGGTCAATAGACCATCCACCTAGGAGTGGGTAGGGGAATAGAGTTGTATTAGTTAGTTGTTCCTTCAAATATGGAATTTTATCATGATGTGAGATAGAGGATAGCCAAACTGAGCAAAAGAATAAAGAAAAGACAAAGACTAAAGCCAACAAAAAACCAACAAAAGGAGTTTCAAGAATTAGAGTATGAATTGGAAGATTCGTGGTTGATGTTGGAGGAGTGTGAGAGACACAATGTTCAGAAGTCAAGAAGAAGGAATCTACAACAAAGACATTGAAGAGTTTTGAGAAGGTGAAAAATAATGGTAAGGATAAATACTCACATTGTGAAAAAGAGTTGTTTACAAGGAGGAAATTTATAGAGGTAAGGACTAGCCATGGGATAGAACTCCTAGAAAAGGGAAAGCTTAAATCCTTGGATGAGTTGGAAAAATTATTATTAGATGAAAGATCAATAAATTAGATTTGTGAAGATTTGGAGACAAATGATGAACTGGATGAAGTTGTTGAGTTGTTTTACCCTGAATAAGGGTAAGGTATTGAAGATTACAATACAAGAGGAGAAGAGTTTGAAGACTGCAATGAAGAGGAATGAAACCTATCGCAAGAGAAATCCCAACATGTTTTAACAACGAAAGCATACCATGATATAGAGGAAATTGCAGTAACGATGGAGATCTTTGGGAGACTCATATGTGATGAAGATTTATCAGTTTTAGAGAACACAACTAACCAACATCAACTAGAGGAATGTCTAGATAATTCCATGAATAATGAAAAGAGAGAAGACAAAGATTGCCTCTCTATTGGAGAAGAAATGCAAATGATTGAGAGAGAGAGAGTAGAGACATGTTAATTTGTGGTATAGTGGAGTACAATGCATAAAATTGAATAAAGAAGAACCATACAAAAAAAGAGTTGTCTTGTGAACATCACATTGAGTTAGGAAATGAAGAGAACCTCACAAAAGATAAATTGGAAAGCATGCTTAAATGGCATAATGCAAAGTAGATAGTACTTATGGAAAGTTTTCATTCCCTTAACTTTATTTCTGTTTTTAATGGTTTATGTGAACGTGCAATAGAAGGTGGTATTCGTGTTGCAAAAAAACACGAAGGATTTCAGGGGAGGAAGACCACTAAACCTTCAAGGAAATGGGAAAGGAGAAAAAGAACAAATTGGCAGAGGGGTATCTCTAATCCAACAAGAAGTTGGAAGCAAAAGAAGAAATGTGATGATTTGCAGAAGTGTCTAAATTGGTGGAAGGGAGTGTCATGCCTTGGTTCTTCAAGTCAAAAGGATGGTTCTACCATCTCACTCAAACTCTTACTTGGATGTTTGATGTAGTAGAATCCCGGGAAAAAAATGTAAAAAATGAGTTTTTAGGTTTCTTAGTGTGTCAACTTATAGAAGCTTGTTTCCAAATAAATTAGATTTGAACGAGGAGATTCACAATTTTAAAAATAAGGGGAGAAAGATGTAAGCCAAAATTCAAACCGATTCCTCATAATTATAAGGCTTTACTAACTTTAATTGCTTATTTTAGAAGTGGTTTGTAATTGCTCATACTTTGGGGGTACAATTGTCACATGAATGCTATTTTTGGAGAGTTAGTATTAATTTAAGAGATTGGCATGCACCTTGGAAGGTGGAGATTTTTTTTGAGACCGAATAGGAAACAAAGGTGTGAAAAGTTGAAGATATGCAAGGATTTAGGAGTAAGAATAGGGGGGATGGAGTTGGTTGTGAGCTAGTAATTTTGGATACTGGAGATGAGTCTGATGTAAAACCAGTTTATCTCTAAATGAAAGATATTGTTGTATATTTTCATGCACACTATTGGATTGTGATATTGTTATACTATTTATTCTTTATCTATAGGCGGTAAGTGTGATGATGAATTTTGAATCTCTCTATTTTGAACTGAGTCATTGTGTCACATTATTTATTTCATTGAGGAAATGAGAGTGAGGTTTCAATCCTATAAGAGAGATAAATTTTACTCAACCATTAAAGGATTAACTCAACGGATTTCCCTTAGAATTGAGGTCTTCAAATTTTTTATAGGAGATAGAAATGCTTTGGGCACCTTCATAGATCTTGATGACAATGTTTTGAGAAGTCTTAATTGGAAGATAGATAAGATCCTTATAGTTTTGGAATGAGATCAAGATCACGTAAGGTAGTCAACATAAAAATTGGATGGTGGAATTACTGATAATCCTTTGACTATGTTAAATTGCCCTTCCATTGTGTTCCCTTTCACACATGGGAATAATTAAAAGACGATTGTTCATAAAATATTATAAGAAGGTTTGGAGGGAAAATTCCTAGTTTATAAAAGAGAGATGACTCTTCATAACATTAGAGGACATTAGTCTGAAGGATAAATGGTCATTTTGAAAGGCAAGGAAGAGGGTTCAAGAAAAAGTAAGCCTTGTAGGGAAGAATACCTTGTTTTTTTAGAAGGGAAGTTTGATGACAAATGGTGAATTTAACTCAATAATACTTAAACCATTCAATTAGTAAATGGAAAATGAAATATATCCAAAGGTTTTTGAAGTAGAAGCACATAGGATTGAGATGTAAGTGGAAGTGCTCCAGATCCTAGCTTTTGGAGGAAGAGAAAAAGAACACCCTACCAAAAGCAATCACAAATTCAATGTCAGAGCTCCTTGATTTTGGGAAGCACTAGCATTTACCCTCCCCCTAAATTCATTAACAAACCTTCTAGTGCATTAAGTGTTACAAAACCGATGGCCTCATGGTACCTTTGGGGCCACACGATACTCTAACTACTATCTTGAATTCCCTTTGATACTCAATTTTGTTTTTATATTGTTTAAATTAAATATTTATAGAAGAACTATATATGTAATAAAAATCTAAATTTAATATAAACATACAAAAAATTGCTATTGTTAATTTCTACATGAATGCATTCGCTCAATGACATTAACTTCATGCATTTTAACCATACAAAAACAATAATTAATTAAAATACATAACATAAATAAATACCAATAATTTATACATATATGGAGACTTATCTAAACAACATAACAAACTAACTATAGAACAAGGACGTTTTTCCGAACCGTAGGCTCTATCAAGCCATATCGTTTTTTAGCAGGCCACCCCCGATCTAGGAATATTAAACCACAAGAAGGTACCAAGTTCTCTAGCTACAACTATCCCAATCCACTAACATTTCTTCCTCGTGATCTTGCACAACCCAAGGAACGGGGCTCCCTTCTCTAATTTAACGATCACTTGGGTTCCCTTCTCTGAGTTAACAATTCCTCAAGTTTGTTACCCTAATTCCCTTCTAGGTATCCAACACATGCCTACTAGAATCTCTCTATGTTAGGACTCCGGGGAACCCTATCGTTCTTGGTCTTCGTCCAAAACTAAAATATGGGTGATTCTGGTATATGAAGGTGGTTCATATCTAACAACAATTGATACCTCAATCATGTAGGAATGATGGTAGAATGGAGTAGTTCTCAACAATTATATGCATGATGCTAACTAACCAAGCGGCATGCCAAGAGAACAAGAACTAGACAAATGACATACATGGGATTTGACACTTTTTCATCTATGATCTCAAGCTTAGGATAATTAGCCTAAGATTATGGCTAATGAAATTTTATAAAGAGGGATTATGAAAATTTTGGATAAAAAATAATATTAAGGATAATGACTTAACTCCTAATTCAATAAAGGCATCTCCCTTTTCATAATCTTCTCACCCTCCCTCTTGTGGAATTCTAGTTCATCATCTCTTCTGCATCCTTTATTCAACAATATTAAAAAGTGAAAATGTACATAATTACATAATCTGGTCATGTTGGACATTCATATTTGACTTCTATCCATTTCAATAATATTTACATATTTATATACTGGGGTCAAAAAAGTGGTGTTACTTTCCCCTCCCCCTTAATTTATGCATCGTCCTCGATGCATATCAACACTATTTACATATACAAAATTTAAAAATAGTTGCATGTATGCCTCTCACATAGTATCATATATCCCACGCGTTGCTTCTTCATTGATGTAATGGGTCCACTAGAAATTTACCTATATGATGGCCCTGTTATAGAGCAACATCAATTTCCAGTCCAAGATATGCACTGGTAGAACCAATATGTCTCCTTCTGGTTCCACCTGAATCAAGGCCCAATCAATAATGTGCTTAGGATTAGGCACATACGTTTTCAATAAAGACACATGAAACAAATTATGTACTTTTATGCAGATAGGCAATGCAAGCTCATATGCAACATGCCATATCTTAGCTAATATTTCAAATGTCCCACGGTATCTGTGCGCTAGCTTAGGACATATTCCAAGCTTCATGGAATTTTTCTTTAGCCTAACTTTTAGATGCAAATGATCTCCAATTTTGAATTCTTTTGCTATTCTACATTCATTTGCATAACTTTTCTTTCTATCTTGTGTTGTTTTCAAATTTTTCCTCATCTTAACCATCCACTCTTCCATTTATTTAAGTAATTATGGCCCATTAGCCACTCCATCTGTTGGATTATCCCAATTGATTGGAGTATTGCATTTTATTTTGTATAAGGCTTCATATGGACTCATATTTAAAGTTGCATGATATCCATCATTATAAGCAAATTCTACCAAATGCAAATATTCTTCCCACTTTGATGACTGATCCATCACATACATTTTGAGTATATCTTCAATAACCTGATTAACCCTCTCAGTATATCCATCTATCTGTTGCTAACATGTTGTACTCATATTCAGATTTTTCCCAAATCCTTTAAATAAACATTTCCTAAAATTTGAAGTAAATTTTGAAACTCTATCTGAAACAATTGCTTTGGGCATTCCATGTAATCTTGCAATCTCCTTCATATAAATTTATGCTATGCTAGTTTACTTATGGGTTGACTTAATGATGCAGGAGCATAGGCTCAGGAAGATGAAGTCATCCATGACTTCATAACAGTCAAATGAATTCCAAGACTTAGGAACTTGCACATATGTAATTTCTTTTATTTTATAAAAGTGGAATAAATCTGGATAAGGATACTCAATCCTTCCATGTGTAACAGATAGGGTTGAGTTGAAGTCTGTTGAGACATTATAGTGATGAGTCGTAGGGCTCAGTTAAGTGTTTGAATAAAAATTGAGTTCCTTGATTATAGGATATGGAAACATAATCCTTTTGTATTTAAATCAGTTTGTTATTTTCTTAGATAGCTTAGTTAGCTTACAGAGCTTGTTAGCTCGCAGAAGCTTAGTTTATCTCACAGAGCTTAGGATAGCTCATAGATGGTTGCAGATAGCTCATAGAGGGTTGAGGATAGCTCCAAGAATCTTGTTTATCTTGCAAAGAGTGTGTGGAGTGCAAAACAGAGAGAGTGTTCTATGACTGGTGGATTGAATGAAGAACAAAGTTTTCATACTCTGCACATGTTTGCTTATTTAACGTATTCTTTCCAATATCTAGGAGCATGATTTTAATTCTACATGCATGTGTTTTAAATCTGATATGTTATTGAACAATTCACTAAGTTTGGGATTCATTTCCACATAGAAATTTGATCTACTCAGGATCAAATTCAATGATTTCATTCTAATCTGAAGAAAAACCAAAAAATCAATGGTTGTAGTTAAGTTCCGTAGCCAAGAGATGCTAATCCGCAGAGTTAGGTCATGATCAGCATCAAAATACAGATCGACGGTCACGATCCACCCCGCAATAGATCGACGGTTCGGGAAGAGGCTTGCGGGAGCGGAAAGGCGGAAGTCTAAAAGTTTGAGAATGAGAAAAGTTAGATTTCGATTTTCGAAGTCGGAAAGAGGAAAGTGGGAGAACATGAAAGGACTAAGGATGGAAGTTGGGTTTTCCAATTCCGAAGTCCGAAAGCCGAAAAAGTGAAGTGTGGAAGTGCGGAAGTGTAGAAGTGCAGGAAGTTGAAATTCAAAAGTCAGAGAAGTGAGGTTTCCGATTTTCGATTTCCACATGCAAAAAAGGTGAGTGCGAGAAGCCTACAAAGGAAGGGAGTGTCCAGAAAGAAGGTTAGACAGTTCTCCAAGCTGTTTAAGAAAATTAAGGCCTGTTAGATTTCAGTAACCTCGGTTTTGAGGTCTGTAAAAGGACAGTGCCATCAGAGTAGAAAAGAGAGTCTGCGTGAAGGTATGAGAGTGTGGTCACAATAGTTCTTGTTTTTGAAAGATTGTGAATTGTTAGTTATGAGGTTCGAGTAATTATTTTGCATGAAAGGAAAGGTTATTTTTACTCCTGTATTACTAATAGATCCAGAGCAAGTCACTATTGCAGGGAAATTGTATCCAGTAGTGAATTGTTGTGTCAGGATATGGAGGTGAGAGTTGGAAGAGGTTGGGGCAGGCGAGGAAGACCTGGAGAATTGAGAGAGAAGATAAGAACTATGAGAGCAAGGTTGGAAGCCTTATAAATCGACATACATCAGGAGCACACTAGAGATACAAGTGATGAAGAGATACCTGAAGAGGAGTGTTGGGTAAAATTATTACTACTTAATTTACCTTCGATTTAATTATCAACCGGGACACGTAAACTTTGAGTTACTACACTGCAAGGTACAATGGTTTCAAGCTCATGCCTAGGGTAATTTTGGTTTGCTCATGTACAAAGAAAACGAATGTGGTTTATGAAACTAACTACTCTATCGAATAATCAATACCAAAGGTGGTTAAGTCTAATCTAATGAAAGGGAATCAACTTACTGAGCACTATTTTACAATCCAAAGATTTATCAAATCCAATAAATCCCACAACAATCTCAAACTATGCTAATTATTGTCCTATTTTTCAAAAGAGCAATCAAGCAAGTAAATGATTCGTTAAAGGAAACCCTACTTGTCCATACAGACCTTCAGCTCTCAAACCTACCTACACAATGAATACTAGTTGATCAATCCTAGTGGTCTTACACCTTTTTAACACAGTCTCTAAGACTGCACTCATCACCCACAAAAAATCTTATGCTAAGCCCAATGGCTCTTCTTAACCCTAATTCATACCAATGTTATCATTCATAAATAATTATTAGAAATAAATTTGCCTTTCTGTTAACAACAGATACAACTCTACTTGCATTCTATTCCCACAAAAATATATTGGAAATATTCAGACAAAACCACATTTCACTCTCATTTGTCTATCCTACGAGATTTATCTTTGAACCACAGGAAACAAATACTGTCCAATATTAATGAACTGTACTTCTTCTTTTTTATCTCATTCAAGATTTCAAATTAAACAAGGCATAATTCCAATCCTCTATATAACAAATTTGAAATGCTATCTTAAAAACCCTATGAACTTTATAAACTTATAACATCTCTGCAAATTCAATAAATGCTGCAAGTCCTCAAATCTTTGAAACACTACAAATCTTTAAAACACTCCACAACCTTGTAAATTCTATGACCTAAAAGAATTATGGACAAGAAATTTAACCATTCAGTAATCAGTATCAAATCTGGAAATGAAAGAAATCTGGAAATCTAAATCCAACATATCTCTCCACTCTCACTACTCTTCAAATCTCTATTCTACTAAATCGAATCTATAGACAAAGCTGGAAGTATCTATTTTATCTAAAGGTATTGAGTAATGCAATCAAGCTTATCACACCATTTCAATGACACCAACTAACTTAATGTAAGCATGTATTTCATTCCCAAGTCAAGAGCTGTTAAAACTACTGGCATACATACATAAAAGACAGTATCAAAAATATATAATGCAAATTTACTTACAGCAGTGGAAAAGAAAACAACACTACACACAGATAACCGGAGTTGAAGGTGGGCCTGGCCTTCAACACCTATGAATCTGAAACTGAAGCTTTAGGGAAGCAAATGCAACTGTCGATCAATTAATTAAAAATCAGAGTTTTACAGTGTCTTCTCCTCCATCTCATCCTTCTAAGGATTTATTTATAAATCAATAGATGGATAAGATCCATCCCAAAAATCAGAAATTCATGCAACCACCCAGAAAACGACCAACACCAAAATCGGGAAAAACCATGTCTGTTCCGGAAAGGATTTCTCCACATTCGTTCAAAAATTCTGAAAATTGCCCATGGTTAGGGGTAAACGGGGCCATTTATGAAGTGGTTTTTGAACCGTTTTGAATAATTCTCAACCACTTGCTCAAAAATTGAGCCCGAAATCAGGTTCCTGATTAATGACGGGAATGCCATTACTAGATTGCTTGAGATTAGGGCCACGACTTCTGGAAGAAACAAAGCATTTGAATGATGACTGATAGCTCAAAATCCATATTGAAATGACCAAGCATAGTTTTGGACTAATGAATCCCCCAAATATCTGAACTAATCAATACATGCTCAGTGAGTGCTAGAACGGGTGTGGGATCGAGCCACCAAACCTTTGGAAAATAATCAGAGTTTTAATCATAAGTTGAAATCCATCAAAATAATGAATAAAATAACTAAAAAAATAAGAATTTTACCTTGCTTAGAGTTTTGATGCATCCCCTTCAAAATATATAGTTGAGCACAACATATACAACAAAATGAAATCAAAATCACTGGTTCCTTTACAAATTTGAACTAGAAATTGGATGGTAGATGGACAAAATGGGAGGCCATCAAGGAGGAGGAAACAACTATTGAAACTCCCGAGGTAAGAATGTTTAGGTCTATTTTTGGTGTAGGCTCTAGTTCAAGAGCTGATGTACTGTTCTACAGTGGAAGTTTGGATCCAGAAGAGTTAATTGATTTTATCAATGCTATGAACAAACACTTCGACTATGCTAAAGTGAAGGAGGACAAGCAAGTTATATTTGTTGTCACAAGGTTAAGAAGGCATGCATCCTTGTGGTGGGATGGTGTGCAAGAGAAAATGATCTTGAAAAATAAAGGCAGGATCAATAGTTGGAACAGAATGAAAGAAAATTTGAGAGGTAAATTTCTTCCTAAGGATTATAAGTTGATTTTGTTTAGGCAAATGAAAAATATTAAGCAAAAGTCAATGACAATTAGGGAGTATACTGAGGAATTTTATAAGGTAAATATAAGATCTGGACATATGGAAGACACACCTAAGATGGTAGCTAGGTATATTAATGGTTTAATATTTGATATACAAGATGAATTGGGTTTGTTGTCATTGAAATATGTTGAGGAAGCATATCAGGTTGCTTTGAGGGTTGATGAGAAAACATAGTCAGAAAGCAAAAGGATCTGGAGGATGGGAACAACAGCAGAAAGGTGAAGCTAGCAATTCAAATAAGCAAATACAGTATGATAGAGCTAATGATAACAAATGTGGAAGAAATGCTTCAAGAGGAAGAGGTGGACAAGTAAGATGTTACACATGTGGGGAGCTTAGCCATATGTCATGGGATTGTCTTGAAAATGTTGCAAATATTGGTTTGTGGAGTATGATCTTCCATATCCAGAGATATTATTCAACCGTGTTTGTATTCCCCCGATAAAAAAAATTTGGGATGTTTGTTGGCCCACAGTTTTGCGGACCCCTGGTATTGGGTTAACCATAGTATTTTCCCATGGTATTTCCGCTATAAAAGAAAAACATTGTAATATGGCGGTGTAGGGTATGGTATTGTATTGTATCATTGTAAACAATCTCTGTGATTATGTGAGAGAGACTATGAAAGCGTGAAGAGGAAGTGTAGCGGTATTGCTGCAGGTTGTATCCCTTCATCTTTCTAGACGGTAATAAAAGGACTGGCAATTTCTGTGTGGACGTACCCATTGTTTGGGTGAACCAAGTTATATCTGTGTCTCTTTGTAACATGTTTAATGTGTTTTTCATCTTGTTTAATGATTTAACTGTATAACTGTTATTGCTCTGCGGTCTTATTTTCTAGCAATTGGTATCAGAGCCAAAAGGTCTATTTGGCTGGTAAACTCGCAGGAAAGAAGGGTTCCTGGTTCGAGTGGGAGCAATGGCAAAAGAGGGAAAGTTTAGGGTCGAGAAATTTAAAGGCCAAAACTATAATTTATGGAAGATGAAAATGGAGTATATCTGTACCAGAAGGATCTTTAGCTGTCGTTGGGCAGAAAAGAAAAACAATCAACGACTATGAAAGATGAAGAAAGGGAGGTTCTTGATAGAAAGGCACTAGGAACAATATGGTTGTGCCTGGATTCTTCGGTGACTTTCAATATTTCGAAAGAAAAAACAATAGAGGGTGTGATGAGCGCATTGGGTAATCTCTACGAAAAACCCTCAGATTCCAACAAGGTATTTTAATGAAGCGTTTATTTAATATGAAGATGTCGGAAGGTGGATCTGTTGCTGACCATTTAAATGAGTTTAATACACTTACTAGTCAGTTAAGTTCTGTAAAAGTGAACTTTGATGATGAGGTTAGGGATCTTCTAATCTTGTGCTCATTGCAAGAAAGATGGAATAACTTGGTCATTGCTGTAAGTAACTCTGTCCCTAGTTCAAACACTCTTAAGTTTGATGATGTTGTTTGTGTTATTCTTAGCAAGGAAATGCGAAGAAAAAGCACAGGTGAAATATCAGGTAATGCGTTGACCATGGAGAGCAAAGGGAGACAAAATGAGAGAGGAAGGAGCCTAGGAAATCACAACAAGTCTAAAATGGGCAAATCCAAGTCCATATTCGGAAAAATAGAGTGTTGGAATAGTAGTAAGAAAGGACATTTGAAGAAAGACAACAGAGCACCAAAGAAGAAAGGTGAGAGGCAATAAGAGACTACTCAGGAAGCGAATGTAGCAGGTGATGTGTTACAATACGATTTGATTCTTGCATTAGATAATACTAGTGATTACTGGGTAGTAGATTCAGTGGCTTCATGTCATGCTACACCCCATAGGAAATTCTTTCGTGATTATGTTCAAGGTAATTTTGGACATGTTTTATTGGGGGATGATGGACCATGTAAAATTGTTGGAAAGGGTAAGGTACATATTAAGTTAAATAATGGAAGTGAATGGCTACTACAGGATGTAAGGCACATTCCTGCTATGAAAATAAATTTGATCTCAACAGGGCAGTTGGGAGATAGCGGTTGTTTGTCTACGTTTGAATAAACATGGTGGAATATCACTAAAGGATCACTGGTAATAGAAAAAGGAGATAGGGTAGGTACACTATATTTATGTCCTCATAATATTGATTATTCTATCTCTGTAGCTTCCACAAAAACAAGTGTGGCATTGTGGCATCATAAGCTTGGCCACATGAGTGAGAAGGGGATGCAGATTCTCCACTCAAGGAAACTGCTTCCAAATCTGAAGCAGGTAAGTTTGGAATTCTGTGAGAACTGTGTTTATGGAAAACAGAAGAGAGTTATATTTCTCAGGGTTGTGAAACAAAAGAAGAGTGAAAAGTTAGAGCTTTTCCATACAGATGTATGGGGACCAGCTCAGGTACAATCTCTTGGTGGCTCTCATTATTATGTTACTTTTATTGATGATGCAACTAGAAAAACTTGGGTTTATTGCATTAGACATAAATCTGATGTGTTTGATACTTTTAAGAAGTGGAAAGCTTTGGTTGAGAATGAGACAGGAAAAAGGTTGAAATGTCTCATATTTGATAAAGGAGGTGAATACTGCAGCAAGGAATTTGACAGTTGCTGTTCGCACAATGGGATTCACAGAGAGAAGGTAGTCCTTGGAACACCATAAGAAAATGGTGTGTCAGAAAGGATGAACAGAACGATTAAGAGTGACAGTAGGTACCTGAAACTCCTACAACTGTAAGAAAATATACCAGGTTAAGTAGACCCCTTGAATGATTCTCTCCTTCATTATATTATTTATTGATGACTGATTCTGGTGAACCAGAATGTTATGAAGAGGCAATGCAAGTAGAAACTAGAAAGAAGTGAGAGCAAGGCATGAATGAGGAGATGGACTCATTGGCAAGAAACCAGACTTGGGATTTGGTTCAGTTGCCTGTAGAAACAAGGGCATTGTAGAATAAATGGGTTTATAGGTTAAAGGAAGAAGATGGAGGAAAGAAGCAGTAAAAGGCTAGACTTGTTGTAAAGGGGTTTGCACAAAAAAAAGGTATATACTTTGATAAAATATTTTCTCTTGTTGTTAAAATGACTTAAATTAGAACTATTTTAAGTATAGTGGTGGTAGAAGATTTGCATCTTGAACAATTAGATGTAAAAACATCCTTTCTCCATGGGGATTTGGAGGAAGAGATTTATATTTAGCAACCATAGGGGTATGAGGTCAAAGGGGAGGAGAAATTGGTTTGCAAGTTGAAGAAGAGATTGCATGGCCTGAAGCAAGCTCTAAGGCACCAGTATTTAAAATTTGATAAGTTTATGACAAAACAAGGTTATGATAGATGTCATTCTGACCATTGTGTTTATTTTAAGAGGCTAGATAACATAAGATATATTATCTTGTTATTGTATGTGGATGACATGCTTATTGCAGGGTCTAACATGCAAGATATAAATGTGCTCAAAAGAAAACTAGCTAAATCATTTGTGATGAAGGATTTGGGTGCTGCAAAGAAAATACTTGGTATGAGAATAACAAGAGACAGGAAAAATTGCAAATTGACGTTGTCTCAAGGTGAATACATAGAAAAGGTGTTGCAGAGGTTTAGAATGCAGAATGAAAAACCAGTCAGTACATCTTTATCCATCCATTTCAAACTAAGTAAGGAGATGTGTCCATACATACATGAAGAGATAGATTACATGTCCAGAATTCCCTATTCGTTAGTGGTTGGAAGCTTGATGTATGCCATGGTGTGCACAAGACCAGATATTGCACATGCAGTGGGAGTTGTCAACAGTTATATGAATAATATAGGTAAAGAGCATTGGAAATCAGTACAGTGGATTCACAGGTATTTGAGAGGTACCACTTCTCATGCATCATGTTTTGGAGGTTCAGACACCGTTCTACAGGGATATGTTAATGCAGATATGGCTGTTGATAAAGACGGCAAGAGAATAACCATGGGGTATGTGTTTAGTGTGGGTGGAACAACAGTAAGTTGGATTTCAAAACTGCAACAGTTGTTGCACTTTCAACAATAGAAGCAGAGTATGTTGCTACTATAGAGGCTAGTAAGGAGATGATTTGGTTGCAGATGTTCATGGAGGAATTGGGTAAGAAGCAGGAGAATAGCAAGTTGTACAGTGACATCTAGAGTGCCATTCATCTTGCAACGAACTCAAGATTTTATTCGAAGACTAAACATATACAGTTGAAGTACCATTTCATAAGATCTGTTTTAGATGAAGAACTGTTAAAATTGGAAAAGATGCATACTATCCAGAATCCTGCAGACATGTTCACGAAGGGAGTAA
This sequence comes from Pseudotsuga menziesii, assembly GCA_001517045.1. Classification (NCBI taxonomy): domain Eukaryota; kingdom Viridiplantae; phylum Streptophyta; class Pinopsida; order Pinales; family Pinaceae; genus Pseudotsuga; species Pseudotsuga menziesii. The sequence continues at coordinate 865,841 of LPNX010461407.1, forward strand.
CCAAAGAGAAACTGAGTTCCTACTTGGTTTCTGTTGGCCTTCAAGCATGAAGGTGGAAATAAGAAATTTTCCAAGTCCAAGGTCCAAAGCATAGTCCAGCAAGTGCAACATCGGTTGAGTTGCTGTGATCAGTCTCCAACTGGGAGATTGTTGGTTTGTGGAGCCTGATCTTCTAGATCTAGTGATATTATTCAGCTGTGTTTGTATCCTAGGTGTACTGTACACTCATTCCCCAACCTTGGGATTATTTTTGTCCAACCGTTTTGCGGACCCATGGTATTGGGTTAACCGTAGTATTTTCCCATGGTATTTCCTCTTAAAAGAAAAGCATTGTAATACGGTTGGGTAGGGTATGGTATTGAATTGTATCATTGTAAACAATCTCTATGATTGTGTGAGGGAGACTGTGAGAGCATGAAGAGGAAGTGCAATGGTATTGCTGCAAGCTGTATCCCTTCATCTTTCTGGACAGTAATAAAAGGACTGGCAATTTCTGTGTGGACGTAGCCCATCGTTTGGGTGAACCATGTTATATATGTGTCTCTCTGTAATGTGTTTAATGTGTTTTGCATCTTATTTAATGATTTAACTATATAACTGTTATTTCTCCACGGTCCTATTTTCTAATAGCAAGACAGAGAGAAGCACAAATAGTGCAAGTTGAACCTGAAGCTCCAAGGGAATTAGAGGTGGTTGTGAATTACCCTGAACAAGGTGAAGCCTTGTTGTTGAAAAAGGTAATTGATGAGTCAATTCAAAGGAGGAGCTTGTTTAAGACAATTTGCAAAGCTAAAGGTGTGCTGTAAGTTGATTATTGATAGTGGTAGTACTGATAATTTGGTGTCTATAGAAATGGTGGACAAGCTGAGTTTAAAGAGGACAGTACATCCAAAACCATACAGAGTTGCATGGTTGCAGAATTATCACCAAGTTATTGTGAGTGAACAATGCCAAGTAAAGTTTCAGATTGGAATTTATCAGGATGAGGTAAAATGTGACATCATAGAAATGGATGCTTTTCATGTTTTATTAGGAAGGCCTTGGTAGTTTGACAGAGAAGCAACACATGAGGGTAAGATAAATTTCTATTCATTTGAAATGAATGGAAAGAGACATAGTCTTCATCCATTCAGAGGTAAGAAAGAGGAAGCCAGTGGTCAATTTCACAAGCAAATGATTTTGAAGATGAGGTAAAAGTAATTTCACAAGTACATGATTTTGAAATTAAAACGACTAACAAGGTGTGCACTGGTTGGTTGAAGGAAAGAATAGACCAACAAGAAATGTCAAATGCAAGCATGACATTAATGGAGGAAGCACAATGTGAAGTCATAAAGGGCGGTGAGATGTATATGACTAATGAAATTACTAAGGATGGTCATGTGACAGAAACATGAAAAGGAGAGGAGAGACAAGAAATTCATGCACAAAATTCTTGGATGAAATATGTATTTATGTTAATATATTTTCAGTTTGATTATGTGACAGGAAATTTGATTAATCTATGTGCAGATGAAGAAGAATTAGTTGACAAATTGTTTGTAGGTCAAAGGAAAGAGAAACTTGAATATTCAAAGAAGTATGAACATATACTAGAAGAACCAAAGAATGAGTTGCAAACAAAGAGTTGGAAGACATGGCTGAAGGGACTGTTCAAAATGAGAACACTGCCCAAATTTACGCTTTGGGTATCTGCTGAAATCCTATAGAAAAACAACAGGGAGGGAGATCATGGAAAGGATCCCATGAAGAGTTTCAAGCTGGGGAGTCTGATGCAGGAGCATAGGCTCAGGAAGATGAAGTCATCCATGACTTCATAACAGTCAAATGAATTCCAAGACCCAGGGTCTTGCACATAAGTAATTTCTTTTATTTTATAAAACTAGAATAAATCTAGATAAGGATACTCGATCCTTTCCATGTGTAACAGATAGGGTTGAGTTGAATTCTGTTGAGACATTATAGTGATGATTCGTAGGGTTCAATTAATAGTTTGAATAAAAATTGAGTTCCTTGATTATTGGATTTGGAAATAGAATCCCTTTGTATTTAAATCAGTTTGAGTTATAAGTTCTTAGATAGCTTAGTTAGCTTACAAAGCTTGTTAGCTTTCATAAGCTTAGTTTAGCGCACATAACTTAGGATAGCTCATAGAGGGTTGAGGATAGCTCGAAGAAGCTTGTTTAGATTGCAGAGAGTGTGTGGAGTGTAGAACAGAGAGAGTGTGTTCTAAGACTGGTGGATTCAATGAAGAACAGAGTTTTCATATTGTGCACATGTTTGTTTATTTAACATCTTCTTTCCAATATCTAGGAGCATGATTTTAATTCTCTCTGCACGTGTTTTAATTCTTATATGTTATTGAACAATTCCCTAAGTTTGGGATTCATTTCCATATAGAAATTTGATCTACTCAGGATCAAATTCAATGATTTCATTCTAATCCGAAGAAAAACCAGAAAATCAACGGTTGTAGTTAAGTTTTGTAGCCAAGATATGCATATCCGAAGAGTTAGGTCGTGATCCGCATCAAAATATAGATCGACGATCACGATCCACCCCATAGTAGATCGACGGTTCAGGAAGAGGATTACGGGAGCAGAAAGGCAAAAGTCCAAAAGTCCGAGAATAAGAAAAGTTAGATTTCCAATTTCCGAAGTCAGAAAGAGGAAAGCGGGAGAACAAGAAAGGACTAAGGTTGGAAGTTGGGTATTCCGATTCCAAAGTTTGAAAGCCGTAAAAGTGAAGTGCGGCAGGGCATAAGTGTGGAAAAGCGGAAGTGGGAAAGTGCGGGAAGTTGAAGTTTGAAAGTCAAAGAAGTGAGGTTTCCGATTTTCAATTTTTGCATGCGGAAAAGGTGAGTGCTGAAAGCCTACGATGGAAGGGAGTGTGCAAAGAGAATGTTAGATAGTTCTCCAATTTGTTTAAGAAAATTAAGGTCTGTTATTTTTCAGTAACCTCGGTTTTGACGTCTGTAAAAGAACAATGCCATCACTTAATTGGAATGAAGTGTACATCCATAGTAAACTTATCGACCACTACCATGATTGAATCATGTTATTATATTTCCATGGTTAATTTGGTGATGAAATATATTGTCACAACATCCAATTTCTATTCTAGAAACAACAATGGTTGAAGTAATCATGTTAGATATCCATGCTCAACCTTACTTTATGGCATTCCATACATCTCACTATGTACACAACTATGTCTTTCTTCATTCTTAGAAAAAAATATTGACTTCACACTACTGTAGTAGCTTTTTGATATCCAAAATGTCCTACATATGATACCTTGTGTATTTCATACATTAACAATTTTTCTCATTCAACATAATTGGGAATGTAAATTCTATTATTATTCATAAGGATCCCATCATTTTCCAACATGTATCCTTTAAGTTTTTGCTGTAAATTTTCTTGTTGTAGCTCTTCTTTTACCTAGATATAATGCTGATATGGAATAACAACTTCAAGAATTTTGGATTTTTAAATATGGTTTGCAAATGATAATGGTTGTAGCATGCATTGTATCTACTCTTATACTGAGTGAATCTACAACCTTATTCTCCTTGCCCTTAATGTGTTTGATTTTAAAATCAAAATCACATAGAAATTATGTACATCTCATTTGTCTTGCATTTAAAGTCTGTTGCTCAAATATATATTTCATTCCACTGTGATATGTTTTTAATTCAAATTTTCTATCCATAATATAATGTCTCCACATTTTTAAGGAATGCATTATAACAACCAACTCTAAATCATGTGTGACATAATGTTTCTCATGTACAACCAATTCCTTCTTTACAAGCATATGTACATACAACAAAATCTCCATCTGAATAAGAAATTTTGAGAATTGGTGCATTCAACAATTCCAATTTTTTTTTATCTCATATTCCTCCATGCTCATAGCTCCTAACTTGGGCTCAAATGAATTCTCCATTTTCTTCTTATAATAATGTTCAGATAAGTACTTCTGCTGAAAATACTGTTTGAATTGTTTCCATGAAACTCTCTCATCACTTATATAATTCACTTCCACTAATTGGTGTTGGAGTCATTTACCCAACATACACACTTATTTGGTCAATTTTGGCCTATTTACCCACTATCCTAATTTTAATTGACTTACTTGGCATCAAATGAGCACACTATGACATCAACATGAGCACACCCACACCTTCCTTCAATCAAGGAAGCCAACTAAGCCTTCTTCTTCAACCAGGGAGGCTAACTGGGTTTCCTCCTTCAATCAGGGAGGCTAACTGGGATTCCTCCTTCAATCGGGGAGAAATTCTGGGGTGAATTGAGTGTCATTAGTGCACCTAATAGCTAACTGATTGTTGTTTCACCTAACAATCAGTCAAGCTGATTTGTAAAGGTGCCTCCATCATGCTATTGTCTATTTTGGGCTGATTGGGATGAACTGGAGTGAATGAATGTGCCCCCAACCACTTCTGATGACTAGTACCACTTTAGTTAGCTCCATCGGAGCTACTTGGAGTTAGTGATGCGCTGCCACCTACTATTTGGCATGTAGTGACATGTGTCTGAGTTACTTTCAGTTAGACTCAGTCATCTATTGCACTCTGATTCAGTTAGGACTTAGTGTGAGAGTCAGTTATGGCTAGATTAGTGGTTAACTAAGTGTGTCTAGTGTTGCTAACATTTAGTTAAGATACACCCATCCATGCAATTCGAATGACCTCCTAGAGAATTTGAATTAGCTTTGTATTCATGCATTATGCATGACATTATATTGTATGATTCATTCTTTTACGGATAATATAGAACTGCAACCTCCTATTGCAGTACCGTTGCATCATTTCATGTGTAATTTGTCAATTGAATCACTTGTGAGTTTATACTTTGTCCTAATATTGTTGTGACAGAATTAATATGGTATCAGAGCCATGGCGGGACGAAGCTCTATTCTTCAAAAACATGATTTTTGATGGATCTTGCATGCAAAATTTAGCAAAAGCTCAAATTCCAGCACTGCACCAGAAGCAGAAGGTTTACCACTTAATACCCCAAGTTAAGGAATTGTTGATCAAGCATGTTTGATCAATTATGTTGGGTTTGATGAAAAACTGAAATGTGCAGGTTGTTCGACCTTACAGTGACTTTATTGTGTTGATTGCAGGTTCTTACAGGTTCTTTGCATTCGCTACAGTATCTCCATGGCTCATTCTCTGGATCTTCTCACCTCTTTCAATTACCACCAATGGGAGGATACGGAGATTCACCTCCGTGCAAGAGGGCTCTACCAGGTCTCAATGAACACAAAATTAGAGCCTAATGATGTTGCAGAGAAGATAAAATACTGGAATAAACTGGATGAGGCCTATGGATTCCTATTTTTGTCCATCTCCAAAGATCTTATTTTCCACATCTCGGGATTGAAGACTCTGAAGGAGATTTGGGATCATCTCACTACCTTGTTTGATGAACAAGATAATCTTTGGATCTATCATCTTGAGAATGAGTTGATCTACTTGAATCCAAGTAGCTTTGAATCCATGAATGCTTTTTTCACAAAATTAAAACATTTGGTGCTCCAGCTAAAGCAGTGCAAGGTGGAGAAGGAAGGTGACCAGCTCATCCTAGATATCCTCTCCAATCTGGGTACAGACCATTTAGTCTTTGTTTCATCAATCCACACGGGGAAGCTAACAAGCCTAAACTAGAAAATTCCTTCTCTCAATGCCTTCATCAAAACCCTTACAAACGAGCATGACAAGCTTGTACAGATGGTGATCCTCATATCCTCAAAAGATCAAGCTTTGTTTGCTTCGAGGCCAAAAGATTCGAAGGGGAAAGGGAAGCAAAAGAATTCAAAGGCTAAATTGGATGCTCCAAATCCTAAAGAAAAGAACCTGCAAGAAGAGCCTTCCGGCTCAAAGAAACACAAGAACAAAGGAAATCAAGGCAAGGAGAAAGTCAAGTGTTCCTACTACGGGAAGGGCTTCCACCCTGAGCATGCCTGCATGAAGAAGAAAGTTGATGTGATGACTTCTCTCGTTGAGAGAAATAATATCAATCTCCCTGAGAACCTTCGAAGGATAGATAATCAAGATCGGGATACCCAGCAAGAAAGAGGTCATGCTCTCATAGAAAGCACCTTGAAGCCCACATCTCTACTCATTGACTCTGGAGCTTCGAATCACATGATGGCAAGCATAGATTCTTTTTCCTCCATGGACACCGACAAGAGCATTCTCATCCACATGGGAGATGATTCCACCATCATTTCGAAAGGACAAGGTACAATAAATATTGAACATGGAACTTTTTTCAATGTTCTGTATGTACCCACCTTAGCCTCCAACCTCTTGAATGTATATCACATGAATCATAATGGAGTGCCCAAGAGAGTAACCTTCAGCCCCAATGATGTAGAAATGAATGAGATTGCATCCAGGAAACTTGTTGCAAAAGGCCTTGCAAACCATCATGCAAAAGCCTATGAGTTTTCCCATTTTTTGGAGGATGCAAAGCCCGCCGCTCTTTTGACTCATGGAAATGAGGTTAGTAGACTCTGGCATGAGAGATTTGGTCATTTAAATTTTAATTACTTGTAGCAATTTCATTAAAACTCCATGGTTGAAGGCCTCTAGACAATCAGATTTACCAAAGGAATTTGCAAGGAATGTGTTGTGGGAAAACACCCTAAGCATAAGTTTGATCGGGGGAAGGATTGTCGAGCATCAAGTATCTTAGGGCTGTTACATTCTGTTATCAGAAGACCAATTCCCATCACATCCATGAATGGATCTCAGTATGTACTCACCTTCATAGATGATTTTTCTAGATACACATAGGTTTTTTTCATTAAGAAAAAATCTCAAGTTTTAGAGAAATTCATCGAATTGAAAGCACTGGTTGAGAATGCCTCTGGGAAAAAGATGAAATCCCCGAGATCTAATAATGGCGGGAAATATATAATTTCTGAGTTTCTGAAGATATGTTCCGACAGTGGTATCAAGATCCAACATTCTGTTCCCTACACCCCTCAACAAAATGGTGTAGCGGAAAGGAAAAACCACTCTCTAAAGGAGATGAGCGCATGCATGTTGGAAGCAAAAGGATTGGCTCCAAATTTGTCAGATGAGGCCATGAATGTTTCTGCACACGTTCAGCATAGAGTATCTCACTCCTCCATGAAAGGATGTAAGACACCTTTCGAAGCCTATTTTGGACACAAGCCGAATGTGTCAAATTTCAGGGTGTTTAGGTCCACTACATGGGCCCGGATTCCGTCTGACAAAAGGAAATATTTGCAACCTAAAAGTGTTGAATGTTTGTTTATTGGATATCCAGACGAATCCAAGGGATTCAAGCTGCTTAATATCATAACAAAACAAATTTTCATCGAAAGAAGTGTTAAGTTTGATGAGCCTCTCCAAGAGGTAGAGCTAGTTGAAGAAAATTCTGCTGATCTTCCTTCCTGTTCTGCTGACAATTTGGGTGATAAAAGTGGGAGTGATGACTCTGATTTTGTAGAAATGATATTTGATATCAGTGATCAAGAAATATCAGATTCAGAATCATATTATTAAGTGCAAACAAATATCCCAGCTTGGGCCAAGAAGACACTTTCTTCCGCTGGGGAAAACATTGGAAACCCCGCTGATCCAAGAAGAACCCGGTCTGAATTTCAAAGAGCGGGTATTGCGCTCTCTTTACATGATGATTTACTGTCTGAGACCCATTTTTTAATGATTGGTTCATATCCTAATTCTTACTACCATGATTGGAAATATCCAAGATGGAAAGCTGTCATGGACGGAGAATTTAATTCTCTTTAGAAAAATGCTACCTGGGAGCAAGTTTCCCTTCCACCTGGGAGGAAATTAGTTCAATGCAAGTGGGTGTTTCAGAAAAAGGTTGTTTCTGATGGCACAACCTAAAAGTATAAGGCAAGGCTGGTTGCAAAATGGTTCTCCCATGTCCAAGGAGTGGACTATCATGAGACCTTTGCACCAGTGGCAAAGATGGACTCCATCCTCCTAGTTTTGGCCATTGCGACATCTAAGCACTGGGAGGTGCATCATATGGATGTCAATATTTCCTTTCTACATGGAGATATTCATGAGGAGATATACATGAAGCATCCTTAGGGCTACATTTCATATCCTACTTTGGTTTGCAAATCGCAAAAGCCATTATACGGGTTGAAACAGGCCCCAAGATCATGGTATGCCAAGATGGATTCCTTTCTGCTTTCACAAAGCTTCCAAAGGTGTAAGTATGATATAAATGTGTATGTACAACAGTATTATGGTAATTTACTTATCATTGTTTTATATGTTGATGATTTTTTGATTACTGGTAGCACACTTTCTTTCATTTCATTCATTAAAACTACCCTTCATGATGCATTTGAAATGAGCGATTTGAGCCTGCTGAAACAGTTTTTGGGGCTCAAAATTGCACAAAATTTTGATGGGATAATGGTAAATAAGTCTAAATACATTTCATACCTGTTAGTGAATTTTAACATGGCTGAATGTAAGGCTTATCCATTCCCTTTCCTCTCAGGAATCAACCTTGAAGAGGGAAAAAACACTCCACCCATGGATTGCACTATCTACCACCAGCTGATTGGTAGCTTGCTTTACTTGACTCATTCACGACCTGATATATGTTATGATGTGAATGATGTATCAAGATAGATGCAACAGCATCATGACCTGAATTGAAAGGCATCCAAGAGGATCCTTCCGTACATTCAGGGCACAAAATCCTACGACATTCACTATGTTGCAGATTCAGAGCTAGAGTTGGTTGGATATACAAATTCAAATTGGGTAGGGGTTTCTACTGATCAAAATTCCACTTCTAGGTATGTCTTTATGTTTGGTGGTGGCCCCATTTTCTGGTCCATCAAAAATCAGGCCTCCATTACATTGTCTTCAGCAGAGGCCGATTACAAGGGAGCAGTGAATGCTTGCATCCAAGTTGTTTGGTTGCAAAGTATTCTTTCAAAGTTTGAGATTGATATTACTTTGTCCACAATCATATTTTGTGACAATAAAAGTATTATTAATATATCCATAGATCCAGTTACCAGGAAGAAGAGCAAACATATAGAGATTCACATGCACTACATCAAGGAGCTGGTGCATGACAGGACCATAGTTATGCAACACTGCCCTACAGATGAGCAGATTGCAAATATCTTCACCAAGAGATTAACAGAGAAAAATTTCACTTACCTCCATTCACTGTTGGGGGTGAGTTCATCAGGGTGATCAGATGCTTCTTCAATGTTCAGCTTCAGGGGGGCTTTTGTTCCCACTGGGTTTTCCCTCTTTCCTCACTTAGACCTATTTTTGAGCATTGTTAGAGTTACATCTTTGTACAGAGTGACCTATGGCCATTGTTGTCAGGGCCCTAGCATTTCATGCATTTTATTTTTACTCCTCCTGAGTATAGATTAAGGGGGTATTTTGGATTCATTTACCCAACACACACACTTATTTGGTCAATTTTTGCCTATTTACCCACTATCCTAAGTTTATTCGACTTACTTGGCATCAGATGAGCACACTATGACATCAGCATGAACACACCCATGCCTTCCTTCAATCAAGTAAGCAAACTAAGCCTTCTCCTTCAATTAGGGAGGCTAGCTGGGCTTCTTCCTTCAATCAGGGAGGCTAACTGGGCTTCCTCCTTCAATCAGGGAGAAATTCTGGGGTGAATCGAGTGTCATAAATGCACCTAATAGCTAACTGATTGTTGTTTCACCTAACAATCAGTTAAGCTGAGTTGTAAAGGCACCTCCATCATTCATTTGTCTATTTTGGGCTGATTGGGATGAACTGGAGTGAATGAATGCGCCCCCAACCACTTCTAATGGTTAGTACCACTTCAATTAACTCCATCGGATCTACTTGGAGTTAGTGATGCGCTACCACCTACTATTTGGCATGTAATGACATGTGTCTGGGTTACTTTTAGTTAGACTCATTCATTTATTGCACTCTGATTCAGTTAGGACTTAGTGTGAGAGTCAGTTATGGCTAGATTAGTGGTTAACTAAGTGTCTCTAGTGATGCTAACATTCAGTTAAGCTACACGCATCCATGCAATTCGAATGAAATCCTATAGAATTTGAATTAGCTTTTCATTCATGCATTCTGCATGACATTGTATTGCATTATTCATTCTTTTACTGATAATATAGAACTGCAACCTCCTATTGTAGTACCGTTGCATCATTTCATCTATAATTTGTCAATTGAATCACTTGTGAGTTTATACTTTGTCCCAATGTTGCTGTGATAGAATTAATAATTGATCCTACCATATGGAAGCCTTCCCCTGCAGGTTATTAACGACAATTCTAGCCCCCACATTTGAATATTAATTATCAATTACCAGTATTCCCTCATTCTAAACAACTAGGCTTCAATATCAAGTCTCCTTTCTTATTCTAACCATCAAAATCATGTGGCTTAATCTTCCCAAGCTCCCCTTGCTACACTTCTTCCACATGTCTTCTTTTATGATGCCTCCTTGGAGACATTTCTGGGATACTGCTACAATCCTCAGTTGTATATGATCTCTTGTCTATATGAGGTGGTGAATAATGATTCCCATGATCCTTAGTAGCACTCTTAGAGTGTGGATTTATCATAATATCTCTTCTTTGAATTGGCCATGTATTCTTTCTCAAGGAATAACATTGATCCAACCAACATTTGCTTTTGTAACAAGTTCAATCTCTACATAAGTTGAGTATTTAACTAATTCTACTACTCTTGAGCCCTCAACATTCTTTCACCATAAAATTTACAACTTTGTATTTACATCCTTAAGATTTTCATAGTTTCCACTAGCTCCACTGATTCTATGTTAGCTCTATGTCCATTATATTTTGCCTCTTCATTGCCAGCATTGATATTCTTCCCTCTAGCTTCTTCTCTTAGATTGCATGAAACTTTCATTCCTTCCAGCTTTACTTTTCAATTATGTTCTATGTTGCACTTAGATGTAAACCTATAGAAACAATTTAAATCAATATTTGTAACGTGTTCAAATCATTAAAAAATATTAGATAATTCTCTTCAAAATTCATAAAAAAATCGTGCATAAGAAAAATGATGGAAAAAAGCCCTTTTGACAACTTTCGTCAAATTAATCTACATGCCCCCTTTCGCTTAGATTTTTGGAAAAATAAGAAATATTGATTCATAATTAGGTTTATTTTTCTTAATCTCCTACGGATACTCTTCTAATGACTATACCCATGTTCAATTCGGATTTCATTGCTAAAAGTTATATATACCTGAAATCACAAATTTTGTCCAATTTTACCTTGGTTTTGTAACTACGCTTATTCTAAAGGACCAATTTCTAACACTTGTAGAAGAAAATTGCTAAATAAATGGAAAAAAATTATATCGGGCGTTTATATCCCATATGATTGTGAGTTCTTAAACACTTTCATTGTTTAAATACGATTCTCCCATCAAATTTTATAAAATTATGGGACCACCAATTTTTTATTTCTGCAATTATTCTATACTTCGAATTTTTACTAAAAAATGTTATCTCACAAACTTGACATTTTGGGAAAAAATTGACGAGTAGACAAAATTTCTGGTTATGAGTTCTTGGGCCACTTTTGCTCCATGAAGTTTTCAAAAATCGACCTTTTGCATGTCCAAATAGTGGATTTCAGCCTTCTTTTGCATCCTAGGTCCACATATTTTTGAATTTGGCCTCAATTATCCACACTTATTTGTGTGCTTGGATCACTAATTCACCATGACAATTTGGGACTTAATCAGGGCCTGGTCCATCCTCGGGCTACTCATCTTCAAAACCCATTAAACTGAAATTTATGCAAAGTTTATGCAGAATGGATCAATGTCCCTCACTGGAAATATTGTAGCCTCCATAAATGGAAACAAAATTGTGCAAGTCTCATCAATTTCTTGTTTAATATGCTCATATTATTGTGAAAATAAGACTTTGGCTCCAAACCCTTTTTTAAAAACTTTTCTAAATTGTTGTTGATGTGGCATGATGCTGACATGTCATGACACATACTTGTCGATGTGTCAATAGGTCATGCATGCTTCCCTATGATGTGAGCCTGTCACCCTCCACATGCCTCCAATCGTTTTCACCCTTTCCCTTTAGGCATAAATGCTTTGACGATATTCCATTTGTGGAAATGGTAAAGATCGAGGAGAATCAATTTTGAATTTTTTTTTTGTTGTAATAGTTGTTGTTAAAAGTTAACACATGGACATCTGTATCTTCCCAGAGGCTCATTCTCCCATTTCTAACTAGTGTGAAATTTTTCAATCTATTATGAACTACAACTGTTGATCAAGGTGCCTCTAATCAATCTTGCTCATCGACGATGTTTAGCCCCTTTTCTGTTAGCCTTTATTTCTCAACTTATGGTCATGTGGTCTGTTAGGATAGCGTTTAGGTGCTAAGATCCTAAAAAACTATGGACTAAGTACTAATGCATATTTGATGTGGCTAGTCCACATCACATCACATCACCCATGTGGGATCTCCACCTCACTTGGAATCCACATGGCACCTCCATGCCACACTATCCATGTGGCACTTGTGGACTCCAAATAAAAATTTTAAAAAACCCAAATTTCAAATTTTTGACATATGGCTCTTAGAAACTTTAAACTTGGAAATTTATTCATAGATAAGTGGTCAAATCTAATGTATAGTTGGCCCCTCCCAATACAAGAACTCATTCTGTCAACCAACAGAGCTAGGCATTTCTGACTTTTTCCTCTTGCTGGTAAATTTTTGTTAGTTGATAGAATTGGATTTATTTTATAGTGTTTCACAATTCTACCCAAATTTTGAAGATCAAAATATTCCATTCATGATTTAATTTATTACCCACTTAAATGCTAATACTGAAAACCATATATGAGCACTTCAATAAAGAATTTCTATAAGCAATTTTGTCAAATAGTTTGCCTATAAACTATAACTTCACCCAAATTTTGCTTAAACTCACAATTTTTTCCACAATACTTCTTTGTAAATCGACCAAACCATTCAATGATCTAATTACATATTGGAATTGAATAGTGGAGAAATTTAAAACTATTTTTCAATTTCTTTCCCTGATACATTTTATCAAGCGCTTCTTGTCAACCTGTAATTCTACATGTAGAATTCAAATTCAGCCCATGTAGTTCTAGTGCTGCAACCATGGGATCTAATACCAATATGTCATGTACCTAGTGACCTCCTGGAACCTTTGGGGCCACAAGATAATTCAACTATTTCCTTGAATTCCCTCTGATACTCAATTTTAAATTTACATTGTTAAAATTAAATATTTAGAGTGTAATTATTTTTGTAATAAACACCTAAATTTTATATAAACAAATACACAATTGTTACAATTAATTTTCTAAATGAATGCATTCACTCAATGACATCAATTCCATGCATTTTAACCATATGAAAACAACAATTAATTAAAATACTTAACATAAATAAATACCAATAATTTATACAGAGATGGAGACTTATCTGAAAAATATAACCAAAAACAGATCAAGGACGTTCCTCCCATCCATAGGCTCTATTAAGCCATATATTTCCTTGATAGGCCACCCCTGAGCAGGGACTATTACACCACAAGAAGGTACCAATTTCTCTAGCTATAGCTATCCCAATCTGCTATCTCTCCTTCCCCATAAGATTACACAACCCAAGGAATGGGGTTCCTTTCTTTGAGTTAACAATCCCTCAGGATCCCTTCTTTGAGTTAAAAATGCCTAATGTTTGTTACCCCAAATTCCCTTCCAAGGATCCAACACAAACCGGTTAGGAACTCTCCATGATGGGTGATGGTGATATAAGTGAAGGTGGTTCAGATGTAACAACAATTGATATCTGAATCATGGAGGAATGATGTCACAATGTACTAGTTCTCAACAATTCTATGAATGTTGAGAACTATCCATGTGGCATACTAGGAGGATATGAACTAGAAAAATGGCATATATGGGATTTGACACTTTTTCCCTTCTAATCCCAATCTTAGGACAGTTAACCCAATATTATGGCTAATTAGATTTTAGAAAGGGGGGTTAACAAAAATTTAGATAAAATTGAATATTAAGGATAATGACTTAACTCCTAAGTCATTAGGGTAATCTCCTTTTTAACCCTATTCTCACTCTCCCTCTTGTGGAATTATAGCCCCCCATCTCTTCTTCATCCTTTATCTGTAGTAGTCATAGATTTAATATTAAAAATAAAAAAATGTACATAATTACATATATGGTCATGTTGGACCATTCATTTCCAACTTCTAGATATTTAATGAATATTTACATAATTGCATACTGAGGTAAAAAACAAGGTGTTACATCCTAAAAAATAGGACAACCTTGATCCACCTCTAGAGAGAGGTAAAGGATAATACTCCTCGTCTCAATATTCAAGGCTCTAAAGCTTCCAAATAGGCTTCAAAACCTATAATTCCATGTCAATTCCCTCATTCTCCTCATCAAAGGAATACTCTTGCATAGGAAAGGACATATATTTTCTCAAATTGAATAAAGTATCAGTTGCAATAAAAGAATCAGATGCAAAATGGGGATTACATATAGATAAAAATAGGTAATTTAACTCAATGATAGGGAGTAATAATTTCTTCCTTAGTCTTGCTCAATATAAGGCCTTAAGGGAGATTCATTAGGGAAACAACAATCCATTATTGGGGCACTAAGAGTAGGCCCAATCCCGAGGACGGGTAAGTAATGATTGTGCTTTCACAAAATTTTAAACATTTGGGTAATTCCTCTAAAAAATCCCTTAGGTAGGTTGGTAGAAGTTCTGAAACTCAATATTCTAATTGTTTAGGAAACTATGGGGTCTAGGAAAAATATTGTATAGATTTACGTAAACTTATGAGGGACCAAGAGTCATTATATGTGGATGGCAATGGGAATAATGTGGGTTTTCTTCTAGAATGGATGTATAGGTCTATAATACTTCTAAACTATGATTATTTGTCTTCAATAATAGGAGAAATGTTCTATTCAATGGATCTTGGGAAGGAATATATGGGAATAAACATCTACAATCATTATTCAAAGAGGATTCTTTGTTGGGAGCACCTGCTAGGTGAAGAATTTATAAAATGTAATGGGATTATTTAGGGTTGTAACTTGAACTTTATAAAAAAATGGTCATATATGTGTGGCCTTATTACTAAATAGGACCAAAGAGGGTCACAAATTTTTTCCCAAGGTTTGTTCAAGAAGATACAAATTATATCACACTAGTAGAAGTTACTAACGAATAATTAAACATAGTCATGGAATCTTTTCTAAAACACGGGTCTAAGACTTGATGGATTGATAGTGAAATTTTTAATTGGGTTCTTTAACATGACTAGGGGTGCCTTGGTAAAAGTGGTGGAGGATACAAAGACAACATAATTTTTTTTTACTTCTATAAATTCTACCTTTCCTAGCATTAATTCCAAAGAAGGATAGTCTATAGTGCTTCGATGAGTTTAGGATAATATATTTGTGCAACTTCTTATACAAAATAATATCATTGATTATATCCTTAAGGATTAAGAGCATATTTTATGAATATTTTTCCTTGGAGCATTTTAAATATTTTATGAATATTTTTTGTTGCTAGACAAATTCATGATGCCATTGGAATTGATCAAGAGATGTTTTATTCTATCAAATTGAAGAAAATACCATCCTTGGTAGTTGAGTTGTATCTTTCTAAGGAACATGATAAAGAAAGTTGGACATATTTGATGATCTCTAAATGGTAGCTTTACAATATGTTAGTTTCACCAACATGGATCCCTAAAAGATTAAAGAGTCATTAATGTTCCTCTAAAAGCTTATGACAATGGGAGAATGACAAAGTCTATAAATTCTTTTGGTGTGTGTGTGTGTGTGTGTAGAGAGAGAGAGAGAGAGAGCTTGAGATGAAGTAAACAAAATGCCAAATATTTGTTAAATGTGATGTCTCCATGCATATGTGGAATACCCAGTCTAGAAGGAGATAATTAATGTGAGAGCTTGAGATGAAGTAAACAAAATGCCAAATATTTGTTAAATGTGATGTTTCCATGATTATGTGTAATACCCAGTCTAGAAGGAGATAATTAATGTGATTTGTTGTTAATATGATAATTCACTATGATTTCTAAACAATAGACCTCCATAAATATTCAAGGGGAGAGACTATGACACATTGTTAAGAAGATAACTCACACAAGTGGTGGGTATGACTTGTCCATGGAACATATTTCCTCAAGAGGATATCAATCATTGTGTACATGCCTAAGGGAGAGTACATATGACCTCAAAAGAAATGTATTTTCTATGCATGTCTTGTCTAGATTCCAATGGCCTCAATAGTTATATATTTGTTGTTCCAAGGGCACAAATACAAGTTTGGCTAACTAAAAGTAACAACCAAGTCATAATATATATTGATCTTGGAACTTAGAGTGGAATGTATTATGGCTATCTTATAGTTGTTGTCATTCACAAAATACTAATGGATTTTTTTTAGTTGTTACCATCACTGAATCAACTTGTAATTACATCCTATGAATCTATTAAAATGCAATTGGAATAGAAATCATCTGGAAAAATTTACACAACAAACACAAAGCAAATTATTTACACAATGGACACAATGTTTACCTTGGAAACCCAAATGGGTAAACCAACATTTAATTGGCTCTGGTAAATATTTTATTTCTCAGCAAATGTGCATGTTAGAATTCCATGCATATATCTAGTTCATTCATGGTATTCATGTTACCTCTCAAACCTACGCTCAAAGTGTAAAAAGTCCCAACCACAAAATGAAACTTAAGGAACTCAGGAAGTCCACCCACTAAAACCACAATAGGTATTCCCCACTTTTTAGGATGACTCTCCTCCAATGCAAAGGGGTATTATCTAACTTAGGATGACTAAATATTATTGCAAGAAGGATCAATGTGATTAGGAAAAGTTAGCTTTGTCAAAACATGATTTATAGAAGATATTTTGTGAATAGATTGATGTGAGGATCAAGACTAATCTCAAGTTCATTGGGAAAGTGGAGTCAATTATCAACCACTATGGGAAACAACCATGAGATTAAGAGTGAATATATAGCAAATTAAGAATCTATAAACACATCTATCTTGTTGTCTACTAAATGTAGAAAATTATTTGTGAAAAACTTGATTATGGAGAAGTTCAAAACATGTATGAGGGTGAACTTAGTAGAGGAAATGTGAATGGTATCCAACTCTTGATTACGATGAAAGATACACATTAAACATTTCCAAAAATGAACGTAAAGATATATTAAAGGGTAATAAGACACAATCTATCTCTTAACAAAGGTACAATCTTCTGAATGGGGAATAATGCTAGCTATTGTTTAACCCCTTCAATGCCCATTTTCTGCAAGTACTTTCTAGTCATATTATTCACCAAGTAAAACCAAGAAAGTATACCACAAAAGGAGAAAACTTTCTTTCCATTGTCTTCAATATATTCATCAAAATATCAAAGTGAAAATTCCCCAAATACAACTATCCAAATGTAGGAGAGAGTTACTTTTTAAATAATGTGATCTCCATCTCTCTTACAATAAACAAGTAATTGTTTTTTACATCCTTTACTTCTCTATGGAATAACAACAATATATTACATTCAAACATCCTCAACAACTTCCCTACTAAAGATAGTAATAAGTTGTTGAGGTCCACTTTATTCTCCAAGAAGAATCAATAAAATATGATAGCTACATCCTTATCTCAAATGAAAACAATATGATAATGTTCTCACATAACCAAATCCATGAGGCAAGTCAAACAATATTAAAATAGTGAGAGTGGCTATGCCATTTTTATTCTCCAAAGTTGTTGAACATGTCCACCTATGCAATAAATCATAAAGAATTTCCTTCCATGGAATTCCCTCCACGATAACATTATAATAATCCTCCACTAGTGTGCTTCTCTAGAAAAGTGATAATCCAAATCCAAGAATAACAAAAACACCCAGAGTTTGACCATGTCAACCTCTCCATAAAATAATCGAATAAGGACTCCACATGTGCATCCTTCAAGACAAGAACAATTATGCAACAACCATTTCAAAATAGCATATGTAGACCTCCTATATCTAGGGTTTGAAACCTCCTAGATCTAAGGCTTGAACTAAATCAAGACGTCCAAATGTGCATGAGGAACCCATCTAGATATCTTCCAAAGTTATTCATCCCATAATCATGTGTAAATTCTCTAAGGGTGGACAAATTAGGGTTTTGACCAATTAAAACCCAATAAAACAATAAAATAATGTCCTCCAAGTAGCACATCCTCAATAATTGTGCAACAAAACCATTTAATAGGTTCATATGGCTCCAAGGTGAGACAGCCCATCATAAAATGAAATAAATGCTAAACCAAACTCTTCAAATATACACCTCCTCAATGAAATCCATAGCATTATTTTCAATGTGTAACAATCTACCGAATGTGTACAAGGGAGGAGGAAACAAATAATATAATAGTCCTCCACAACCCAAGTCATAATGAAGCACAACTAATCCATGGAGGTGCACCCCAGAGAAGTTTGCCAACCTTTCCACTCAATAAAAATATAGTTCATGGATGTATCAACATATGTGCTAAGTGAGAGATCACCCCAATAAATACCATAATATACCTCAAAATAGTCCCTTCAAAGTTTTAAAACAAACCCATTGATCTAGGTCATTCCATCAATAAGCCTACAAATGGTTAAAATAAGGCCAAAATACTCTATAGAGGGATTAAATCAACCTCAACATGTGAGTGTAAGGGGATAATTCTATTAAAGGGTGTGAAACATGTCATAATAAGTGAATTCATGTGTCAAGAGAACCCAAAACACCTAGGGTACTCACATTATAGGGCCTCCAACCATATGAAACCACATTAAATAAATCAATAATTTTCGTTGGAACCATATGAAATGGATCATTGTGTAAGGCACTCTCCAATAAAGTGATATAAATCAAACCAAGGTGAAATCCATCGGTGAAAAAGGTCCCCAAAGTGTTATATCTCTCCACCTAGGCATCATGTACCACTACAAAACATATAAACCATGTCTCACCATCTAGTCTAGCACAATATAAGAAAAGGGTACCATGTGGAACACCCCCTCCAAGTGTCAAAGCAATAATTAAAAACCACTATGCACAAACACTAGGATTTCATGTCGTTTCCTTACATCACCATTATCCAACTCCTTAGGGGGATAGAAACACCATACATGAACAAAAGTGTAGCACTATCTAAACATGAGCAATAAATTATACCAATATAGATCCATGATTATGTAGCATGCTCCATAACCATAAAAATATATACACAAAGAGTAGTAATCCACCAAGAAAATCCATGGAACATGAGATGAGTTTCAAACCATAAAACATGATCATCCAACAAGGAGAAGTGTTTCTCCTCCAATTCACAACACCAACTCAACCAAAAGGTAGGATGCATATCCAAGCAAAGAAATGAGTGTACCCCCAATTAAAATATCCATGGATACCATGTGTAAAATCATATCTTATAAAGAAAATCATAGGAGTTACCCTCATGCAACATGAGGGGTAGCACTTCACATGGGAAATTGGAGAACAATTCCTCTCGGTCTTAGCCAAAAAACCCATACAAACTAGTTGCGCATGGATTTATTAAAGAATGGATATTCTAGGGGGTCAATTGGAAGGTCCGGTGTCCCCGACACATCAAAATACCCAATTCCAACATTGGACTTCTTATTTTTTGGATTTTTCAATTAACACTTTAATGCAAGGATCTCTTATATTTTATTTTTATCCCCCCCTCCACTTTTTTCTCCTTCTCTTTCTTTTTTTTCTCTTCACATTTCTCCATGTTTACATTGGGAATACAACAGTAAATGGAGGTGTGGACACCACTCAAAATGGAGTGGGACTATGCCATCGACCCCGTCTCCTACCTCATAAATAGTCACAAACTTTGCTTCTGTTACTATATCGGTTGATTTGTCAAACCCTATAGTAACTTGAGCTAATAACCAAACTATTTATTTCATGGATCTCATTCGGGTCACACTTACCCATTGGGAGGATTTTGGTCCCCAAGAAATTCCAAGGACAAGAAAGGGAACTTGATTTCAACTCAAATCCTCTCACACCATTTTTATTTCACTGGAGTTTGTCCTCTGAGACAATTTCTAGATCCATGATCATCCTCTATGAGTTACCCATTCCTTCCTCTACATAATCGTATCTTCCAATTCTTAAAAATCATGTAGCGCAAAATATTCTATGGTGGGAAGCAACTATTGGTCTTCTTCTTCATCCAAGATGGAAGGATCAGACAACTTCATATTCTTAACATTCACCACCGAAATGATCTATTAAGGAGGAAGTCTCAATTTGAAGGCATTCTTATCCACCTTCTCAATGATGTCAAAATATTTGTATCTAAGGGGTTTGAGTTCTTATCTTCGTCCTTGTAGGCACTCACTGTCGAGGAAAATCCACACCTTGTCTCAAGTGTGAAATTAATGATATTCTTTGTGTTGTTCATGTATGGCTTAATATTGTTGTTGGCTTCTTTCGAGTTGCTCCTGGGATTTCAAATGTGTTATCTAGATCCATATTAAAGTATTATTTCCTTCCTCTCTTATCCTTGCACCTCTACTTATTCCTTTCATTGTCCATACATAATGTGAAAATGTGAGGGAGGTAAATAGCCAAAGCAAGCTCAAAAGGTGATTTATAGAGGGCTCAATTGTATGAGTATTGAATGTATGTCAATTGCTTGTCATGTGCCTCTGAAATTTTGTTGTTGTTACCTCTCAACATTTGCACCAACATTCGACTCAAAATTTTCATTTATCTATTAGTTTGGGGATAAATTGGAGTATAATGCTTTATCTTGGTACCCATTCTTTCCCAAAGTGTTGTCCAGATTAATATTCCCAAGAACCTACTATCATAATTAGAAACGATGGATCTTGGCAACCCAAAATGTACCCAATCATGAATGAAGAATATTTGAGTTGCTTCTCATGTAGTGAGAGTCTTCTTGCACATAATGACCATGTACATGTTTTTGAAGTAGTCATGGCCTCTTTAGGACATGGAAAAAGTTCAAACCTCCAAGAAATTCCATGTATATGTTATCCAAGGTTTGTTTGGAACTTGGAACAACATGTATAAGTGAAAACTTATTGTTCCTTGTATTTCTTGTGTTGCAGAGAACACAACCCCTAATGATATCACCATATTTTCTTGAATCTTTGTCGAATACACATACATATGCATATTTTCCATTTCCTTTGTCAAGCCAAAATGTTAATAAATCCTAGAAGTGTGAAATTGTTTCATCAATTGAGGTGGTGTTAATTCCCTTCCATGACAAGAATTGGTATCTCCTTTACTTGTTGGTATGTGTCTTTGAAATATTCATCTCTTTTATAATATTCTCCCAGCAGGCCATTAGTGAAAGGCCTGAGATGCATTAGCATATAAACTATTGTAATATTCGTTAATGGAGGCCATGAAACCATGTTGGTTAGCTTGTTTGTAGCTCCTTTTTTATATTGATCAATAGGTGAAATTGTTGTAATAATTTTGACAATTTGTAATGCCTCACTTGCTACATTTTGTTAGATTGAATCACAAAGTCTAACATCACCTTCTTATGAGTTGTAATCGTTATCTACTAATGAGATGTCATCCATATCCTTTGATGGGTTTTAGTGAGATTGAGATATAGAGATGGCCTAATCCATGTACTATAATTTGATATCATCGGATAAATGCATGTGTTGAGTACAAATTAAAGCATTTTCCACCAAATTCTTGTTCCTATTATATTTCTTAACATGGTATCAAATCCCTCTCATTCTTAGGACCTTAATAAACCTATGGGAGTTATGCATAGAAACTAAATTAGATGGAAGAATGAAGACAATACCACCATACAATGATCTGTGTGATTTGGTGAAATCACATTCCACTCCCACGAAGTTCTCTTACAACAATCTCTTCTAGAACATCGAACAAAAGATATGGTCTGCTAAAATTGAAGCCAAACGCGTAAAAAAACAAGATACAGTAATGACACATTTGACCAAATTTGAGGTTTAAAATGGGCCTCATAAAAAAAAAATTCCATAAATGAGTTGGAATTCAAAAACCATATAATTTCAAGAAATTGATCCAACAATTATAATTGAATTGGACATATAAAATCAAATTACATTATGTCACGTTTTTATTTAGCAATAATTAATTACATATAAAACTCAACACCTTTAAAATGTCAAAAAAATATCAGAAATACTAAATATAAATATTTTATGTTATCACTACTTTATAAAAATAAATAAAAATTATCTTAAAATATAAAAAACATTTAATATCATTAACTTTTTTAAAACCTCATATATTATAATCAATTATTTAGATATAAAACAAATATCAGCTAACATTTTATAATATTTTCCTCTAATATGCGACCTCTTGCTACTTTTGAAAAGCAAAAAAATCCTTGTTTAACCCCAAATTTTTTATATTATATAATATAATATAATATAATAACACATATAAAATTTAATAAATAATATACTGAATATAATTATAAACACATCACATTTAACATACTAAAAAAACACCACATATATAATATATATACTACGTCATTTTCTAACAGAATACAGAATATATAATATAGTTATTTTTTAGTTTTAACTCTATTTTTTTCCAAGAAAAAAAAGCGTAATTTTTATTCATCTTTCGAGATCAAAATTATATTCAGTATATTCACATCCAGGTGAATTCCAAAATCCAAAAAAATGGATCCAAAATATAGACTATCCAGTCTTCTGTAAGAGAAAAAACACAAAAGCAAGCACTTAAGATTTTTGAAAATATAATGATATACAGAGATATCATTCCTCCAAAATACTGACAGCATACAACCATCAAAATCACTGTAGTGTCGTGTTCTGTCCAAAAAACCAGAACTCTAGTTTTAACTCTATTATTAAATATATAAAAAATATTAATATATTTAATAAATTATTTTAAATATATTATGATAGTACTAAAACTCACCACATATATACTACGTCATTTTCTAACAGAATATATAATATAATATAGTTATTTTTAGTTTTAATTTTATTGTTAAATATATAAAAATATTAATATATTTAATAAATTGTTTTAAAAATATTATGATGGGATTAAATATTAAATATATAAATGATTATATATATATTATATAGATTTTTTTAATTATTATTAAATATATAAAATAGAACATTCTTAAATTTCATAAATAAATAAAAGATTTATTTACTATATGTAACTTTAAATGTTTCTAGGAAACAATTTTGAGAAATGTTATACTCCATAATTTTTTTGTCATAATGATAATGGTTTTATTACTAACTGCAAGATTTATGTGATATGTTAGTGTTCATCATTAGCATGCTTTGTCGTTATTATGTCATAAAATCTGGTTGATACTATTATGTGACAAAACCGTTTTTTAAAGACTCTGTTGGTTACAAAGTTGTAAAAGAAAAAGCTTGCCGTTCCTTCAGTTTTGTTCCACTCATGAGTTGTTAAAAAAAAAGGTCATACTCTTACTTAGTCTTTACAACTAATGCATGAACTCTCTTTTCCCTTTGCGCAGGTGGATGAGATCACCCTTAAATTCTGATGAATGGCAAACCTACGCTAAGAAGCAACAAAGCGATACAGAAAGGTGATCCATCTTGGTTTGGGAAATAACCTAAACCTTAACCTAGTTTTGATCTTCATACTATATATTTATACCCTATCTATTCTTGGCATGCAAAAGTTCTAACCAAAACATATACTATATACCTAAACTAAGGCATGCGCTTGAAAGTATCCACCTTGGAATAAAAGATATCGCAAGCGTTACGACAACCCTCCACACTACCATATGTTATAAGCTCCAAAGTGGGGAACAATATGCATAGAGTTTTGGTTTTTATTTATGATGTGACTAAAGACATAACCCTTGGAACAATATCGGTGAAATCAATATGCAAAGGACGTGACATAAAAACTTCCACATGCAGGCCATGTGGTCACATTAAAACCTCCAGTTGGTGGGAAAAGGACAGGGTGAAAAACCCTAGGGTTTTAATGTGTCGTAATGACTCTGTTTGTCTTTTCAATGGGGTTCCAGTTGATGTTAATTATTCTCTCATTTTTGCGCTAAGCCTTCGGTTGCTCGACCTCGTTGTTCTACTGCTGCAAGCAGAGATGGAGAAGCCATAAAACTCGGCCCTTGATATCTTTTGAACCTGTCTAAGCTCGAAGTGTTCGTTGATGAAGTTTGCAGTCCTCGTTTGGTGGTGTTTGGGTGACTCCGGTTAGAGTTAAGAAGGCCGAGAAAGGTAAAACTCCTTCCACATTGCCATTACTATTTCCCTTTTCTTGGTACATGATTTATGAAAATATTGTTTAACTTCCGGAACAATGTATGTGCAGGAGATTGCCAGGATGGCTCTCTGCGACGAGGGTTTTGGAAAGAGACTAGCAGAGAAGGTCTTGCAACCGGTAAGACTTATACCTTCATCTTTTATGGCTCTGTGGACACAACACTTGGGGTCTTGTTGTGGGTTTATCCTCGTAGCGTTGGGGTTTCATCCCTATGTCTGCTCGTCGATGCGAAAGTGATAGATTTTCTTTGGTAACCTTGAGGATTTAGTTTACACATCTGGAAATCCATTCGGCAATGAAGTTGATGGACTGTGTTAATTTTGTTTTGATAACTTGAAGTTATGAGAAGGTTTAAGGGTTTTGAGAGAAAACAGTCTACGACTGTATGTGTGGATAGTTAGTTAATTTCGAAGGACCCCATGCGAGCTTGTATAACACCATGCTTTAATTTAACAAAACTGGGACTTCGTTTTTCTTTGTTTATCCATAAGAACATGTATGCTTTGATAATGGATGTGCTCTATTTGCTTTCCAGTCTTGTTTACAGTTTGTGAAATATTTGGAAAATTATAAGGCCGTGAGGCTCTTACTGTCGTAATTATTTGATAAAGTCTGTAAGGCCACTGTTAGTTATTTCTAAAATTAATTGAAACAAGCAAAGCATTAGAGGAAATTTGAGGTATAAAATGGGCCTCCTAAGGAAAATAATAAAATAATAGTTAAAACAATAAAATAATAATTAAAATAATAAAATAATAGTTATTAATTTTGGAGGAAGAATGAAATAAACTACTTTTTTGTTCGTATTTTTGACGTATCTCCTTGTGGTTTTACTCACATTCTAAGTGAGACAGCTTGTTGTATGTGGAATTTAATTCCACATCCAACAAGTACCCACACTGCATACTTTTAACGAACCCCGCTATGCAAAAAACAAGAAAAACCTAAAAAAACATGATGATGATGTCATCATCATGTTTTTCAGGTATTTCTTGTTTTTGAGGTAGCGGGGTCTGTCAAAAGTATGCAGTGTGTGTACTCGTTGGATGCGGAATTAAATTCCGCATCCAACAAGCTCTCCCGCTTGAAATTTGAGTAAAAACACAGGGAGATATGTCGAAAATACGAATAAAAAAAGTAGTTTTCTTTTATGACAAATATGTCAATTCAACCATTATGGTTGACTCATTTTATTGAAATTCTATTGGTTCTTGAATTCCAACTCACAAAATTTATTGTTGGCGCGTTTTCTTATAAGGCCCATTTTAGACCCCAAATTTCCTCTAATGGTTTTTCGTGTAGTTTAAAGACCTGTGAAGGATTATAATATTTAAAACCATGCCAAGGTGGTATTGTAGCTTCATTATGATGCTCGTACAATACATATGTGGGAGTTCTCTATAATATTAAAAATGTTGATTGTCACTCTGTTTGATTGATAGGATAGTATAAGAATCAGTCGTTACTTACTGATTTCCTTGATGCAAACTCAGTTGTAAAGTAATTCGAGGTTTTTTTTAATCTTTATAAAACCCTAAATATGGTTGTGAGGTTTTGTAAGACTATAATGTATGTGCCATGAGGCATTTTACCCTAAGCACCTAAATATGGAAAGAGGAATACAGGGCTACTCAAGCCACTATCAAAATGACTTATTATTGTTTTAACTTTGATAACAATGGTTATAGCCTATGAGGCGTTACCATTTATGTCTTGGATATTACACAGTCGTTATCCTTCATTCGATAGCTAGAAGGTTTTGGAAAGAAAAAAAAATCTTATAAGAAAAATAATATTCATGTTTTAGATCATGGGAAATCCTTTGATTTTATTCCAGTTTATAAAACAATAGGGTCGTGAGGCCACTGTTATATATAAACATCTAGCAAGGTTTTGGTGATTTGTAAAATGACCCGTGAAGGTTTCACCGTTGAATCTTGACTTTGAAAATCGTTATTTTTCCGTTAGAATTATAAAAGGGTTTAGTAAGGATAATATGTGGGACATGCTTATGTTTATCTTGGTGTTCTCTTGGGTAAGAAGTCGCAATGCCAAACTCCATTCCAAGTTATGAAACCATTATTAGGTCATTTTGACTGTCTGATATTGCTTTCTCAGTGGGTAAGACTGTTTTTAAAACAAAATAAATTATAAGCCCTAAGGCTGATAGGTTTTAAATCTATAAGTATTAAACTACAGATAACAATGCCAATTCGGATTACAGCTTGTAACTAGTGTTGTAGCTTGTCGATAATCTCAATTTGGTATTCCAAGAAATTATGTGTTAATGAGATCTAAAACCTTATTAATTCGATTTACAGTTTTGCTTACCTATGTATCTAGGGTTGGATCTGAACAAGATGGTTTAATGAATGATCCCAGTTTAAATTCAAAATACATAAAGCTTGAAACTGTTCATAACCACATCTATACAGAGTATTTTTATTACAGATTCAAACCCTTATAAATTTAGAAATACACATTGTGTAGGTTAGTTTAAGGAGTTATCTAGGAGTTTTATCTTTATTACTATTTTTCATTCTTATAATCCTTGTAATTAGATATAAATACACTATAATGATCTCTGTGACAATTTCCTTTATAAGGTAAGTTAATTACTTAAAACCTATACTAACAGAGGAAATACCTCTATCACTAGTACTTTAGTAATTGTATGAACTAAGGTAGCAATACTGTAGAAATAATCTAAAGATTACATCCATAGGAAAGAATAACATTATTTAGGCTAAGAAAATATTTTTACGGAAATGAATAAATCAATAGATTTAACCTTTAACTTGAATCAACAAAATGTAATTCTTCTAACAGCTTCCAGATATAGAGTACATACCATATCCAATCATTCTATTTAAAGTTACTGAGCACATTCCAAAGAAAAGTACAGATTCAGAATTAAATAACAGTTGAACCTAGATAATATGCAGAAGGGGACAAACACCCAAAGGAGACTGTTCCACCCAACCTTCTCCTGAAGCATCCAATAATTACTTGCTTAGGACCCCCGATCCTGTTCACTGAACCACTAGGACAAAGATCTTTGAATATATCCCACACAACAAACTTCCTGCAACTTAGCACTCATTAGCAGACTTAACTCAACAATTTCACTTTAGCTATCCCCTTATCAAATTCATTGTGTGCCTGACTTTTCAGTTTGCAACAGTCACAAGGTTCATTCACTTAGAAATCAAAATGAGTGGTGAGCCTCATGTTCAATTTGATGGTATATATAAGATTGCCTAGGTCTTTAGGTCAGTTTTGGAATTAAATTAGCCACCAGCTCAGTTCCCTCTCTCAGGGAACATGACCACGATTTTAGGCACTATGCTCCTACAACAGCTAGAAAGTGAAATTCTAGTGCTGCCACTTGTAAGCCATCCTTCCACAGCTGCTCATTCCTCCTAGTGGGTCAGTGAACACTCATATACCAGTCTCCCTTGGATAGGTGTCTCTTCTTTGAATTATTAAAATAAATAATTCTTCAATTATAGTCATCCTTGACCAACTGGGTCATAAAGCTTTACAATAAATTTAACATAATGTTTTTATGAAATAAATAACAAATTTTTTTTTTATTCAGTTCTAGGTATGTTATAAACACCCCCCCCCCCTTAAGCTCAACATCGTCCTCGATGTTACTTAAGTTATTCTGAGTCTTCTTGGAAAAGAGTCGGATATGCCACCCGCATATCGCTCTCCAATTTCCAGGTTTCTTCATCTTGACGGAGGTGTTTCCATTGCACCTTTATATGTCCAATGGTGCGATTTTGGAGAAAACTTTCCCTCTTGTCGAGAATACAGTCTGGTTCCATTGAAAAATATCCTTCGAGTTCTACCTGAATCACATTCCAGTCGATCACATGAGTAGCAGTGTGTACATATTTCTTCAAAATAGAAATGTGAAAGACATTATGTATTCTAAGATTATGTGGAAAAGCTAATTGGTATGCCACTGGCCCCATTCTTGCCAATATTTTGAACAATCCGCAATACCTGGGTGCTAATTTAGCACAGCTCCCTAGTTTAAAGGATCTCTTTTTGGGCTTTACCTTAACAAACACATGCTCACCTACTTGGAATTACTTCGGAGTTCTTTTAAGGTTGGCATGACTCTTTTGTCGGTCCTGAGCAGTTTTCAAATTGCTTTGTACATGTTTCACTGTTAGTTCCAATTATTTTTACATGTCAGGTCCTAACATCAATCTGTCTACTGGATTACTCTATGTAATAGGAGCGTTACATTTTCTACCATATAATATTTCAAAAGGAATAAGCTTTGTTGAATCTTGATAATGGCTATTATATGCGAATTCAAATAAGTGTAAATAATCTTCCCACTTCTTGGGATAATCTCTAACATACATTCGTAACATATCTTCTAGTACTTGATTGACTCTTTCTGTTTGTCCATTCGTTTGTGAATGATAAGTAGTACTGAAATTCAATTTAGTATCTAGTATTTTAAATAAATATTTCCAAACATTACTAGTAATTTTAGAATCTCTGTTAGAAATTATTACCTTTGGAATTCCATGTGTTTGTGCCAGGAATTGTTCCTAAGGCTAGGGGAACAAGCCAACACAATCTCAAGAGTAAAACTCAGTTCAACTAGGGTTTAGGGTTTTGTTTTATGTGTTTTTGGTTGTAAGCTTCAAAAACATGCAGGGAATACATTCAAAAGACAAGTAACAACTAAATCATAAACATAAACTGATAAAGATGCATAACATATCACATAAGATCCAACAAAAAGACTGTGCTGAAGTTCACACATAAAGGACAAGCACTACCAGGATATACACATTAACCAGCAATGAATTTGTCATTTAAGAAACTAAACAAGTTCAAACATGAAGCCAACACAGACAAAATGAAGGGGAAAAAGTCATATATCTCATTATTTCATCAGAAAATGCTTATAAGAGTTACAGTACCTATCTCTGAACAAGTCTGAAAGTACAAGCAGCTTGCAGACCTCCTGATGCTCCCAAAAATCAGAACCCTAACAATGTCTTGCTAACTCATCTAAATAGGAACATTCTCCCAAAATCAGTTAGGTCTCACATCCTAACTGTCCCCATCGAATCACTAAGGTAAAGTAAAAAGTACTTTTTACAAAATTACAAATTGCTAAAAATAGCAAATCATTAACAAAAACTGTTTGTCAAACTGATTCATTAATTAAAGCATAACTAATTCAAATCTCCTTCGCTGCTTCAGCAAGTAGGTCTAAACCACCTAGGTTTCGAGACCTCTTTTTTGCTCTTTTGTGCTTCCTCTCCAAATCAGCTACCTTTTTCTGAAGGTCTTCATTCTCCTGCTGTAAGCTTTCAACTGTCTTTTCTAGTTCTGTAGAATACCTGTCAGTGGTTGCCTTCCTTTTTAACACTTCTTTAGACACTTCTGATAACTGTAAGAAATGATGATGTACATCTTGCAGCTCTTCTATAAGCCCCTTGTTGACTTTAAACAAACTGTCATTATTGTCCTGTAATTGTTTTACCTGTTGTTTGTATTTTTGAACTCTTTCCTGCAAGCTTTCATCATCAAAACTAGGGTTTTCCAATACATTTGCATCTTGCATTAAAATATCTGAGAAATCAACATGAACAATAGACTCTTCTATAATTCCTGCTTGCTTGAGTATAGCTACATCCTCTTCGTCCCATTCCTGATTTTCAAGAGTACATGCTTTTGCTTTTTCTTCTTCCTGCTGTTTGATGAGTCTATCTTTTATCTCAACAATTATTTCAGATAACTTAGAAACAGGCTGACTTGTTTCTTTTACTAACTGTGATCTTTTTGTCTTTGTAGGCTGAGAAGAAGAAGAAGGCTTGGCAATTAACTTTCCCTTGCTTTTGCTGCCCTGTTTAACAATTTCTGCTTCTTCATTAGAGGAAGAATCAATCACAACAGCTTCTTGCCTGAAATTTAGTTTGGGATTAAGTAGCTTTTTCATATTCCACCTGAGTTTATTAGTTGGCCTAGTTTTAGGCCTTCTGTATGAAGCTACAGTCCTCTTTTTCTTCTTCTTAGGTCTAGCTGATTTAACCTCTGAGGTGAGGAATTCTCCACATGCTTCAGCACTTAGCTCTGCTTCATCAACTGGCTGTTCATCCTCTAATAAATATCCTTCATCCTCAGACAAAATGGTGAGGGGGCTTCTTTGTTTAGTTTGCACTTCATCTTCAAGTACAGTAGCCTTCTCTTCATCAATAGTCTTGGTTTCTTGAGTATCTGCTGCTGGTGGCAATTGCAAACTATGCTGCACTTTTTCTTCTGCAAACAATGAGTACCTGCCTTTAGGGAAATCTGAAGACATTTTGAACTGACTGACAACCTTTACCTGCTCCGCTACCTTCTTAGCCTTAACATCATCTTTATCTGTAGGTTTGACTGTGTGACCTAACTTTTTCATCATCACTTTTCCCTTATCAGTCTGTTTCTTGGGTTGCTGGTCTTCTTACTGGGGATGAATATCTGACCAGAACAGAAAGAATTCCCAAGTCCTACCCTCATGCTGCAACACTGTGGTGATGATCAGTTTGATCAGACCATGATGAAAAAGAGATTGTGAGGTATGATCTTCATGTTGCTTTATCCTGCTGGACATCTTCTGCAGGCTCCTCAAAAAGAAGAAGGGCAGGTTCATCTTAGAGACTCCTACTATGTGTTGGAGGAATCTAAAATGATATTTAAATACAAATGAATACCTGCCCTCATAGTTCACATAGCTCTGAAGTATCCTTATGGGCTCAATCCATTCTTTCCTAAAATTTTGAATAAGAATACCCTTGTTCCAGTCAGGAGTCACATTAGGCAACAGGTACTTTTGTGGTTCAAAATCAAAAGGAAACTTTTTGAACCAATGTTCACCTTCATTACTAATCTCAGTAGCCTCTGCAATTAATTCCACAGTCAATTTGAATTTTAGAGCATCCAGCATGACAATATCATCTTTAAGTCCCTTAGCAAATTTACAAGACATCTGTGCATTGTAGCCATCTATCTTCCTGAAGAACTTCAGCCAACCTGCTTGTTTGAACAATTCTGCACAGTCAGGAAGCTTCTCAATCCAGGTTAAGTCAGTGGGCTCAACCCTGTTGACCTTACCACTTTTCCCACTCTTTCCCATCTTCTTCTTTCAGGAATTAGAAACAATCTGGTTTTAGGTTTCACAGATGCTTTGTAAACTGGTTTTCTGTTCTTTGAACTCCTTCACAATCTGCTATACATTCCTGGACAGGCCTTCAATGTTCCCTTGTCTCAACCATACAACTAGGTCTGTGGATAGATAAACTGTGAGAGTTTCATGAAACAGTCATAAGAACACAATAACACTGATCATTCTTAAAAAATGCACCATCAAACATAATGTCAAACTGTTTCAGACTATATGCCATCCGAGCTCTTCATTTTAGGGTTAAGGAAACAAGTAGTATGATATGCATTCAGATATGACCTCCTCTTTTAGCACAAACTGATTCAAAACACAGAAAACAGCACTTTGATTAACTGCAGTGTCCAAGCTGTTCAATGTAATTGAAGACTGTCAGTGAAGATGGCTGCTCTATTTCAGTATTATACTTCTATCTCCGTGTATCAACCAACCTAAATCTTCAAATACCCTCAAATCTTCACAACTTCAGATTTTGCAAAAGTAATATCAATCACTGGCTTATTTGATCGACTGGAGACTTGGACCTGTATGAGAAGAAAGAAAAGACCACTGTCTACAATATATTCACCTTCGCCAAAGACTGTCATCAAAACCTGTATATAAAAGTTAACATGTTCTCCAAGCAATTGATTTTACAAGTTATAAGAACTATCACCAGCTTCTCAGGTAGACTGAATACTTTCACAGTAAAAGATGAGCATAATAAAACAGTCTATAAGTGATCTCAATGTTGTTTCTTGTTCACTATGATTCATACTGGCATTAGGTCTGAGAGAAATCCTATTCAGTCAGTTCATTATAGCCATAATGCACCAGTATCAGAGCTTTTTGAATGTATTGGAGAGCAAAACATAAACAACCTTCGTTCAAACTGTAATCGAAATTTCAAAAGCTGAATGCTTTAACCTTAAGGTTATTTTGTTGCTCTGTTTAGTAAATTCTTCAGCACAGCTCCAAGCAGTTATTTTTTGGGTAAACACTTCATTTTGGAACTTATTCAAACCTCTGCAGCAACCAATTCATCCAGAATAACCTCTAGCGAGAAAAACCCAATTTTTTCAATTATAAAGGTTTATATTGAAATACCTGTTAAATGTTCAACTGCCACGGCTTAAACCTTCGTTTTGGGCTGTCAACTGCCTCTCCTTGTGCGTACAGGTGTCTTCATATAATTATTTTGACTGCAGGTAAGTGTATTAAAAAGCCCTAATTTTCGCCGGCGTCTATAACACTGTCTCTTCTCCACAGCAACACAATCCTCCTTCTTAGAGGTTTGATTTGTTTCACGAGCACTCCTTTACTTTGATAATATGTGTGAAAAGAAAATCACGCCAACTTAGACCGAGATTTACTGATATCTGTCCAACTGATTCCGCATTATAAGCAATGATGAGCCTGATTTGTTTCGAGACTGATAACCACCTGAAATCGTGCTTAAACTGCAGCATACACGTGCTAAACCACTCACCCAATGCGATTAGTCATTCACAAACTGAAATCATGATAGAAATTTGTTTGAAAATTGAAAAAACAAAGGGCCGCGATATTCTTGTAGCGCGCCCTTTGTTAAATTTTTGTCCAGCGCTACAAGAATATAGCCAGTGTTAAAATTTCGCTATTTTTCAACTTTCTGCTAATTTGTAGGAGGTTTAAAAAGTTGTTAGGTTGAACATCAAGCCTAGGTGGTCTCCAAATAAACATTAATGAATCAATTTTGATAATATAACTTTTCTTTAACCCCTTTTTGAATGCAAAAGACCAAAAAAAATCAAATAAAACCTATAAAAGCAAGCTCAAAAACTATCAAATCAACCAAAAAGTTCTTAAAGGAAACTCAAAATAAGACTCAAAACAAAACCTTAATTGAAATAAAATGAAAAAGCAAACCAAAAATGGAGAAGTCAAACCAAAATTGCAGAAAAAATTTCCTGACTTACACCATGCAAATGAAAGATTTCTTTCATAAAGATGTCAGCAATGTTAACATCTTTATAAGTTGCTTTAACAGGTATAAAGTGTGTTGTCTTACTTAGTTTATCCACAACTATCATTATTGAATCATTTTTGTTTCTGGTTTTTAGGTAAGCTAGTTACAAAATCAAGCTTGATGACTTCCCATTTTTAACTTAGAATTGGTAATGGTTGTAAGAGACCTGCTGGGTGTTGATGTTCAGCTTTAACTTGCTGACATTCTATACACCTAGCTAAAAATTTTGCAACTTCATTTTTCATATTAGGCCAAAAATACTATTTTCTTAACATTGTTATCATCTTTTGATACCTCGGATGTCTGGAATAAGGAATTTTGTGTACTTCATTCAAAATCAGCAGTTTAACTTCCGGTATATTTGACACATAACGTCTATTTTTATACAACATTAGACATTTTTCATTAAAACTGTATTCCATATTTATATTTTCAGATACATTTCGAGTTACTTTTTGTTTTAAACTTCAGTATTCTGTGTCCAATTTTATTTCTTCTTCCAATTTATCCTCCAATTCAGTTTTATAACTGCTAATGGAAGCTACAAAATTTGTTACTGCATTTTTTCTTAAGACATCAACCACTTTATTTTCTTTCATTTTAATGTGTTTGATTTTAAAATCATACTTGCTAAGGAAAGCTAACCATCTAGCTTGCTTTGCGTTTAGATTTTGTTGATCAAACATATATTTTAGGCTTATGTTATCAGATATTAGCAAAAATCTTTTACCTATTAGGTGATGGCGCCACATTTTTAAAACATGGATTATGGCAGTAGCTCTAAGTCATAAGTTGCATAATTATTTTTGTGAGTTTTTAATTTCCTTGATTCATACGTAATTACATGACCTTCTTGAGCCAGTACTCCACCCAAACCTTAGTTGCATGCATCCGTGCATACGACGAAATCTTTGTTTGGATTTGATATTTTTAGAATGGGTGCAGTGGTTAATAATCCTTTTAATTTATTAAAGCTTTCTTCATATTTTTTATCCCAGACAAATTTCTTGCCCTTTTTCTGTAATGATGTTATAGGATTTGCAATTTTAAAAAATCCTTCTATAAATTTTTTGTAATACCCTGTTGTTCCCATAAAGGATCGTACATCAGTCATGTCCTTAGGGACATGCCAATCAATTAATGCTTTTATCTTATCTGGGTCTACCGATATCCCTTCTTTGGATATTACATGCCCTAGATATTATATCTTATATTTATAAAATTCACACTTACTGAACTTAGCATATAATTGATGTTCTCTAAAGACATGTAGTATTATCTGCAAATGTTCGTCGTGTTCTTCTTTTATTTAGGAATATATTAATATGTCATCTATAAAGACGACTACAAATTTGTCTGAATATTTACTTAGGACATTGTTCATTAAGTACGTGAAGGTTGTTGGAGCGTTAGTTAGCCCAAAGGGCATAACCACAAACTCATAGTGCCAGTATCTAGTTCTGAAAGCAGTTTTAAAGATATCTTCATCTTTAATTCTGACTTGATGATATCCAAATCTCAAGTCTATTTTGAAAAATATCGTCGCTCCACGTATCTGATCAAATATATCATTAATGTAGGGCAGAGGATACATATTCTTAATTGTCATTTTATTAAGTTGATGGTAATCTATACATAGACGTAATGTATCGTCTTTGTTTTTAACAAAAAGGACTAGTGCTCCCCAAGGGGATACACTTGGTCTTACATAGTTTTTGTCTATTAATTCTTGTAATTGTAATTTTAATTTATTCATCTCCAAAATATTCATTTGAGAAGGAACCTTCGAATTAGGTACTGCTCCTGTTACTAATTCAATTGTAAAATTCAGATCTCTCTTGGGAGGTAATCCTGGAATTTCTTCTGGGAAGACATCCGAGAAATATCACCGGATCGAAATATCCTCGAATGTTGGCTTATCTTCTTTACCAATTTGTGCATTATTTAATACGTGTACAACAAAGACTTTACAACCCTTTCTTAAAACCTTTTTCATTTGTAAAGATGAGATTTGTCTAACATAAATTTTCCTAGGTATTCCTGTGATTGTAATATTTTCTTCTTTATCATTTAAACAAGTAAAAGTTTTCTGAAAGCAATTTAAAATGACTTGATGTCTTTCCAGCCAATCCATACCTATTAGGACATCTTAAGATCCTAATGGTAACACATTTAACTTGACCTGAGTTTTAAACTGACTCATAAGCAAATTGCAATTTTCAACATAATTGACCACTTTCCTTTTAGTTCATGTAGCTAATTGGACCAACCATGATTTTTCAAACTTCTTTAAAGATAAACTGCACTTTTCTACTATGCTAGGAGATATATAACTTAAACTAGCACCTGTATCAAACAAGATGAAAATAGATTGGTTTTATATCATGCCTTGCACTTCCACCATGGAAGTATGATGGTCTGCATGTCAGTTCTCCAAAGCTGCATTTATTCTGGGCATTTCATTTGCTACATCTCCAACTGTTTCTTCTTCCTAAATGGTATGCATGTTGCTGAAGTTCCATTTTCTGTTCAGATGGAATAATGCGGTCCTTGAAATTTCCATCATTTCACCGTTTCCTTATCTTCGTTATTTTTAACAAAGTTGTTAGGCATATCCCTACCCTTTGGTGTTGTAGTATTCCGTGGTACATTATTTTTAAAATATGCTCTCTCATAGTTATTCTTAAAGAAATTCTTATATTTATTCCCAAAACTCTTATTTGACTTAAACCCTCTTCTTTTCTGGTCAAAGTGACTTGCATTCTTATTCTTTCAGTTAGGTAAACTTTCTATCTTTTTACTATGTTCAAAACAGAAATCAACTTTTCTCATAGCTTCCTAAACGGTCTTCGGGTTATCAAACTCAATCCTATCTTTGAAGCTAGTGGGCAGACAACGTAAGAATGTTTGTATTTTAGGCTTTTCATCAATTATGTAAGGTACACATCTTAACAGACTTAGAAATTTGTTGCTTAACTCTTTCATTGAACCCCATTTTAATTTATAGAATTTCTTAGCTCTTTCCTCGTAGTACTGTTCAGATAAAAACTTCGTTTTAAAATATTTTTTAAAAACTCTCTAGGTCAAGTATTTCTCCTTAAGATTTTTGACATTTTTTATGCCTTGCCACCATATATCAACTTTTCTGTTTAAATTGTAAATAGCCATCCGGGCTTTTAGTCTGTTAGAATAGTTGTAAATATGGAAATATTTCTTCATTCCTGACAGCCAAGCCTCGGCTTCTTCACCTTTCTCTACTTTTCCGTTAAACATGGGAGGATTTTTCTTTTTTTAATTCCTCATAAATTTCTTCATATGGTTTATACTTCTTTCTCCTAGGTTTACAGTAACTTTCACTACTGTCACTTATGTATTTATACCTTCCCCTATGTGACCTTGCATTAACCTTTGAAGAAGATTCACTGTCAGAATATTTTGTTTTCTTTCATTTATGTTTGTAAGACGTTGTTTCAGAATCAGTTTCATAAACATTTCGCTTATCTTTTCCTCTGTTATGCATATTGTCTAATAATATCTGATTTATTTCCAGAATTCTTTCATTGTCTATTTTTACAGTTTGTAGTTCATATTTTAACTCCTTAACTGTTTGTAGTAATTCTGAAGGTGGATCATTCAGTTTTACATAGATGTTGTCTATATTGTTGTGCTGAGACCCATTTTCAGCAGATGCTTCAACACCTTCCATTTTCCTGCAAAACAGATTTTATATTTCTGTACAGAAATAAATGTAAATAAAATCAGTATGTTTGTTTTCTTATTTGCATGCAAGTGAACCAATCAAGCTTAGTGTTTGGAAACCTGGCTCTGATACCATATGTAACATCCCTAAATTTCATAAATAAATAAATAAAAATTATTTATTGCATGTAACTTTAAAAGTTCCTAGGAAACAATTACAAGAGATGTTATACTTCATAATTCTTTTGTCGTAATGATAATGGCTTTATTAATAACTGTAATATTTATGTGTCATATGTTAGTGTTTATCATTATCATGCTTTGTTTTATGACCCTTTTGTCGTTATTATGTCATACGATCTAGTTGATACTATTATGCGACAAAACTTCTTTTTAAAGACTCCGTTGGTTACAAAGTTGTAAAAGAAAAAGCTGCTTGTTCCTTCAATTTGCTTGTCGTTCCTTCAGTTTTTTTCCACTCATGAACTATTAAAGAAAAAGGTCATAGTATTACTTAGTCTTTACGACTAATGCATAAACCTTCTTTTCCCTTTGGGCAAGTGGATGAGATCACCCTTAAATTTTGCTAAAGGAAAAACCTACGCTAATAAGCAACAAAGCGATACAGAAAGGTGATCCATCTTGGTTTGGGAAATAACCTAAACCTTAACTTAGTTTTGATCTTCATACTATATACATATACCTTATCTATCCTTAGCATGCAAAAGTTCTAACCAAAAGATATACTATATACCTAAACTAAGGCATGCGCTTGAAAGTATCCACCTTGGAATAAAAGATATCGCAAGCATTACAATAACCCTCCACACTACCATATGTTATAAGCTCCAAAGTGGGGAAAATATGCATAGAATATTGGATTTTATTTATGATGTGAATAAAGGCATAACCCTTGGAACAGTATCAGTGAAATCAATATGCAAAGGACATGACATAAAAACTTCCACATGCAGGCCATGTGGTTGCATTAAAACCTCTAGTTAGCGGGAAAAGGATAGGGTGCAAAAGCCTAGGGTTTTAATGTGTCGTAATGGCTATGTTTGTATTTTCGATAGGGTTTCAATTGATGTTAATTGTTCTCTCATTTTCGTACTAAGCCTTTGACTGCTCGACCTCGTTGTTCTACTGTCTGCAACCAGAGATGGAGGAGCCATAAAAATCAGCCCTCGACATCTTATGAACCTGTCTAAGCTCGAAATATTTGTTGATGAATTTTGTAGTCCTCATTTGGTGGTGTTTGGGTGACTCTGGTTAGAGTTAAGAACGCCAAGAAAGGTAAAACTCCTTCCGCGCTGCCATTACTATTTCCCTTTTCTTGGTACATGATTTATGAAAATATTGTTTAACTTTCGAAACAATGTATGTGCAGGAGATTACCAGGTTGGCTCTCTGCAACAAGGTTTTTGGAAAGAGACAAGCCGAGAAGGTCTCACAACCGATAATACTTATGGCTTCACTTTTAATGGCTCTATGGACACAACACTTGGTGTCTTATTGTGGGTTTATCCTCGAAGCGTTGGGATTTCATCTCTGTGTCTGCTCGTCGATGTGAAAGTGATAGATTTTCTTTGGTAACCATGAGGCTTTAGTTTACACATCTGGAAATCCATTTGATAGTGAAGTCAATGGACTGTGTTACTTTTGTTTTTATAACTTAAAGTTATGACATGGTTTAAGAGTTTTGAGAGAAAGCACTCTACAACTATCTTTGTGGCTAGTTACTTAATTTCGAAAGATCCCATGAGGGCTTGTATAACGCCATGCTTTAATTTAACAAAATCGTGACTTTGTTTTTATTTGTTTATCCATGTGACTATGTATGCTTTGATAATGGATACGCTCTATTTGTTTTACAGTCTTGTTTACAGTTTCTGAAATATTTGGAAAACGATAAGGCCGTGAGGCTTTTACTGTCATAATTATTTGATAGAGGTCGTAAGGCCATTGTCATTTATTTTTAAATTTATTTGAAACAAGCAAAGGTTTTTCCTGTAGTTTAAAGACCCATTAAGGCTTTTAATATTTAAATCCATGCCAAGGTGAGACTGTAGCTTCGTTCTGATGCTCGTAGAATACAGATGTGGGAGTTCTGTATAATATTAAAAATGTTGATGTCGCTCTGTTTGATTGATATGATAGTATAAGACTCAATCGTTACTTACTGATTTCCTTGATGCAAACTCAGCTGTAAAGTAATTCGAGGTTTTTGTTATCTTTATAAAATCCTGAATATGGCCATGAGGTTTTGTAAGACTATAATGTATGTGTTGTGAGGAATTTTACCCTAAGCACTTAAATCTGGAAAGAGGAATACTGGGCTACTCAAGCCACTATCAAAATGAGTTATTATGGTTTTAACTTTGATAGCAATGGTTATAGCTTGTGAGGCGTTACCATTTACATCTTGGATATTACATAGTCGTTTTCCTTCATGCGATAGCTAGCAGGTTTTGGAAAAAAAAAACTTATAAGAAAAATAATATTCATGGTTTAGATCGTGGGAACTCCTTTGATGTTATTCCAGTTTATAAAACAATAGGGTTGTGAGGCCACTGTCATAGATAAACATCTAGGAAGGTTTTGGTGATTTGTAAAAAGACCCAGTGAGGGTTTCACCGTTGAATCCTGACTTTGAAAATCGTTATTTGTCATTTAAAAGTGTAAAAGGGTTTAGTAAGCATAATATTTGGGACATGCTTATGTTTATCTTGTTGTTCTCTTGGGTAAGAAGTCGTAATGCCAAACTCTATTCCAAGTTATGAAACCATTTTTAGGTCGTTTTGACTGTCCGATATTGTTTTCTCAGTGGGTAAGAATGTTTTTAAAACAAAATAAATTATAAGCCCTAAGGCTGATAGGTTTTAAATCTGTAAGTATTACACTACAGATAACAATGCCAATTTGGCTTTCAACTCGTAACTAGTGTTGCAGCTTGTCGATAATCTCAATTTTGTATTCCAATAAATTATGTGTTTAATGAGATCTGAAACCTAAAACAGTTATTAATTTGATTTACAGTTTTGCTTACCTATGTATCTAGGGTTGGATCT
Source organism: Pseudotsuga menziesii (assembly GCA_001517045.1). Classification (NCBI taxonomy): domain Eukaryota; kingdom Viridiplantae; phylum Streptophyta; class Pinopsida; order Pinales; family Pinaceae; genus Pseudotsuga; species Pseudotsuga menziesii. Next base: position 906,347 of record LPNX010461407.1, read on the forward strand.
GATCAAGATGGCTTAATTAATGATCTCAGCTTGAAATTACGAAAGATATAAAGCTTGAAACTGTGCATAACCACATCTATACATAGTATTTTTATTACAGATTCAAAACTTTATAGATTTAGAAATACGCATTGTGTAGGTTAGTTTAAGGAGCGATCTAAGAGTTTTATCTTTATTACTCGTTTTCATTCTTATAAAGGCTTATAATTAGATATAAATACACTATAATGATCTGTGCGACAGATTCCTTTATAAGGAAAGTTAATTACTTAAAACCTATACTGACAAAGGAAATACCTCTAATACTAGTAATTTAGTAATTGTATGAACTAAGGTAGCAATACTATAGAAATACTCTAAAGATTACATCTACAGGAAAGAAGAACATTATTTAGGCTAAGAGAATACTTTTACAGAAATGGGTAAATCAATAGATGTGACCTTTAACTTGAATAAACATAATGTAAATCTTCTAACATCTTCCAAATATAGAGTACATAACATATCCAATCATTATATTTAAAGTTATTGAGCATATTCCAAATAAAAGTACAGATTCTGAATTAAATAACAGTTGAACCGGGATAATATGCAGAAGGGGACAAACACCCAAAGGAGACTGTTCCACCCACAGGGGTTTCACCTTGTTGAGCAATATCTTATCGTGTTCATTCATAAAGGGGGGTTTTTAATTGTGAAAAATAAGGTCAATATATTGTAGGTATTGGGGGGCAGGGAATAGGGTGTGGGGGGTATAAAAAGGGGTTTCTAGTAAAAATAAGGAATATATTGTAAAAATATGGGTTTTTTAATTGGAAATATGTATTGAGAGGGGGGCTCAACAAAATCATTTTTGTAAGTAATTATCAATATCTAGTGAAATTAGGGGTATTCTTTAATATCCCATTAACGGGGGCGCTATGACATAGTTTCACTAAGTGAAGACCTCGTGGTTCCACCCAACCTTCTCCTGAAGCAGCCAATAATTACTTGCTTAGGACCCCCTAGCCTGTTCACTGAACCACTAAGACGAAGATCTTTGAATATAACCCACACAACAAACTTGTTGCAACTTAGCACTCAGTAGCAGACTTAACTCAGCAATTCCACTTTAGCTATCCCCTCATCAAATTCTTTGTGTGCCTGACTTTTCAATTTGCAACAGTCACAAGGTTCATTCACTTAGAAATCAGAATGAGTGGTGAACCTCCTGCTTAATTTGATGGTATATATAAGATTTCCTAGGACTTTGGGTCAATTTTGGAATTAAATGAGCCACCAGCTCAGTTCCCCCTCTCAGGGAACTGTTGAGGCCTGGAAATTCACAGGAAACAACAACAAGGGATTATCCCTAGTCAACGTTCCCAACTAGCCTGTGACTGTTTGGTGAGGGGAATCCGTCCGGTTTGCGGTCCAGCTACTGTAGGTCAAGTAACAAAAATAAAGGGTTTTACTGGTTGCGGCCTGGTCCACCGTGTATATTTTTGTTTTTTTGACTTTAAGTATGATATGCAAGTGCTTATCTAACATGCAGATTGATAAAGAATATGAGGAGTGGTCATAATGTGATGCGCAGGTTCTTACCTCTCGTCTTAAACTCTCTCGCATCTAAATCATACACAATTGAAAACAAGACTAACTAAGTTGTCCCTAGGGAGAAAGATTATCAATTAATGAGTAATGTATTACTGCTCATATGTTAAGATAAATCACGGGTAGCTGTTCTTAGAATCAAAACACATAAACATGAATAAAGATATGCACAACAAGATAGCTCGTCGTCTGTTAAAACATTCATTACTCATAGTAGAAATCATCATAAAATAAACTAGAGAACATTCATACGAGAACATAGGTTCAGAAAGTTAGAATGATCTCACAGTTAATGAAACACAGCTGAAAAAGAAATAGTTCCTCTTCAACATTTGTTCATTTCACCACATTTGAACATTCCACACAACGCTTTCTCCAACAGGCAAAATTGTAATTTTACTATTGCAAAACAAAATAGTTCCTCTTACAACAAATTTTTCACAAGTCTCACCGGAAAAAGCCCCTCTTCTATCTAATTCTCCTATATTTATACAAAAAGCAAAAACTATTGGGCTGCCCACAAATGACCCTTGGGCTTCCCCAACGCTTCATCTCCCACAATTTTCTCACATTTAGTGCTTATATAATTTACAATATATTTCATTTAAACAAATTAATAAAGCACTTAAGTGGAAGGCCCCGCCTGATTGTTCAGGAACTTCTTCCATGCTAAAGCTTCTGAGGCAATGTTCTTGAACTCAGATGGTTCGAGAAAACGAATATTGATTTCAAATTTAGTAGCATGATTTCTTATCACTTTGATCCTGGCTGAGCTCAAGCATAGTTGATCTTCCAGCAACTGTACACTGACTGCTGAATGAGCTACCTCCTCTCTCAAGATCTGCTCATCCAGAGCCTTGATCTGCTGAATTCTCTGTTCATCTTCTTGATATCTATTCTGCAACATCTCTATAAACAGGTCGTGGTCTAGAAATGTGTCCATTCTCTGCTCAGCAGCAACCTGGCAACGGTTGTAAGTGACCAAAAGTCTGCTACAGAACTCTGTACAGGCTCCCTTCATCTTCTTTACAGCCTTCTTAAATTCTTCAGCTGTGCTTATGGCAAACTCTAATAAGTCATAGTCTTGTTTCAGGCCTTGTTGATCCTTTGCTGGCAGGTCTGCAGGGATCTCCTCATTGGCCTCTAATCTTGCTATTCTTCCCGTCAGGACTTCTAAAATATCCTGCGATCTGTCGACGAAATATGAGGAATTTTCCAAAATTTATTCTAGTCTATTATCTACCTGCAAAACCTTGCACTTCTCATCTTCAATGGATACTTGCAGTTTATGCATTTTGCTTCTTTGTGCTAAAACATGTTCTTTGAAAGGCTGAATGCTGGCTTGTTGTTCCCTGGTTTCTTCCAAAGCTGCTGCTAATGAAGCAACTTGTTCTTTAAGCTCTACTGCTTGCACCTGAGATTGTCTCTCTAACTCCTCCAAAGCAGCCTTCTATAACTCCAGCTCCCCTATCTTACTTAGCAGTTGGTCCTTTTCTGCATGAAGACTTTCACATATCGTTTTCAGCCCATCCTTTTCTGTCATTAGCCCCTGACATTCCTGCTACAATTTTGCTAGACTTTCTTGGGCAACCTCCAAAGACCTCTTCTCTACTTGGAGGGACTAGAGCTCTGATTTTGAAGACTTTATTTCATTTTGCATGTCTTCAAACTTCCTTTTCAATTTATTACTTTCCTCTCTCTCCCTTCGCAGCGTATATTTTAGTTGGGAAGCAGATTTCCTTGACTATTCAAGGTCAGTCATTATCCGATCCACATTATCCTCAAAGGCATGGATCAATTCTGCTCCAGCTCGGATAGTGAATCTTGGGTCCTTGTCGGTTCCATGCACCATGGTTGTATCATTTATCATCTTCCCTGATTTCCCCCCAGTTTCAACTTTCCTCTCGGTCCTCTTCACAATTCTTTTCGTTTCCTTGTCGTAAAAAATAGTATTGAAGTCTGGAACTTCTTCCCCTTTCTTTTGTTCGAAAGGGATTAGTCTTAGGCCAGAAACAACAACATGTCCTAACTAGCAGTTGCCTCAGGGTCTTGAGAATCAGGATTACCCAGATCCTGAACCTGAATGTCTACAGGATCAGAAGCTTGTTGCTCTGTCATGGACCCTGTCAGTTTTAGTCTTTCTGCTTCCTGTTTCCTGAGTTCCTCATCCTCTTTCCTTTTCTTTTCTTCTCCTTCACTCTTGGTAGCTTCTTTTGCAATTCTAGTTGCTTCTTGTTCAGCTTTCCTCTTTTCTTCTTCCTCACTTCTAAGCCAACTTTCGGCCTCCTGTGCTAGTCTCCTAGCATCTTCATCTCTTTTCCTACACTCCTCTTCCTCTGCTTTCCTTTGCTCATCTTGTCCTTTCTCGCCTTTAGTAGTGATCTTCTTTTTGAATCTTCTTTTTAATGCAGTCATGTTTTTTGCATTTCGGAAAATTGATTCATCTTTATCCCAATGGCTTGTATACTCAAAATGTACATTTGCTTCCTTGTAGTGTTCTGCCACTTTATTCCAGGAATCATTCCTATGGAAGTTTATTTCTCCAAAACAAAATTTCTCCAGTTCTTCTACAAACTCATCAGCTTTCTTAACTCTTGAGAACTTATAACTTCCCAATATGAATGGTAAGGGAGGATAAGTCTCCTTCTTATGCTCAAATAAAAAACTCCCTGTGCCATCCAAGAAGACCTGCCTGACTGCCTCCTTGTGTACCACATAATCCGTGGCATATTTTGGAAGCAGTGAAGGTGCTCTAGAGTAGCCATACATTCTAATATACAGTCTGTCCTTAGTTAAGTAGTAATCAACATACTATTCAATGACCTGCAACGCTTATTCAGACATGCAATTGCATTCTTTTAAGAAAATCATTGTATATAACGGCATAATGAAGTGTTCACACACTTCTTTGTAATGACTGTAGTACTTATGCGCCCATAGTGGCTTATAGGTTGAGTATACTGGTGTTTTGTCTCGGTCCCAAATACACCTCAGGTTTGGGAATGGCTGGTTGCATAGTATGCAATCAATCAGTATGGAGCTCATGTAGAACTCCGATTTTTTCTGGGACACCCCTCCCAAGGCTGAAGCAATGCAAGCTGAGAGACTGTTTGATAAAATGTTCGCCCAGTTGAACACAGTCCCTTGGGTGGCAACACAGAATATGATAGGAACCCACCCCAACTTAAAACTCTTACCGTGAGCTCTCCCAAAGATCATGTTCAATATTAAAGCAATGAACCTATAGGGGGTTCTTAAGGTGGTTGTGTCATATTCCCCTGATGGTCTGGTTCTGAAACTCTTGCCAGGTACCATCATTCTTTTCAATGTCTCAACTAGGTCAAGATTAATCTCCTTTAGCCAATCCTTAGTCAAGTAAACCTGGGCTTCTGGTAAATGGTAGGCTATTGATACATAACCAGGGCTATAAGCAGCATAACCTTGTTTGTCAGTGTTGGACAAAATCATGGTAGTTACGTCTGCTCTGGGCAGAATCCATCTAATTGCCTCTGAGCACGGGAAAAGCTCAAGCCTGGTAGCAATCCTCATCAAAGCAGATCTTTCAATATTAGGATATATAGTTTCTTCTTCAAAACCAGTGTCAGGTACTTCATGATGTGATATCAGTCTATAGATTTCCCCCCACTTGTATTCAAGTTCCACCCCTGTGATGCATCTGGTGTCTTCGTAAGTATACTCAACATTTGTGACAACTTCAACCTTGGGTTCCTCTTCCACTATAGGGGCTTTCTTTTTCTGCCTTTTAGACATCTCGTACTCGGAAAAATTGCCCTGTCATACACAAAAATATTTTAGGTCCTGTTGAGCCATTCAACTAATATTCAAAGAATGAAGACAAAAACTACATGAGCATTTACCTCGGTCATGCTAGTCATGATGGAATCTACGTAAAATACAGAAACAAATTTAACCACCGAGTATTCCTGCACAAGATAAGTCTGCAATAAACTATATCCTACCCATGACTAAAAACTTGCGTGATCAACCCATAACATCATGGCTTCGCTAACAATGAAGAATTTCTCCCGGTCAAAGAAAACAGTCTCAAAAACTACACCCCGGCACTGTGATTCTAGAAAAAATCGTCCTATTGCCAATCTCATCCTAAATGAGGCGCAACTTCAAAAACCACTACCCTAGTCCCAAACACGCGATCGACCCAAAAGAAAGGAACATCAAACCCTTCGGCAAATCGAAACAAATCAGGGAAAACATCCTCCTATTGCAAAAGAAACTGAAACCTCCCCCCCGAACGGCCATACGCAAGCTGGGGAAAACCGGTGCAGACAACGTAACGCTCGTCTGCACCAGTTTCCCAAACAACTGGGTAAGGTTTGCAAACTCATAACGGCACCGCAGTAATCATTAGGAAAACAAAACCTCCCCCCCGGACGGCCATATCGTCGAGATGAAATAGATAAACGCTAAAAAAAATGTAAACCTAGGTATCCATTAACCACGGAGGTGGAAACTAACTAAGGTCGACAACCCTAGTTCGAAACTCAAAAGAAGGGGTAGAATCGAGAAGAATGGCCTACCTGGAAAGGAGCTGTGCAGCTGATAAGAAGAATCCGCAAACTTCCATGGCGACGCCACCTACGAATGAGCTACCGACAGCAAGCACAATGTCCCGTTCGAAACGACAACGACATCGCAGGCATGGGTTCGTAGGTAAAATAATAGAAAATATGCCCCAAACCCCCAATATATACATCCCGGTAAAAACAAACACTCGGCGGGAAAAACATGACCATTGGGCGGCGGAGTGACTAAGGGATCAGCGATCAAGTTAGCTGCATCTCCGCAACGGCGAAAGATGAAACAACTGCGAGTTCCGCAGTGCCAAGTGAAGCATCAACGAGAGAAATAAAAAAATAACTCTGCGTCGGAGCTCAACTAGACTAAAACCTCAAACCATTAGTTGGTTGGAATGCCGCAACGGTGGAAGCTGTAAAGACAGCGAGTTTCATAGACCAGTCAAAATCGGAGGGAAAACAAAAATGACTTAAGCGAAAAATCGGCAAAGCGGCAAACATAAACCAAACTAAAACAGAAGAATAGTCCCTTCTAGAGCCACAACGGCAGAAGCTAAATAGACTAAGGTCTTGCAAATCAAAACTGGCGGGAATCGGGAAAGATCAAAACAACCATCACAGTGCTCGCAATATGTCATCCGCAACGACGGAAGCTATAGAGACAAAGAGTTTTGATGGTTTTCCAATAAGGACGTCGATTAATAAGATAAAAGAAAACGCATCAGAGGAGAGTAACACTTTGGGTCGGAACTTCATTCAACTGCATCTCCGCAACGACGGATGCGTAGTTAACTATGGTTCCGATTCAAAGCTTTAACAACTTTCGATCGCGGGGTAATAAATCAATGTCAGTCATAAAAACAGCATCGACATAAAGTTATTCTCTTAACCATCATGATCAAAATCCTAAGTTGCAGTAAAATCAAGCAATCCCAACCGAATTAAGCAAAACAAAATTAAAAGGAGGGTCCAAATTTTTTTTTAGAATTTTGGGAAATTGTTGCAGCTGCAACAGAAACATGACCACTTTTTAAGGGATTATGCTCCTGCAACAATTAGAAAGTGAAATGCTAGTGTTGCCACTTGTCAACCAGGATTCTACAACTGCTCATTCCACGTAATGGGTTAGTGAACACTCATTTAACAGTGTCCCTTGGATAGATGTCTCTTCTTTTAATTATTAAAATAAATAATTCTTCAATTATAGTCATCCTTGACCAACTAGGTCTTAAAACTTTATAATAAATTTAACATAATGTTTTTTTTTTTTTCTGAAATAAATAACAATTTTTTTTTCCATTCTATGTTACATAAAAGATATTAATATATTTAATCAATTATAAATTATTTTATATATTTAAATATATTATATAATATTAATATATTTAATCAATTATAAATTATTCTATATATTTAAATATATTATATAGTTTTTTAGTTGTTATTAACTATATAAAAGAAATAATGTATTTAATTAATTATAAATTATTTTATATATCATACAGGAAATTACCCATAATTTTATATATTCATTAATAGTGGTATGAAGATTTTTATCTCAAACAATGTGGGATAAACATGTCATTAATGATGTATAAATGTGGGATAAATATGTCATTAATAATGTTAAAAACCTATATTTATCATACCAACAACCTAATTGGTATACATGTTACATGTTATCTAATGTATATAAGAGTTATCGATAAATATGTCATCATACCATTAATGATTTATGACTGTTTATATCCAAACAATGTGTGATCTAAATAGGTCATTAATGATGTATGGAGTTCTTTTGGGGGGTTTGGTATCAATAAATATGTCATTAACGATGTATAAAGGTTTTTTTCTAAATAATGTGGGATAAATATGTCATTAATGATGTATATAGTTATTTTCTTGGGGTTTTTAGTTATTCATAAATATGTCATTAAAGATGTATGAAGGTTTTTATCCAAACAATATGGGATAAATATATATTAATGATGTATAGAGTTTTTTAGGGTTTTTTTGTTATCCATAAATGTGTCATTAATGATGTATGAAGTTTTTATCAAACAATGTGTGATAAATATATATTAACAAAATAAATATGTCATTAATGATGCTAGGGTTTTTGGGGTTTTTTGGTATCCACGTGTCATTGCACTGAAGAGGTGCATTTTACAACCCAGTAGGGAAGAGATGTGTAACTCTTTCTGTGCTCATTCTAGAGTTGACACATGTCCTTTATAAAAGATAATAAAATATTATTAAAAAAAAATTGTCGACTTAAATTAATTTTAAATTATTTAGAATTGCATACATATAAAACAACATAAAACATTGTATTACACATTTCCATTGTAAAAAAAAGATTACACCTTCTGGGTACTTGGTAGATCCTCTTTTAGATGGATCTATACTAAATGAAGTTTTTATCCAAACAATGTGTGATAAATATATATTAAAAAAAATCAAGTTTTTATCCAACCGATATGGGATAAATATATATTAAAAAAACCGATATGAGATAAATATATATTAAAAAAACAATATAAGATAAATATGTATTAAAAAATGTATTAAAAAAATGTGAGAGTAAAACCTATATTATTCATGTTATCCTCATGTCTATTCATGTTATCACGATCCATGACGTTTTATAAAGCCCCAAATAAACATGTTGACATAATCCACAAAGTTTTATAAAGCCGTTGGAGTTCTGCGCATGGAATTGTTATGCACGTGAAAGGTGGGATATATATTATTCCAAACAATGTGATATATATTATCCCAAACAATGTGGGATAAATATGAGGCTGTTCTTGAATAAAGAGAAAAAAACTATATTTATCATGCCAACCTAACAATACTATACATGCTATCAAATAACAATACACAAAATTTTATATCCCAAACAATGAGGAATAAATATGAGGTTGTTCTTAAATAAAGAGAGAAACTATATTTAACATGCCAACCTAATAATACTGTACATGTTATTAAATAACAATACACAAAGTTTTAAAAAAGCCCATGTTATAAAAAAAACAATACACAAAGTTTTAAAAATCCCGTGGAGTTGTTATGCATAGATCTGAACCCTAATCTTGTGTGCAAAAGTAAGCACTTTACCACTAGCCCAAAATTGTAAACATTTTACAATCTCGCATATTGTATTTGAATGTGAACATGATCTCCTTTATGGAGAGAATAGGCAAGATAGTGTTTTCGATAGTAAAAAGAGGCCATTAAGGGTTGAAATATCAATGCTATTGTCTTTTTAGAAGACCCTAATGACTCTTTTGCATAGTCAAGGCCATTCTTTTATGATGTAAAGAAATGAATGTTGTACTTTGCATCATTTTTAATTGATTTGTTCTTTGATTGAAGTGGACCTAGAAACGTAGCTTAGGTGGGTGAACTTCGTTATCAATTTGTTGAGTATTGTCTATGTTTATTGTTGTTCTATTCTCAATTTCAGTTCCTCGAATTGCTTATTTAAATTTATCAAAACAAATTTTTAACGAAATTGCGAAAAATTGAGAAACTTGTGTAAGAATTCAAATTAATGTAATGAAAAAGTTTTAGCACTATTTTGGATCAATTAGTTTGGTATTGAACCAGTTGATTCGTACACCAAACTGGCTTATTAAATACCAAATCAGTCCACTTAACCAAATTGATAGTTGATTCAATGCCATTGAGAGCCAACTTAGTAAAGTATAAGTCTGAGTTGGTCGAGTTTTAAAACATTGCTCTTAACACCCTCAACAAATGTATGGACAAGTGGAAAATGACATCAATTGACATGCAATGGAGTTTAATTCCCACCATCTTCCCTATATCATCACCATGCTTAAGAGTTTAATGGAGAGAATAACGGATTTGTGTAATGGAAGTGGGATAATTAGAGGGCATCAACATAGTCCTATTACGACGTTTGTTAAAAAGCGTGAAATGGTAGCTTATCCATCTAGTTAGAATCTGGTGAATTGGGCTAATGTCACTTTGTTGAAAATTGGACTAATGTAACTTATCAAGCAAACAAAAGTTTAAAATTGTAGGTAGATTGTGGTCATATTAGAGTTGGGGATCCAAGGATCTAATGCGCCCACTAAATTGGAACCCATTGCCCATGATCATGGATAATAGAAACCGATGCAATGGTGGCAGTGCTTGTGATATAGTTGATTTTGTTAGTTAATGAGAAATCAGGCTCACTAAATAAAGGAGTTGTACGAAACGATTTCTTATTTGACAAAAAGTGTTCATGCACAGCTTGAGGCATTGAAAACCAAGACTTCAAATGTGGAACTGAGGATGGACATTCATAATTCTCAAATAGAACATCCAATCTCTGAGCAAAACATGTTTGTTCGGATCATCCTTGACTCTGCTAGAAATCCCAATACTTTTGTAGCGTCCCTAAGAGAAGTGTAATATCCCAAATACTAATATTCTACTGATACTATGTATAATGCTAACTCGTACACTCAATCTTATGCAAAAATACAGAATAATTGTGCATGCAAACTTACCATGCAAAAATACCCTAAAATATAGCTGAATTAGGGTTAGGGTTTGTAGAAAGGAATTTAACACTTACCACTGACAACTCAGCTGATAATACTCCTGAGATAGGTGTGAGATAGGCTGCATGCATAAAGTGCCGAATAGGTGAAGTATTAGTGCTGCCATCCTGTTGTTGATGCCCAACTGCACACGTGTGCACCCCTCAGACTGAAGGTGACATTTTTGGAGGAGGGATGGTCAGATGTTGCTGAAACTTTGTGGACTTGTCGATCTTCTGTTGTCGAAGAGATAGACTGTCACATGCAGTAGTTTGGATGCCTCTAAGTGCCCTAGCAAATTGGCTTGTTTTTCTGCTGCTCATGCCCCCCAGCCTCTCTGTTTTGCTGATAACTGCTCCAAGTGAGAAAACGGATGGTTGATAGTCACTCTATGCCATCTGATAGGCCTGTCGAAAAAGAGGAATCTGACATGCGAAGGAAAGACTCGGTTTTATGGTCCTAGCGAATCCTTCTGAGGTTTCCCAGATATTCCAGCTGCAAAACGTGGATCTGCCAATAATCCTTCTGAGTGTTTAGGATCCATGGATACTAATGTATATGATGAATGTTGTGGATAAACCTGGATGATATTTCCCAAAAAGAGACTAGAGCAGATATCTCATTGTCGAACAATCGTTAGCTGAAGACACCATCTTCAACCCCAACTACCGCGATTGCATGTTGTGTTGCTGCTCAAAAGCTCCAAATCAATCAACAATAATAATAGATAGTCTCTTTAGTCCAATAACTCTCTTAAATAGAGTCTCATGTGCTTTTAGGGTTTGCATGTTACTTTTAGGGTTTATGCTTCACTTTTGCATGCATACAATTCTAATTTGATGTTGACTTTTAAGCCTAAATAAATAAGGATTCTTTTATCCGACTGATGAATTTAACACTGAATGAATGTCCTGATCTACTCTAAGTATCAAATTCCCCCAGTCAATTACCTCTCATGCAGTACCTGCTCGAAGCTATGGGAATTATTTTGGTACCAGCATCCCTTCATCATCTAAGGGAGGCAACTCAGTGGATGGAGCAATGTGTTTTCCTAATGTTTTCTTGAGATTGGACATGTGAAACACATTGTGAATCTTTCTCTCTTCCGAAAGTTCTAGCTCATAAGCCACATCTCCAACCTTCTGAACTACCTTGTAAGGACCATAGAAGCAAGGTTTTAGTTTTTTTGCTCTTTTTTTCTTGAGGGAAGATTGCATGTATAGTTGTAGCCGTAAATATGCCAGATCTCCTACCTCAAATCTCTTCTCAATTCTGTGTCTATCTGCATATAGCTTCTATTGATTCTGTGCTGCCTGTAAGTTCTCCCTCGGGACATTAAGGATATCCTGACTGTCCTGTACCCAATCTTTTGCCTTGGGTTCTCTGTTGTCTCCAAAAGATAAATCTGCGAAGTTAAGTGCCTCATAGCCATACAATGCTTTAAAAGGTGTCATCCGGATAGACATATGGTAGGTAGTATTGTAGCAGTAATCCCCTAAGTGTAGCCATTTAATCCATGTCCTCTGTTAGCATGCTACATAATTGCGCAGATACCCTTCAACCCACTTGTTGACAATCTCTGTCTGCCTGTCACTTTGCGGATGATAACTCGTACTTGTAGCGAGTTATGTCCCTACCAACCTGAATAGCTCCTGCCAGAAGGCATTGGTGAATTTATTGTCCCAATCACTGACAATAGTTTTGGGTAGTCCATGTAGTCTGAACACCTCTCTGAAAAATAACTCGGCTACCTGTGCTGCTAAATAATTTGAAGAGATAGCAAAGAAGTGAGCAAATTTGGTCAATCTATCTACCACTACATATAAGCAGTCTCGTCCCTGTACCTTGGGTAACCCTGTAATGAAGTCCATTGAGATTCTTTCCCACTTCTGCTCCAGAATCCGTAGTGGTTGAAGTAACCCTGCTAGATGAGTGTGTTCGATCTTGTTCTGCTAGCAGATGCTACATTCCCGAACGTGTTGCATTACTTCCCCTTTGAGGCCCTTCCATGAGAACCTCTCTCGAATTTTCCTATAGGTCTTCAAGAAACCCTTGTAATAACCCAAAAATTCGTAAAAATTTAAGGTGACATAAAATGTCTAAAGTCGTAGCTAAGTAACTGCTAATGGTTAGCAGAAAATGAAACAGTTTATAAGAGAAAATTGGAATGCTTCTTTAAAATAACTTGTAAAATAAATGATGTAATCTTAAACACCTGTGTTGTACTATTAATTACTTAACAACTTTAGTTCTATCAGAGTTAGAAAAGGACTCGCATTTCTTTTACTGCTAGATATGCTGATGATTAACTTTTGTCAAGTAGGTAAGGATTCTTGTATGAGATCAGGGCTTACTTAACGTTCTGCTAACTCAATTGGACTGCTTGTTCCTTACAGGTTTAGCAGGTAAGCCTAAGATCTAGCATGGGGGCTTCACTTGTTGACCAATATCCTATCACGTTAGTTCATATTGTGGGTTTTAAAATTATCAAAAATTGAACCAATATATTGCAGGTATTGGGGGGGACGAGGGGTTTAAGGTGGGGGTGGGTAGGGTGGTTTATAAGGATTGAGGTATAAAAAGGGGTGGGGAGGAGGTTTTAAGTATTGGGAGGGGGATTCAACGAAAAGAGTTTGGGTCAATATCTCTAGAAATTAAGGGTATTCTTTAATATCCCACGATCACATGTGCTATGTGAGAGGTTCACTAAGTGAAGTCCTCGTGATATCTAGTAGGTGTTATTTAAAATTACGTCGAGAACTATTTCCCTAGCATGATTAAGATGCTAGTTTTAGAAAAGTTTTAAATATACTGCTTGTCTTCAAGGAGGTAATGTCAATTCTTTTCCGTTGTTATAAATCCATCGTTGTATCTATAACTAACACCATAATGACTTTCTATCAAAAACATAAACAAGGGTTTAAATTGCAAAAGTAAGTACTTACCAAAGTTCCTTCAATCGTATGAAGATTATTCTAAAGAACATGGTTTGGTTTTCTTGTGTTTACAGTACTGGTTATTTATAAATTCCCATAAAGAGAATAGAGCTCATGGTTTTGGGTTTAAAATCACTTCAAACTGTTTAGTGATCTCGCAGCTATTCTCTTTTCAAAACTCAAAAGATGTCCTTGTCTTAAAGCATGATCAAGTTACCTATGTTTTTCAATTTTAACAATGAGTTATTAGGAAATTATCGGAATTCTCTAACATTGTTAGTCTTAAGTTTCTTGATCACTCCTTCATCAAAACAGTATAAAGGTTATGTTTTTAGAAGTTTATGGCTTTTCCTTTTTACTATAGTTATAAGCTATATTATAACCATCTCATAACTCTTTACTGTTTCTAAAATTACACCATCTATTTGACTTGTTTGAAATCATGAAGATCTTCTAGGATAACAATAGTATCCAAGTTGTAACCTAAGGTTGAATACCAAAGTATCAACCACCATGATGAAATTAAAATGATGGGTAATCATATGTTATACAGTTTTGGAATGATTGTTGGTTTTGATAATTCAAAAATTTTGATTGCAGCGCTGACTATATAGGTTTCAACCCACACTCGGAGAAGTATTTGGCAGGACACGTGGATAAGTTACATCCACTCGAGGGTTGACTTAAAACCTTGAAACCCTACTCATTTGCTTCGTGTAGCGAGAGTTCCTCCTTGTGTTGGTCGAGCTGAGAGCTCGCGGCCATGAGAGGCCTGTAACCACCTTCAAACTTTTGACAAAGCACCTGCAACTTCTATGACGTGACTATTGGGATAATTCGTTAAGGGTTTTGGTATTTTTGAGTGTAGAATAGTTACAGCGAGAGTGTGCATTGGCTTTTCTTTGAGGCTCGAAGGTTGTGCTTGCCTTTAACCTACAACTGTTTACCTGTAGCTTCTACCTTCGTATACTTAAGTCAATTTTCTCGTGTTTTCTTCGCAAAGGTGACTTCATGTCTTCTTCCTTTCGGCATGGTGCCAAATGTGACCTGGTGTGGCCATCTCTTCTCAGCTTCAACTCCCAGTTTCCACAGGTAAAGACTTACCCTAAACTCAGGTTTAAATTTTGTTTTCTTACAAGGGTTTTTACAATTTTTTTATGTAAACAAAGTATTTATAATAGTACAGTTTGATTATTGCAGATCGTTGCTCACGGCTCCAACACTGTAGGTGAAAGCGAGCTCACTCTTCAGTTGTTACATGAGCATCCAACTAGAAAGCCCGGTTCCAATGAGGGTTTCTTCCTGCGTGACGTTGTGGTTGTTGGAAGTTGGTTCTTGTGGTTGAAAATATGGCACGGCCTCAGTTCTCTGTCAGCTTATGTTTAAAAGCTTGTTTCTTATTACAAAATTTTTAGAAACCCTTAAGGGGTACTTCGTGCAGGGTGAAGAAGGCTCTAGAAGCTGTGATGTAAATGGGTTTTAATTTGGTGTTTTCAGCCTTACGGCCTAAACAATGTAATTGCTTTCATTTTAAATACATTAGAGCTCATCTCTAACTCAATGAGGTTGTCGACCTCTGTCTAGTTTATTTTAGTTTTTATAATAGATTTTGGTTAGTGAAGAAAGACTGTGAAGCAGTCAGGGTTGTAAATGAAAACATGATTTTTCTCCTGCCAGTAAATTTTGGTTATTGTTTGATATAAATATATATATATATATATGCATAGTTTGGTTTTGTTAACAGGCCTGAGCCTCGACCTTTTAATTCTAAAGACTGTAAGCCATTCCTTATTATTTGATTCTGTTTTTGTAAATTGTTTATATAATATTTGATTTTAATTATGTTTTCAACAAAATGTTTATGTAATATTTTTAATTATTATCTTGTATTATAAGGATTCAAGTGCAAAGTTTATGGGATATTTTGTTGTGTTTAAGAGTAATATTTTACTCTGTTTTTGGCTCAAAAGTTAATTAAAGAGTAAACCCTACAGTTCGATAATAGCATTATTTACACTTTAGTAATTCTTAGCTTGGTTTATTTAATATTTTCCTTAATGATTTTTACAGCTTGTTTTTAAATCTCAATTAAGAAGGATTAGGGTTTATTGTTGCATACTTGTGAATAGGATACATTTACCTTTCAAAGACTTTTGTGGTTCTAAATAGGTTATAGTAGAATCATTATGTCTTAGAACAGAGACACAAAGTGTCTGGAAATCAATTCTTATAAATAATGTTTTGAAAACTATCTTTACTTGGTTCCTAGATGTTAGCTTGTTTACTATACTTATGTTTATTTATTAAACTGTAAGTTCTATGTTTTATAAAGAATACTAATACCAAAATTAGTTCTATAAATAATATGATTACTAATGTTTTTACATACCTATCTTTTAGTTTTTATCTGAATAAATACATTTAATGCAGACAATATTTACTACTTCTTTACAGTAGAAATCATAAGCAGACTAAAGTAAAATGTAGTTACAATTTTCATTCAAGTGAAAAAAATCATCATATTCACCTAAACACCCAGCTATACTAGAGTACTACCTGAGCCAGGCGTGGAAAAATACAGTATGGAAATTCTAATTCTACATGTTTCTCATTTTGCATATTTATTGTTATTTCTAACATAAACTGTAATTTACCAAGTCTAACATTACACATTTACTCCTTTCTTCATAAACCCTAATTAAATACAAACATGCATGTATTTAAAAAGTAGTAAACAATTTACCGAGGACGGTAAATAAAAATAACATAAAGACAAATAGAACCTATCAATGATAAGACGACAACAGCTTAAGGAGGTTGTTCCTCCTAACCAATCTCCTGGAGACTGCTCAGACAATGCTTCCTCAGGAACCTCGAGCTTGTTCCTAGTCCTCTTGGCAGAGTACTAGGTGGAGACTATAACCTTAAGAGCTCTTGTCACTTTACTGGTCCAATTACCTCAGTAATTAAAATCTGCTCACAGTAGAAAGAACTTCAGCCTAATAGCTGCAATAAGTTCAATCTCAGCAGTTAACCCCTCAAACTCACTTCAGTAATGCCCTCCATTGAATTTCTCTTGAGTAAATTCATTCACCCTGAATGATCACCTCCAGAATGAGCAGCCTCAGTTGTCTTCAATGGGAAATTTTATAGAGATGCCTAGGTCTTCTGGGTCAGTTTTCATTTAATGAGCCACCTGCTCTGATTCCACTTTCTTGGGGAATCATGACCACAAATATAGGGAAGTTTCCACCTGCGACAGTTGGAAGTAGTTTGAGGATGCTGCCACTTGTCAGTGTACTCTCCACCCAGTCTCCTCCACCAATTGACCAGTAAACACTCTTTTAACAGCTTCCCTAAGCTGTTGTCTCATCATTTATTTATTTATAAATAAAATATTCTAAATTACATTAATTATTCTTGACCGCACTGGGTCATCAATTACAAACTTAGCATAAAATATAACACAATGTTCCTCAAATAACATTAAATTGTTTTTGCAAATTGGGGCATGTGACAACCCTGATGCCTTGATAACAGTGAGTCATGTGATGCCTATAGGATATTCCTTTTTAAGTATGATTCTTGGACGAGGTATATCCTGCCCTTGTAATATATGATGTCATTAATGATTATGTACTTGTCATCCTGGATCTGTCCATCCAATAACTCACAAGCAAATTTGTCTTTGGAGTACTACTCTACTAAGATAAGAGACCTCCAATTTGTGGATATACTCATGATGGATAACGAAGCGGGTCATCTCGATAATGCATCAGCTACTACATTGTTCTTACCCTTCACAGACTCTATCTTGAAATCATAGGCCTGTACCTTGCTGACCCATATCTGTTGGCACTCATTTAACTCCTTCTACTCCAAGGAGTACTTGAGGCTATTATGATCTGTCTTGATTTTGAATTTGCTGCCCACCAAGTACTGTCTGAATTTAGTGAGGGCATGTAATATGACCGACATATCTTTGTCATATATGGAGTAGTGGTGCTCATAGTCTTTCAATTTCCTGCTCTCAAATGTAATCGAGTGATGATTTTGCATCAGTACTGCCCCTAGTCCTTCCCCTAAAGCATCACATTCTACTATGAATGGCTGTGAGAAGTCTAGTAGTGCCCAAACCGAGCAAGAACTCATGATGGTTTTCATTTTTTCAAAGGTTTTATGTGCCGAATTTGTCCATGTGAATGCCCCCTTCTTTGTGAGATTGGTGAGTGGTGCAGCGAACTGAGAGAATCCCTTAACATACCTCTGATAATGTGTGCAAAGGCCTAAGAATCCCTTCAGTTCAGTAACTATATTTGGCATGGGACAATCCCTGATAGCTCTGATATTCTCCATATGAACCTGTACCCCTTCTGCACTGATTATGTGCTCTAGATACAACATATCTTTCATGCCAAATTCACACTTAGACATATTTGCATAAAGCGAGTGCTATTCTAGAATTCTCAATACCTCATCTAAGTGTTTCAGATGTTCCTCCCAAGTTTTGTTGTAAATTAAAGTATCGTCAAAGAATACTAGCAAATACTTATGTGACTGAGCCCTGAAAGTGTGGTTCATGCATGACTCGAAGGTGGCAGGAGCATTGGTGAGTCCAAAAGGCATGACCAAGAACTCGTAGTGACCACAGTGGCAACAGAAAGTTGTTTTGGAAATTTCTTGATCCCTTACTTGGATCTGAATATACCTCTATGTTTTGGAAATGTATATTCCTTTGTCGTTTCCTACTCGTAGTCCTCCCCTTCACTGTCTGAATATACCTCTATGTAATGGTATTTGGCCTATCCTAAGCACATGTGTCCTGGAACCCACGGATCTTGACAAGTAAAACACAACTTCTTACGTCTCAAGTCTTTCCTTGTGTCGTTGTCTAACCAATTTTTCTTCAGTATTTCCAGCTGGAAAGGTTTCCTATCTTTGTCTCTAACTAGAAAGTTGGTCTTGAGTGAAAACCTGTTCTTTGGGACTAAGTCCTGGATATCTCTGGCTCTGCTGATCACATCCTATAAACTGGGGGGGTTGTAGGCTTTCACCCATCCCCGTAGTGGTTCTGTCAAAGCCTCTATGAACAACATAACCAACCTATTCTCCGACACATTGGTCACCATAACAGCTACCCTATGAAACTTCGAGATGAAGGCCTCGACACTACCTGTCTGCTTGAGTTGATCCAACTCTCTAAAGCGTATCTCGAGTCCTTCCTATCAAACCGCTCCATGAGCTTTTGTGTGAACTCGTTGTAGGAACTAATGGTGTTGTGACCCAATGTCACTAGTCCATGGTACCACCACTCATGGGCCTCTCTGTCTAGGTGGAGTGTAGCCAATTTAACGATATATTTATCTGTCATGGGGTTGAGTTGGAAATAAGTGTCCAAATTCTGTACACATATCCTCGTTGAACCTCCGCGAGCCCCATCAAAGTTTGGGACGATAAACCTACCTAAAGTTTTCTGCAACTCGTAATTATGATTAAATCCCCTATTGAAATTCTTGGGCATGTTCCTACTCTTCATGTTGCAGAAATATGAAAAGTACATGGCTGGATGAAACTCATCCCCTAAGTCCCTGTATTCCTGTAAATAGGCTCCAAATGGTTCACTAGGATTTACTGGCATGACTGGTCCTGCTACTGCATCTGCCAAGAACTGATGCATAGTCGATCGGCTAGAAGGTCTGTTATATATGTGTGGTGTGTTTTTCATATTGGTGTATGCATGCTTCCCACTACTGCTTATAGACCCTCTATCTACCGGGGAGAGAGGTATAATGCTATTACCTGGTTTTGGTTTCGTCGACAATCTGTTTATTGCATGCAGTACATTCTTTTTCCCTTTGGCTAGATCCTGCAATGCGCTTACTAAGCTGTGAAAATCCATCCTTTCCTCATCTTCTCCTGTTCCTTTTCCCCTGTCAGAGTGTATGCCTGTCAGGTCCATGTCTGAGTTGGTATCTTCTAGCTAGATATCCTCAAATTCCTCCATGTACCTACTCTTCCTTCTCCTATAGGTTACAAAAGTGTCTTCTTCTGTATTCATTCACTTTTCATGTTCAAGCCCACAGCTGGTAAGGAACATGCTCTGATACCACTGTAATTTCCCAAATATTGATATTCTACTAATACTGTGTATAATACTAACTCGTACACTCAATCTTGTGTAAAAATATGGAATAACTGTGCATGCAAACTTGCCATGCAAAAATACCCTAAAATATAGATGAATTAGGGCTAGGGTTTGCAGAAAGGAATTTAACACTTACCACTGATAACTCGACTGGTAATACTGTTGAGATAGGTTGCATGTATAAAGTGTCGAATATTGAAGTATCAGTGCTACCTTCCTGTTGTTGACGCCTAGCTGCACACGTGTGTACCCCTCAGACTGAAGGTGACGTTTTTGGAGGAGGGATGGTCAAATGTTGTTGAAACTTCGTGGACTTGTCGGTCTTTTGCTTCCGGAGAGATATAATGTCACATGCAGAGGCATTAGAGGCAATTTCAACTCAAAATGGGCCTCCTGAGGAAAATTAATAAAATAATATTTATTAATTTTTTAGGAAGAAAAGAAAAAAACTACTTTTTTGTTTGTATTTTTGACATATCTCCCTGTTTTTTTACTCAATTTTTTATCGGGAGAGCTCGTTGGATGGGGAATTAAATTTCGCATCCAACGAGTACCCACTCGGCTAGGGATGATTTTAAGGAACCATACTTATTTAAAAGTGTATAAATGTTGGCGAATCTTACCAATTCTTAAAACCCCAACTATAAAATGTTTGGTGATATTTTTCAAAAAATATTTTAATTTTCAAGGATTTTATATTGTTTATATAATAATTTGGTGATTTTTAGGGTGAAAAAATTTTACCCCATCAAAATAGGGCAAAACAGGGCTTCAAAAAATGCAAAATGGTGAATCGTTTTTTGGAGAAAAACCCCTAAAAATAGCCCATATGCTAAATTTCACTCCTAAAATTATACCTACACTCGGCATACTTTTGATGGGCCCGCTACCCCAAAAACAAGAAATCCCTGAAAAAACAAGAAATATTTTGTGGGTAGCGGGGCCCATCAAAAGTATGCAGAGTGGGTACTCATTAGATGCAAAATTTAATTCTCAATCCAACGAGCTCTCCCGATCGAAATTTGAGAAAAAATACAGAGAGATATGTCGAAAATATGAACAAAAAAAGTAGTTTTTTTTATGATACCTAACCCCAAATTTATATTAAAAAATTGTTTAACAGCTATATGGTATTTCAAATTTAAAGCAATTTCATTGGCTAACACATGATGACGTGGAATTTGAATTAGAGTGAAAAGACCCATTTTGAGTTGAAATTTCCTCTAATGTTTGGTTGCCTCTAAGTGCCCTAGCAAATTGGTTTGTTCTTCTGCTGCTCACGCCCCCCAGCCTCATTTTGTTGATAACTTCTCCAGGTGATAAAACTGATGGCTGATAGTCACTCTATGTCGTAGGATAGGCCTTCCAAGAAAGAGGAAGCTAACATGCGGAGGAAAGACTGGGTTTTATGGTCCCAGTGAATCCTTCTGAGGTTTCCCAACTATTCCAGCTGCAAAACGTGGATCTTCCAATAATCCTTCTGAGTGTGTTGGATCCATGGATATTGATGTATATGATGAATACCGTGGATAAACCTGGATGATCTATCCCAAAAAGAGACTAGGGCATATATCTCATTGCCAAACCCTCGTTAGCTGAAGACAACGTCTTCCACCCCAACTGTCGCGGCTGCACGCTGTGCTGCTACTCAAAAGCTCCAAACCAATCAACAATAATAATAGATAGTCTATTTAGTCCAATAACTCTCTTAAATAGAGTCTCATGTGCTTTTCAAGTTTGCATGTCACTTTAGGGTTTCTGCTTCACTTTTGCATGCATGCAATTCTAATTTGATGTTGACTTTTAAGCCTAAATAAATAAGGATTATTTTATCCGACTAATGACTTTAACAATGAATGAATGTCCTGATCTGCTCTAAGTATCAAATTCCCCCAGTCAATTCCCTCTCATGCAGTACTCGCTCAAACCTATGGGAATTAAGTATGTTAGCGGTTGTTGTGGATGCTTATTAGAGGGGGACATTACAAGAAGCAACAATAGAGGAAGACATAATACACTATGTACCAATCTCGATAGAAATTAAAGATGTTGATGAAAAGAATCAAAGAAAAGACCTAGTAGTATTTTGACGATAAATAGTTTTTAGATCTATTTTCCAAGTTTATGTTAAGTTTAAATTTTTATTAGGGTAGTGTGTTAGAATTTACAATACTAAGGCTATGAGTATTTTGAAGAAAATTGTAAAGACATAAAGGGATTTACATAGGCCTCCCACATTTTTATTTTTATTTTGCATTTTAGAGTTTCAATCTCAATTTTTTTATTACATTAATTAATTGTCTAGTTTAGCACAACTCCTCTTTAATCTAATTAGTACTCATTTCAATTTGGAAAAAATGTTTTTTTAATATGACTTTTATTGATCTTTTTTTTAACATAAATGGTCGTTATATTTATATAAAAAAAGAGGATGTAGCCAAACCAGACATCCTTGAATTACAATGGATGTCTGTGGAGAGAAACTACATACTACTTTTTATTTTTACAATACTCATAATCGAGGATTTTAATATAGTTTGACACTTCAGGTCAAAAAGCTAGTTCTTTCTTACTGTAGTAGATCCTACAAAATACACCTAACAACAAAAGACATTTATATGGCATTTACAAAATTTTAAAAATAAAGAGGATGTCTTGGCCATTACAAGATTGATTCCATCGCTTCAAGAAGGTTCTCATTGTGGACTTCAATATCCCTGTTATCATCATCTTTCCTGCTTTCCTTCTACGTTTGATCATCTTAAGGGCTACTATCCAAATTTTCTTTGCTTCCTTCCTTCAAGAGTCTGTCATGATTTTCATTGTTACCTACTTGCCCAAGACTATTTTCCTCATTAGCCATATAATCCCTGCATCTGAATGATTTTCTTTAAAACTATGTTCTCCTCTTTAGAAACGTCAACTTTGTCTTTCAAAACTCTAATTTCATCCTCACAATTCTGCACTTTACCTTGAGAGTGTTCAACCTCAACCTCTTCCATAGCTAATTTGGCTCTAAGTTGGACCATCTGAATGTCTTGCATTCAAATTTGATACTGAGTAATGACATTATTCCTACTTATATAAGCTCTGATCTCTCTCATATGTCAGCTCCAAATGATTGACAATTCTATTGAACAATTCTTGTTCATTGCATTCCTACCTCCTCTGGCCTGGTAATCCATTTTAACTAAGGGGGACGAAAAACTATCAATTCCAGGGCTACAAACAGAGTTATGGCCAATATATGTGAGATAACAATTGAACTTGATAGACTTGAAATTGCATAGAAGAGTTTCCAACAACTTCAAAAAACAACTTATAAATTCAACACTCAAAAATTACACCCATTGTGTTACAAAGGTTCTCCACAAAAATAATAAAACCAAAAATGGAATTTTCCCAAAACTTCAAACACAACTTGCAATTCCAAAACTCAAAACATTGATATACCATATAAATTGTCAACACAACAGTCTTAGAAAGGAAGCCGTTTCTATTATTTTCAATCCACTCAAAATTCCAAACTAATGTGAATATTCAGGAAAGTGAAGACATCTACAAGCTAACCCCCAAAAGGCCTAAGTAGGTTCCAGAGAGTTGATTGTTTAAAACAATTGAAGAGTTGTTATACAACCTTACCTCAAAAGCGTCATTCCCCAGTTGAAGAGTTGAAGAAGGCATCCTTTCAGCCATGAAGGAGATAAGTAGTGCCTAGCATTCACTCAGAGACTGAGTTTACTATCCTTCCTTATCAAGCTCAAATAATGACAAAAATTCCAAAATGGAGCAATTTGATATAGGAGATCATCAGTACATCATTTAAAATTGTCTATTGCCTCTCGACCTAATTATGCATGATTCATACGGGGTTCATCAATTTTAGGGTTTAAAGTACACTAGAAGAAGAGTACTCAAACTAAATCTCATGCTCCATCAATCCATCATTCAGGTGAATAATAAAGATTAATAACTTAGAGGGATTTAAAGAAAACCAATGTATGCCAAATATTTGCCACTTGCACTCCACCATGCGACGATCATATCAGATTTTGATTTCAACATTAGCCATGGATTCAAGGAATATGATGATAACCGTCATCCACTCCATCAATAAACATCTGACCCTTTCCAAGATTACAAGCTAGATTAGCATTTTTGTCTGCATTTGAATTCAGTGATCTTTGAACATGGTAGACCTTTAACTCTATGAATTCATCAATGAAATTCATTATTCTCTTCATTATACGAGAGAAAGATTATTTTGTTGGGGATTTCTTTAGATACAAATATTGAATGACTACCTTGGAATCACCCACAATAATAAGATATTTAATATTCATCTTAATCGCTTGCACAAGGCCTTGTCAAAGAGAAAGAGCTTTTGCTTGATATTGGATATTTCACCCAAAACCCCACGAATAGGTCTACTTTAGAATTCCTCTAGGGTCAAAGATCACCCACACCTACCACCCCTATTTATTAATCGTTTTATTAATGATCGTATATTTTTAATATTTTTTTAACATCTTTAAATAAAGAATAAAAAGTTTGCAAATCTTAAAAAAATGTGATTTTTCCAAAATAACTCCCGACGAGTACTCCCGATAAGGCCTCCTTTGTGTTGTCTTTTGGCACCTTCTGTGACTGATGTGTATAGGCTGACTTAAATTGACCTATATTAAATAGGGTTTAAAAGCTCTCGGCAATGATCTACAGCATGTTCGATGGAAAATGTGATTATATATATATATAACCAATTTTACCATATTATATTAAAATTTGAAGTATATTTTTAAAAATAAAAATAAAAATTACTTTTTTATTTTGAGGTATAAAAGACAACTAATCTCTCATTCTAAATATAAAATATATAGGAAAAATAATATAAAAAACACTCAATTTTATGAATCAAGTGGTGGTGGAGGAGGCAAGTAGGGCTAGGGAGGTATCAAGTGGTGGTGAAGGAGGCAAGTGGGGTTAGGGAGGTAGAGGGTGGAGAAGGTAGTTGATAAAGTTTTAGAGGATTGGAGAGTTGTTTCCCTATGGTGGTATGGTGGTGGTTGTGGCCATGGGTGGTGGAGACAACAAGTGGGAGAAGGAAGGTGAAGGAGGACAGAGGGTTAGAGGAGGTGGTAGAGGAATGGAAAGTAGATTCACTTAATTGACTCTCCACTCTACCATTAGAACCCTTTCATAAGATGCTCGTTTTCAACACTATTTTTATTAATTTTATCATTTTTTAACTTTGAACTTAGAATTGTTATATTATGAAAAGTTCTTTCAAAGATTTACAATGTTAATGTCGAGTTGTTTTAAATTTTACATAAATTGAAAATAATTTACAAAATAAAACACAAATTTTCAAATAAAATAAGGAAAAAGGAGTGAAAGTTGGGAAAGAGTGAAGAATCCATCCCTCCTGAAAATTTTCAAGAAAATCTCTTAATTGAACACTCATACAATTGAAAACCCATTAATAAGGTCTATGACATCATTGTAAGATTTTTTAATTCCCAACAAAATTTTATAGGTTTAAAAAAATGTATATATAAAATACGTGTTGAATAATATGAAGAATCCCCTAGTGATATAAGGTAGAGAAAAAGGATTTCAAATGGATGTGACTTTTTTAATAGGGTAAACACACGTATAGTTATAGGTTTAAAAAAATGTATATATAAAATACGTGTTGAATAATATGAAGAATCCCCTAGTGATATAAGGTAGAGAAAAAGGATTTCAAATGGATGTGACTTTTTTAATAGGGTAAACACACGTATAGTGAGCTTTGGGGCTCATTTTTTTGGAATAGAAATAGACAATGATCAATTGGATTCTATTGAATGCTTTTAGCATATGCAAAATATAATCTTTCAACTCGTATAGAAGTTAGAAGTTATGATTTAGGGAAAAAAAAATATTTTAAAAATTTGTTAATGTTTATAACAAATTTGTAGCCCTTGTCAATCAACTAGTATAGAAGTTAGAAGTTATGATTTAGAAAATATATAGAAGTTATGATTTAGAAAATATATATATATTTTAAAAACTTGTTGAATGTTTATAACAAATTTGTAGCCCTTATTAATAAAATTGCAATGCCATAATGAAGTCCATGTTAAATATTAAAAAAATGTGTTCTTTATGCAAAACAATTCAAGAGGAGGCAATCAAAGAGATGATAACTTTAAAAGGGATTTAAAAGGGGTGGAGAATTGATCGCCTACCACCTTCTACATCTCTCTTTCACTACCCATTGCCTCTAAACACTTGCCTCCACTACCACTTAATTCTGAACACTTTCCTTGCATCCACTGCCACTTAATTCATTCACACATAGGAGTAGTTAAAAAAATGTTTTTATCTAATATTGATTTTTAAATTTGTTTTCTTGATTATTTCTTCTCTTATTATTTTATGAAAATATGTACAAGAGTTTCATGACTTCTCCACTCTTTTATCAAAATATGTACAAGAGTTTCATGACTTCTGCACTCTTTTATGAAATTATGTATAAGAGTTTCATGACTTTTGGACTCTTCTTTTAGTAAAATACATTAATTTGCATTATAACTATATAGTATTTAATATTGAAAATTTTGAATATTTTAAAATCATTATTTTACATTTTTTTTTTATTTACATATTTTATGATATTTTTAAAACCTGTATTTTATAAGCATGTCTTTTAAGCACACAATGAAATTATTGAAAATGTCGAATATTTTAAAACCATTATTTTATTTTATGGTATTTTTAAAAACTGCATTTTATAAGCATGTCTTTTAAGCACACAATTAAATTAAAGATGTGCAAAATGACTAAGATTTGCAAAATGACTAATTTTGACTAGGCTTAATAGTTTTTTAAAATAGTTTTCAGAGTGTTTTGTTTTGTGGGACTAATTTGGACTAGGCTTAATAGTTTTTTGGCTTAATAGTTTTTTAAAATAGTTTTCAAAGTGTTTTGTTTTGTTTGCAAAGCATTTTCTAAACCATAATAGGTTTTTATTTTTATTTTTTTAAACACGACATATACGTTATAATAAACATCTACAAAATTAAGAAAACACAATTTTAGGATTGGAATTAAACACCTTGAAAAAACACATTTTTATTTTATGAAGATTCTCTCCATAAAGTGGCATTTTTCATATGTCTAGATCAGTTCGTAGATTAAACACAAATTTTAGGATTGTAATAAAACACCTTAAAAACACACATTTTATGAAGATTCTCTCCATAAAGTGACATTTTCATATGTCTAGATCAGTTGGTAGATTAAACACAAATTTGAGGATTATAATAGAACAACTTAAAAAACACACATTTTATGAAAATTCTCTTAATAAAGTAACATTTTCATATGTCTAGATCAATTGGTAAATCGTAATCTGTGATGATGGGGTAGTTACTTATGGAGACTATAGGAATTAGATTTGATGAACTTTGATGTTCAGGATATATTTTGTTAGCTTTGATTCAATCTTTTGAATAGCAAGCAAAAGCTTTTTTGTTGGCTTAAAAAAAGTGACATGTTCATATGGTTTTTCGACATTTCAAGGCAGAATCCCCTCGATTCTCATAAACTCCCTATTTTATCTACAACAATGTTAGGTAGGCACAACAATGTTTTCATTCAACCCAAAGATGTGATAAAGAATTAAAGCCTTTGCACAAAGTGGTTGACTAGAGAAGACTCAAAGATGGAAGCATCAACTATAAAAACCCGAGGAGAAAAAGGATATCCACAATGTGCAAAGAATGAGCCACAAAGATTCCAAACTTGCCCTTATTCAATGAAAATGTTGACCCACTTCATTGCTTGCAAGAGTTAACATTCCACATTCTACACGAGTACCAAGCATTAGTAAAAGAAAACATCAACATCGAGCGAGATCAAACTGCTGACATAACTAAGTGTCACATTGAGTATGAAGATTTGGAGAATTTACATATGTAATTGGGAGAAAAGGAAACATTGCCTAGAACAATAGAGACAACTTTACATAATTGACCCACATATAATGCAAATATCTATAGCCAGCTAAAAGTGAAACTCGCTAGTAAATTAGTTGTAGTGCTCAAGAAGAATAAAAAAGGCTGGAAGACATAGTAGAGGCACATTAGACAAGAAGATTGACCAAAAAACGAAAGCAATATAAGAACTTGAAGCACATGAGCTAGATAAGATTTCCCAAACATGTGCAAATATTGTGATTGCACAAATTTGGGAGGCTTGCAAACAATCTACACGAAGTATGGAACATAAACAACATCAATGGTTAGAAGCACAAAATGAACCTATCAGTGAAAAAATCCTGCAATTGGACAATGAAGAAACATAAAAGTGGTTACACAATAATCAATGGTTGATTGGAAAGACTTTGAAAATAAGTCCAATCACCATTATGCCAAACATATACAACACTTGCACAAAGTTGCTAATAGAGCATCAATTGGAATGGAGGTCGAGCAACCTACCTCTACAGAAAAGCCAAAAGTCAAAGCAAATCAAGCAACATAAGATCCATTAATTCATCCAGAAATAGTGACCCAAAAGACTCTAACCAATCCTCTACAAGACTAGATAGTGGACTTTGACATAGAATTCTATAAATTTGTAAATTTTTATGAAGTCGGAGGCAATTTTTTAATATTGTAAATATTTTTAATTTTGTTCTCCACTTCTTTGGGATGAAGGTTTTGAGGATAGGGAAAAGATGTTGTAGGCACATTGATCTCTCTTAGTAAGAGATTAATAAGATATATAGTATGTTAGTCAATGTAAAAGTAGTGTCAATGGACCAAGTTGGTCAGTCCACCAACCGACCAAAGGTAGTTACTATAGTTATAACCAATGTTGAAAAACTCTCCGAAAAACCACCGACTTTTTAAAAAGTCTCAATTTTTTCCCAAAGTCGAAAAATCGCGATATTTTATTTTAAAAAAAATCGCGACATTTTCCAAAAAGTCGCAATGGCTAAAATGGAAAGTCTTGACTTTTTCCAAAAAGTCCCAACTTTTTCTAAAAAGAGTCCATTTTTGCTAAAATGGCTAATTTTCCAAAAAATAGCCATTTTAGCCATTTTGTTGTATACTAACACCTTTCCTCTACAATATAAATATTTAAAAACTTTGTTGTATTTGAAGATCAAACCATGCCAGGATAAGTTATACAAAATATGTATTCGTTTATCAAATATCACAATGGTAATTGAATTACTTTTTTCACTATTAGGGAATTTTTTGAGCAAACATATTTTGAGTGATCATCATAGCACATTGTAGGAAAAATAGAGCAATGTTTCAAGTGGTCGATGAGTTAGGGATAAATGTGAGACTCGTGTCAGAAATTCAATTTGGTAGGAGTGAAAAATACATCTATGATTTATCACCAATACAAAACAAGAAATACATTAATGGCTGACAACCAAATCAATAAAATATACCTTTCAAAAATTAGGTTTAAGTCATAAGATGGAGGGACTAAAAAAAACATTTATGAAAACCTTATATAAACCTAATCATTGGAGTAGGGAAAAATATTAAGTATGAATGGAAAACTCGAGAAGAGAGCATTAATATTTGTTGATTTTTCTGAGCAACATCAAGAGCCATTCTCTTAGGAGAATGGGAACATCTAGTTTGGGACCATGATGTGGACTCAACCTAGTGTTGAGTGATAATTCTATTGAATGATGATATCTGGTCCTTGACCATGATATGGGCCAAGCTCTGCCCTGGGGCGACTCAACCCTGTGTTGAGTGACCAGTCCGTTGAATGGTAGACATCTGGTCCGGGACCATGATGTGGACCGATCTAGTACTGGTAGACTCAGCTTAGTTCTGAGTAGCCATTCTCTTGGAGAATGGAAGCACTTGGTCTGTTACCAAGTATTTGACCTATGGTCAAATTATGCAGCCCATGGTTGACGCACCTAGTCTGTTACCAAGAAGGCATTATAACCCTTGATTGGATCTAGGCATGTGTGACACTCTGACCCTTGATGAATGGGCTTTGCGATCTTCTCCAAGGCTTAGCTATCCTTGGTTAAGATACCCTAGTACCTGATCTTGGTGTCACACAAAGTGTAAGATAAAAGCATTAGTAACTCTCTTGGTTTATGATGATGTACTTTGAATGGAAATAAAAGACCACGTTGACCACAGGTGATGACCACAGGGGCACTTGAAGAAGGATAAAAACAAAAGTCAAAAATACATAAGGACTTCTGGACCACAGGTAAAAGTAAAAAATACATAAGGACTTTGGTAAAAGTAAAAAATACATAAAGGACTTTTGGACCATAGAAAGGCTAAAGGTAAAAGTGAAAATTAGAAAAGAATAAAAAAATATTATTTTGTTATTTCTAATTTTGGCCCACTTACAGGTGACTCAAGGATATAAAAGAAGATCAATCCATTTCATTATTACACACACACTTGCTCTCACAAGTACAGCTGCTACATGAGAATCTCTTACATGTTTACAGGAGAAAGTTTTATGATTGTGCCCTAGCGTGGATGCATCTAGCTAGGGCATCATCCATTAAAGGCAAACCCTAAGGTAGGGTTTTTATCTTTCTCATGTTTTAAGGGTTTCTACTCAAACCCCTTATCAGATCTGGGCAGCCATCATCATATCCAGGCAACCATCTCCAGATCTCAGCAGATCTACACGGGCAGTCTCCTCTTCTTCACGGGCTGCCCACATTTCTTCTTGGGCAACATTTTTAGGGCTCAACCCTTCTCTTATGCCCTCAGGTAGCTAGCAGCGACAACCTGTAAGGGATAGGTCCTGCTGCATACCCACGGGAAGCCCGTAGGGCATACCCGAGTGGGTACTACTGCTACCCTGAACCCTTGGGCAAACCCGTGAGGGTCTCGAGTAGCAGCCCAGAGCTTGTGAGAGCTGTCGATCTGTACAGACCCTCCGAGAAGCTCACAGGCAAGCCCTTAGGGCTCTGGTAAGGGCTTCCTGCCCCTCGGGCAATAGCAAAGCTGCCATTTTCAGGCAATGGGAAGCATGGGAAAACAGCTGGGTAGAAAATAGGAAATCCGGGGAGGTGTACGGCCGAGCAAGATGACTAGGAAGACAGGGCAGATCCGAGCAACTAATAGGTTTCTAGGCAGCTTGTATTTTGTTGGGAAGACAAGAAAATTTAGGGCCACAAGCCCTAATTGGGCATCTTTTATGTATTTAGAAATTTGATCTTCTGATATTGTGGTTTAACCCTGTTGGGGTTTAAGATACTTTTTGAAGAATTTTCAGTCATCTCATTTACGAGATGAGTTACTCTTGCTTTTTGGGGTTTTTGTCCTTTAAAGGTTTCCCTAGTGAAAAATCTTGTGTTCAGTGTGTTGATGTGATTAATGCTATTTTACTGCACTTGTCATTTGTTTAATGTTAGTCTGCAAATTTTTAAGTATTCATGCTAATGCTAAGATTCAACACGGTATCTGAGCTTAGCACGTGAAGTAACAGTAAAGGGACGTTGTTGTTGTCTTCCTAGATTTTGGGATAAGATTTGTAGACTTAACATTTGACTAAGTTGCAGAGATGGTCATTAATGTCTTCAGACCAGAAGAGAATCCCTATGGTTTATCCAATTACAACTCCTGGAAGGCCAAGTTGACAGCGATTCTAGAAGAAACTGACTTGGATGACATTGTATTTAATGTCATTGAAGAGCCAACATCTAATGCTGGCAGGCTTGCTTACAAGAGGAAGTGAGGTAAGGCTAGAAGGATCATCTATGATTCTGTTAAAGAGAAGGTGATGCCCAACATCACAGCTTTGAATACTGCTAAAGAATGGTTTGATACTCTAGCCAACCTATATGAAAAGAAGACTCCCAGTTAGAAGAGAGTCTTGAAGAAAAGGCTACGAACTTTAAAGTTGAAGAAGGATGAAGGGGTCAATTCTTTCTTCACAAAGATTGCACAGATAAGAGATCAACTCATTTCTATTGGTATTACTGTTGATGATGATGACCTTGTGCAAACTATGGTTGATGGTCTCCCAAGCTCTTGGGAAACCTATGATGGCATCTGTCAGTGGACGTGAGAATTAGCCAACCTTTGAAAGGTTTTGACATGATTGCATAGAAGAAGAGGGGAGGACCTCTGGCAAGGTAACCTTGCACTTACAACAAGACAAAGAAGTTCAAGAAGCATTCCCCCCAGCAAAAGCAAGGAAAGAAACCTCAGGGTAAGTTTTCTGACATGTAAAAAGTGGAATGTTATAATTGCCATAAGTTTGAACATTTTGCCAAGGATTGCAGGAAAGCCAAGAAGAAACATAATCAAAGGTTTCAAGCATTTGCTGCAGAAGCAGAGGAAGAAGAAGAAGAAAACCAAGGCTAACAAAATTGAATAACCTAAAAGAGAGTACTATTTGATTTATGCTCTCACTGGTTCTTTCACAATTTGTGCCACCTCTTGGTTGGTGGATAGTTGTGCTTCCAGGCACATGACAAGTAACCATGGAGCCCTCACCAGTTACAAAAAGAAGAATTCCACCACTCAGGTAGAACTTGGAGATGACTCCACTTACAAGATTGAAAGAGTTAGCTCAAACTCACTTCAACTTGACTCAAGTATGATTCTTCATATTGATGATGTTCTTTATGTTCCTGGTTTAAAGAAGAATCTCTTACATGTTGCGGGCTACAGAGTTCTCTTTATGGACAAGAAATTCCTTTTATGGGCAAAGAACGAAGATCTAAGCTCAGTTGTATAGATTGGGGCTCGAGAGGGAGACCTTTACAAGGCCTCCAAAGATTCCACTCATGCTTTGGTACATCACACAGTTGATCCATGTGAACTTTGGCATAGAAGTTTTCGACACCTTCACTACACAGCTTTCCGAGAATTGCAGAAGATGGTTACATGTATGCCATAAGTATCTCCAAAACATGAAGGAATATGCAAAGGATGTGCTCTAGGTAAGAACACTAAGAAATCATTTCCCAGGAGCAAGAATAGATCTAAACGCATTTTGGATTTGATTCATTCTGACATCTGTGGGCCTATGTCTTCACCCTCCCTTAGTGGGTGTTTATATTATGTTTTGTTCATTGATGATCACTCTCGGAAGTCATGGATTTACTTTCTCAAGGCCAAGAGTGAAACTTTTGACAAGTTCAAAGAGTTCAAAACACTGATTGAAAATCAGACTAACAAACACATCCGTATCTTGAGATCAGATAACGAAGGTGAGTATGAATCTAATGAGTTTGATATTTTTTGTTGGGAAACAGGAATCAAGAAAGAGTTTACTATACCTTACAACCCCTAGCAGAATGGGGTTGCAGAAAGGAAGAACAGAATGATCTGTGAAGTTGCTAAAGCCATGATCACTGATTTAGATCTTCCTTTATCTTTGTGGGTTGAAGCTACAGGTACTGCTGTGTATATTCAGAACAGAATCCCTCATGCTATCTTGGGGGAGAAGACTGTAGAAGAAGTCTTCACCAAGAAGAAACCTGCAGTTGATCACATGAGGATATTTGACACTCCTGTGTATGTTCATGTGCCAAAAGAAAAGAGGGCCAAGCTAGAGCCCTCTGGTAAGAAAGGTATATTTGTTGGGTATAGTGATTGCTCGAAGGCTTATCAAGTCTATATACCGGGACAAAGGCACATTGAGGTCAGCAGAGATGTGATCTTCCATGAGGAAGTTGTGTTTCGTAAAGCACTATAGTTTTCAACAGAAGACGAAGTTTCTCCACTTGAGTTTCCAGATTCAGAAATTTAGAGGGAGGAAGAGGAATTTGAGGATCAAATTCTAGAGGTACCTGAGGACACTGAAAGTCCACCAGAAGAACTACTTGAAGTTCCTCCTTCCGAAAGGAAACTTGTTTAGTACCAAGAGACGGTGCAAGAAGGCAAGAAGCATAAAACTCCTCCAGGAACTTTCAGAGAAAGAATAAGACCACATAAGTACTCTGGTCTTATGATCCAGCTTATCAATGCAGAACCTTCATCATACGAAGAAGCAACAAGTAAACAAGTATGGGTTGATGCCATGGTTGAAGAGTACAGTTCAATCGTGAAGAATGATGTGTGGAAAGTTGTTCCCATACCAATAGAAAAGTCAATAGTGACTTCCAAATGGCTTTATAAAATCAAGCATGCTGCAGATGACTATGTGGAGAAGTATAAAGCCAGATTCGTAGCTTGCGGCTTCACTCAGAAAGAAGGCATTGACTACTATGAGACATTTGCTCATGTTTCCAGGTACATTACCATTAGAACCATCATTTCACTTGCTGCAGTATTCGGATGGAAGTTACATCGAATGGATGTAAAGACGGCTTTTCTCAATGGTAAGATTGAGGAAGAAGTTTATATTGAACAACCTGAAGGCTTTGTGGCTCATGGTAAGAAGACTCATATATGTAAACTGAAGAAAGCCTTATATGGAATGTGTTGTCCGTCGATTGCACATCGGCAGCAGAAATCTTCAGAAAGTTGTCTCCTCACTTAAGAAAGTGGGAGATGTGTGACCTTTGGGGCAAGCACAGAGCTAGGTACTATCACCTACTCCTAGCTTCTTCGTTTAGGCTAACTCCTAACGAAGCCAAGGGGGGTAGTCCCTACAAAAGAGTTTCTATGGCTCTTAAGTTGTTAAAGTGTTTTGATTAGTTGCGGATGTGGATGGGTGTTGTTTAGGAGTTATTATGATTTGAAGTGTTTGTTTATTATGAATATGACACTAAATCAAAAGCAATTCACGTTGCTAACAAGAGATTACAAAGATACACAAAAATTCCAGACTTTAATAGTGCATTCAGAGAAAGAAATTATGATAACCCATAGACCATTGATCAAATAATATAATTATGCAAATTAAAAAAGGACCAGTGCCTTATGGAGTTAATGAAGCTGAAATGTGCCAGAGAATTAAACACAAGTCTAGAAATCAAGCTAGTGAATGTTAGGTGATGCAATTGCTCTTGGTAGGTTTTAAGGTTTTTATGTGTTCTTGATTAAGGTGTCAACGAAGGTTTATCAAAATCTGGGAGAATCTTCTAAGTTCCCTTCGTTGAAGACATGTCGGGCCCGCCCAGTATCCGAGGCTGGTATCGCAAAGATTGACCAGCTAGCCGAGAAGCTTAGACAGTAGGATTTCGGGGCCTCTACTAGGAAGTACTTTGGAAGAATCCCTACAACACCGGTGCGTTGGTTATGGGGTGTTAAGTATTATTAGGTTAGTCTTGCAGGGTTCAAAGATCCAGTGCCATTTCTGGGTACTCCGACCTGAGATTGGTCAAAGCATACTCCGGCAAGGAGAGAAGGGAGTTAATTAATTAAAGGGGTGTGTGTTGAAAGTTTTATTAAATCGGTTAATTAAAACTCTCCAATAGAGAACGCTCTTGACCTTGTCTTATGACAAAGGTTCAAGAGACTTAATTAATTTAAATGCCTAATGCAAGGATGTGCAAAACTAATGATGCTCTCCGATAGAGAGTGCTCTTGACTTGTGTTACTGCAAGTTCAAGAGTCTTACTTAGTTTGTTAAGCTAGAATAAAAAAAAATAAAACAATAACAATCTAACTACCCAAGAGTCTCTTTTAGGCTTTTTAGGGCCCTAATCAGGAAAGCAAGGGGGTAAGTATACAAAAAACGGAAATTGTACAATGCTTAAATAAATAATCAAATCAAATATTTTTCTTCATTTTTCATGTATGATAAACTAATTAGCAAATAAACTATCAAGTTAAAAAAGAAAATTTCTAAAGATTATAAAGTACTCTATTCTACTTTCAGCAAAACATGAATCAAAGCATGAAAATGGGAAACGATACAAGCTTCCCCCAAATGGGGGAAGAGAGGTGTGGGAGCCGTAATCCCACTTGCTTTTTATTAATTTGGTTAGAATGCTTTCCTTTTTCGCTGCTCTTTTTGCTTCTTTTTCTTTGATCCTGAAAGGTCTTTGGAGCAATCTGTAGAAAGGGAAAAGAAGAAGAGGGAATTTATAGTTTTTTAGGGCTTGCTTCTTCAAAAATTTTCTAGCATTTCCGTTGTACCTGTCACAAAAGTAAAAAATAAGCATGTATTGTTAGAATATGGTAGGAAAGACAATGCACAAAAAAAAAATTGAAAAAAAAATTTATATTTAGAATTTTTTTTGGATTTTACGTGCAAAGCATAAAACTTTTCCCTAAATCTAAAAAAGTAAACTAGATCTAGCGAAGGCCCTAAAAACAGATATGAAATAATAGAGATTTGAAGCTTAGATCTATTTTATGAGCAAGTACAAAATTTAAAGAAGAAAGGTAGAGAAGTAGGTTTTCTTGTGGATGTAACACAAAAGACGGAGGAAGGCCCAAGCTTTCTTTTGAATGGGAAGAAATCGATCTTGTAGGCCCTGCAATTACAATATGTTAAATGGTAGATTGCTTGAAGCTTGAGTTGGATGTAGCTGAACTCACACCCTTCTTCAACCTGTGACCTGCTAATACCAAAACTCAGATACAAGTGAGATCATATATATGAAAAGTAAGCAAAGGAAACTCAATCGAGATTAAAATTACGTATAACTAACTACTCATATTCATCACGATTAGAACCTACTTTGCATAAATAACTGAATTGAAACTACAAACAGTTAATCTACCGTGCCAATAGTGGCCCTCTTGAGCTTAACATATAACTAGATCTCATTCAAGTAAAAAGAAAGAGTAAAGGGTTTAGGAATGGTATCACCTCAACCATAGAACATTCACCATATGCAAAAAGAGATGGGCCTCCAAAGTTGAAAATCTTATTAATCAAATGTAAGCAAAACTTATTACAATTTTTGCAGAGTAACTCCAGCGCAAAAGTTTCATCCTAATGGAACTCAAAGAGCCTCTATTTATACAAAGAGAGAAGGCTAAAACCCTAAAACCAAGCAAAGAGTAACACCGAAGTAATTGAATGAGCTCAGCATGATGATTTGGAGTTGAACTGAGCTGCAACTAAGTGTTGGAGTAATGAGGGGGGGTGAGGTGGCTCATCCTCCCTCGTAATGATCACCCAACCAATAGATAACCCACACCTCAACCAAAAACGGATTTGACCAAAGAGGGCAAATTTCTGACTGATAGTTCAACTGCTACACTCCGATACTTTATCTGAAACTGACCGATATTGATTGGAATCATCATAAATGCTCCGTGCCATGTCATTTAGCCTTTTATTTTATTCAATTTGGTTTATTTTGGAGATTTTTTTATTTTCTCCCAAATATTCATTTTTAATATTTTAATTAATAATTTCTCCGTAAATGACTTTTTTGAGAAATTATTAATTATGAGGCTGAATGAACTTCTGAAACTTGATGCTAGATGGCTGGTTGATAATGAATAATTTTTGGCTTAATGTTAGAGCCTTCAATCACTGCAAACGAACCCCGGATGGCTGACTTATTACAAATTGAATTTTTCCATTTAAATTATGGAAAAATTTAATTAAAAACTTAGGAAAAAGTAAAAAATTAACAATTTGACGCGTCCGGTAAAAAAAATTTCAACTTTTTCTGAGGGTCCTAGTGACTTAGGACATGACCATGCTCTATTCTAACAATGTCTAGTAGGTTTATATATACTCAATTGGGCTCTAATAACCCCCCAAGGCCCAAAATTTAAAATCAGGCATTCCAGCTTTGGAGGAAGCGGGAGAAAACCTCGTCAATTATACTCGGCTATAGGCAAAATATAATTGTCAAGGGCAAAAAACTCCCTGGAATACCTTAGTTGAGATTCTATGTCTTAGGAGACCGAACCACTCAAAATACTCTACTAGCACATTTTATTACAAACCCCACGGGGCCATGGTCAAAATTATTCAAAACAAAGTTTCTAGCTAAAACTGGCTAGACACAAAGGCGGATCATTTGATACACTGGAACCAAACATTTATCATGTTTGTCAACTGGCGGCTCCTCAGCTAATCCAACTATGGTACAAATAAGTGGATAACAGAATGAAAGAGGCTCCAAGAGTCTGGTATGCCAGGATGAATGGATTTCTCCATAGCTTGGGTTTTTCCAAAAGTACAGTTGATTCTAACTTGTACTTTAAGGTTGTTCATAATCATGTCTTGATACTTATTCTATATGTAGATGACTTGTTTCTTACAGGTGATGAACAATTGATAGATCAGTGTGAGAGGGAGCTTACCTCTAAATTCGAGATGAAATATCTCGGATTGATGCATTACTTCCTTGGCTTAGAGGTCTGGAAAAATCCAGGTGAGATCTTCTTGGCACAAGGAAAGTATGCAGTGGATATCTTGCAGAGATTTGGGATGCAGGATTGCAAGTCCATGAGCGTACCCATGACTATCAACTTGACAAAGTTGCGGGACTCGACTACTAGTTCACAGAGTGTGGACTCTACTCTATTCAAACAGCTTATTGGATCCCTGACGTATCTCATGCATACGAGACCAGACATCTGTTACACAGTGAATGCACTGAGTCAGTTCATGTCTGATCCGAAGCACATACACTTGGTAGCCACTAAACATGTACTCAAATATGTGCAAGGTACTATCACATATGGGCTCAGGTATACTTCCAGTAGTGGAGTGTTGTTATCTGGATATTCAGATTCAGATTGAGCTGACAGTGTAGTTGACCGAAAAAATACCTTTGGTTATTGCTTCAATATGGGATCAGCAATGATCTCCTGGTCCAGCAGGAAGGAGGGTTCCATATCTCAAAGTACAGCTGAGAAAAAGTATATTGTTGTAAGTGATGCTTGCAAGGAAGCAGTTTGGCTAAAAAAACTTGTATCTGATCTGTTCAAGGGAAAGCTTGACTCCACAATCATCCATTGCGATAATCAGAGTTGCATAAAGTTTTTGGAGAACCCAGTGTTTCATAATAGATTGAAACACATTGAAATGAGGTATCATTTCATCAGAGACCTAATGCAAAGAGGTGAAGTGAAGTTGCAGTACATTCGTACGGATGAACAAATCGTAGATATCTTGACCAAGCCTCTGACAGCATCGAAGTTCGTGAACTTTCGTGACAAGCTTGGTATGGCAGAGAATGCCTCTCTCGCTGAGAGGCAATGTTGATTTTTTCTGAGCAACATCGAGAGCCATTCTCTTAGGAGAATGGGGACACCTCGTCCGGGGCCATGGTGTGGACTCAACCTAGAGTTGAGTGATCATTATGTTGAATGATGATATCTGGTAAGTTGACCATGATATGGACCCAGCTCTGCTCGGGAGGGACTCAACCCTGTGTTGAGTGATCATTCTGTTGAATGGTAGACATCTGGTCTGAATCCATGATGTGGACCAGTCTAGTACTGGTAGACTCAACTTAGTTCTAAGTAGCTATTCTCTTGGAGAATGGAGACGCTTGGTTTGTTACCAAGTATTTCACCTAGGGTCAAATTATGCAGCCCATGGTTGAGGCACCTGGTTTATTACCAGGAAGGCACTATAAGTCCTAGACCCAATCTAAGGCTTACCTACCCTTGGTTAAGATACCCTAGTACATGATCTTGGTGTCACACAGAGTGAGATAAAAGCATTGGTAACTCTCATCATTTATGATGATATACTTTGAATGGAAATAAAAGACCACGTTGACCATAGGTGATGACCACAGGGGCACTTGAAGAAGGCTAAAAGCAAAAGTAAAAAATACATAAGGAATTTTGGACCACAAGAAAAAGGACCACAGGTAAAAGTCAAAAATACATAAGGACTTTGGTAACAGTCAAAAATACATAAAGGACTTTTGGACCACAAAAAGGCTAAAGGTAAAAGTGAAAATTAGAAAAGAATAAAATAATATTATTTTGTTCTTTCTAATTTTAGCCCACTTACAGGTGACTCAAGGATATAAAAAAAGATCAATCCATTTCATTATTACATACACACTTGCTCTCACAGGTACAGCTGCTCCATGAGAAGATCTTACAGGTTTGAAGGAGAAATTTTTATGAGTATACCCTAGCATGGATGAGTCTAGCTAGGGCATCATCATCCATTAAAGGCAAACCGCAAGACAGGATTTTTATCTTTCTCCTGTTTTAAGGGTTTCTACTCAAACCCTTTATCAGATCCGGGCATCCATCATCAGATTCGGGCAGCCATCTCCAGATATTAGCAGATCTACACAGGCAGTCTCCTGTTCTTCAGGAATTG
Source organism: Pseudotsuga menziesii (assembly GCA_001517045.1). Lineage (NCBI taxonomy): Eukaryota > Viridiplantae > Streptophyta > Pinopsida > Pinales > Pinaceae > Pseudotsuga > Pseudotsuga menziesii. The sequence goes on from LPNX010461407.1 coordinate 946,302, forward strand.
CCCGCATTTCTTCTTGGGCGGCATTTTTAGGGCTCAACCCTTCTCTTCTACCCTTGGGCGCAGCAGCAGCCCGTAAGGGCTAGGGCCTGTTGCAGACCCATGAACAGCCCGTAGGGCATACTTGAGTGGGTACTGCTGCTACCTCGAACCCTCAGGCAGCCCCAAGCAGACCCATGAGGGTCTCGGGTAGCAGCCCCGAGCCCGTGAGAGTTGTTGCATCTGTACAGACCCTTCGGGAAGCTCATGGGCAGGCCCTTAGGGCTCTAGTCAGGGATGCCTACCCCTCGGGCAGCAGCACCACTGCACACAAAGCATGGGCAGCAGTAGAGCTGCCATTTTCGGGCAGCAGGCAGTGCGAGTAGACAACCGGGCAGAAAACAGGAAATTCGGGCAAGTGTACGGTCAGGCAAGCTGACTAGGAAGATAGGGCAGATCCGGGCAGTTGACAAGTTTCCGGGCAGCTTGTATTTTGTTATGCGGAAAAGAAAATTTAAGGCCACAAGCCCTAATTGGGCATCTTTTATGTATTTGGAAATTTGATCTTCTGATATTGCGGTTTAACCTTGTTCGGGTTTGAGGAATTTTTTGAAGAATTTTCAGTCATCTCATTTACGAGATGAGTTACTAATGCTTTTTGGGGTTTTGTCCTTTAAAGGTTTCCCCAGTGAAAAATCTTGTGTTCAGTGTGTTGATGTGATTGATGTTATTTTACTGCACTTGTCATTTGTTTAAAGTTAATCTGCAAATTTTTAAGTATTCATGCTAATGCTAAAATTCGACATGGTATCAAAGCTTAGCATGTGAAGTAACAGTAAAGGGATCAACTCATTGCTATTGGTATTACTGTTTATGATGATGACCTTGTGCAAACTGTGGTTGATGGTCTCCCGAGCTCTTGGGAAACCTTCATGGCATCTATTAGTGGATGTGAGAATCAACCAACCTTTAAAATGCTTTGGCATGATTGCATAGAAGAATAGGGGAGGACCTCTAGCAAGGTAACCAAGGAAGGTAACCTTGCACTTACAACAGAGACAAAGAAGTTCAAGAAGCCTTTCCCCCAGCAAAAGAAGGGAAAGAAACCTCAGGGTATGTTTTCTAACATGTCAAAAGTGGAATGTTATAATTGTCATAAGTTTGGATATTTCGCCAAGGATTGCAGGCAAGCCAAGAAGAAACCTAAGCGAAGGTTTCAAGCATTTGTTGCAGAAGCAGAGGAAGAAAAAGAAGAAGAACCAAAGAAGAAGAATAAAACCAAGGCTTACAGAACTGAAGAACCTAGAATAGAGTACTATCTGATTTATGCTCTCACTGGTTCTTTCACAGCTTGTGCCACCTCTTGGTTGGTGGATAGTGGTGCTTCTAGGCACATGACTAGTAACCGTGGAGCCCTCACCAGTTACAAAAAAGAAGAATTTCACCCCTCATGTAGAACTTGGAGATGACTCCACTTACAAGATTGAAGGAGTTAGCTCAACCTCACTTCAACTTGACTCAGGTACGGTTCTTCATATTGATGATGTTCTTTATGTTCTTGGTTTAAAGAAGAATCTCTTATTTACTGCTAGCATAGAAGACAAGGGCTATAGAGTCCTCTTTATGGACATGAAAGTCCTATGGGAAAAGAACGAAGATCTAAGCTCGACTGTACAGATCGGGGTTCGAGAGGAAGACCTTTACAAGGCCTCCAAAGATTCCACTCATGCTTTGGTACATCACACAGTTGATCCATCTAAACTTTGGCATAAAAGGTTTGGACACCTTCACTACACAGCTCTCCCGGGATTGCAGAAGATGGTTACAGGTATGTCAGAAGTATCTCCAAAACATGGAGGAATCTGCAAAGGATGTGCTCTAGGTAAGAACACTAAGAAATCTTTTCCTAGAAGTAAGAATAGATTTAAAGTCATTTTGGATTTGATTCATTCTAACATTTGTGGGCCTATGTCTTCACCCTCCTTGAGTGGGTGTTTATATTATGTTTTGTTTATTGGTGATCACTCTCGGGAGTCATGGATTTACTTCCTCAAGGCCAAGAGTGAAACTTTTGACAGTTTCAAAGAGTTCAAAACATTGATTGAAAGTCGGACTGGAATACACATCCGTATCTTGAGATCAAATAACGGAGGTGAGTATGAATCTAATGAATGTGATGATTTTTGTCAGGAAGCAGGAATCAAGAAAGAGTTGACCATACCTTACAACCCCTAGCAGAATGTGGTTGCAGAAAGAAAGAATAGAACGATCTGTGAAGTTGCTAAAGCCATGATCACTGATATAGATCTTCCTCTATCTTTGTGGGCTGAAGCTACAGGTACTGCTGTGTATATTCAGAACAGAAGCCCTCATGCTATCTTTGGGGAGAAGACTCCAGAAGAAGTCTTCACCAAGAAGAAACCTGCAGTTGATCACATGAGGACATTTGGTACTCCCGTGTATGTTCATGTGCCAAAAGAAAAGAGGGCCAAGCTAAAGCCCTCCGGTAAGAAAGGTATATTTGTTGGGTATAGTGATTGCTCAAAGGCTTGTCGAGTCTATATACCGAGACAAAGGAACATTGAGGTCAACAGAGATGTGATCTTCCATGAGGAAGATGTGTTTCGTAAAGAACTAGAGCTTTCAACAGAAGATGAAGTTTCTCCACTTGAGTTTCCAGATTCAGAAATTGAAAGGGAGGAAGAGGAATTTGAGGTTCAAATTTAGGATGTACCTGAGGACTCTGAAAGTCCACCAGAAGAACTACTTGAAGTTCCTCCTTTCAAAAGGAGACATGCTTGGTACCGAGAGACGATGCAAGAAGGCGAGAAGCATAAATCTCGTCCAGGGACTTTCAGAGAAAGAATAAGACCACAAAAGTACTATGGTCTTATGAGCCATCTTATTAGTGCAGAACCTTCATCATACGAAGAAGCAGCAAGTAAACAAGTATGGGTTGATGCCATGGTCGAGGAGTACATTTCAATCGTGAAGAATGATGTGTGGGAAGTTGTTCCCAGACCAACAGGAAAGTCAGTAGTGATTTCCAAATGGCTTTATAAGATCAAGCATGTTGAAGATGGTTGTGTGGAGAACTACAAATCCAAATTTGTAGCTCATGGCTTCACTCAAAAAAAAGGAACTGACTACGATGAGACATTTGCTCTTGTTGCCAGTTATACTACCATTAGAACCATCATTTCACTTGTTGCAGTATTCGAATGGAAGTTACATCAGATGGATGTAAACACAGCTTTTCTCAATGGTAAGATCGAGGAAGAAATTTATTGAACACCCTGAAGGCTTTGTGACTCATGGGAAGAAGACCCATGTATGTAAACTGAAGAAAGCCTTGTATGGAATGAAACAGGCTCCAAGAGTTTGATATGCTAGGATGGATGGATTTCTCCATAGCTTGGGTTTTTCCAAAAGTACAGTTGATTCTAACTTGTACTTTAAGGTTGTTCATAATCATGTCTTGATACTTGTTCTATATGTAGATGACTTGTTTCTTACAAGTGATGAGCAGTTGATAGATCAATGTAAGAGGGAGCTTACCTCTGAATTCAAGATAAAAGATCTCGAATTGATGCATTACTTCCTTGGCTTAGAGGTCTGGAAAAAGTCAAGCGAGATCTTCCTGACACAAGGAAAGTATGCAGTGGATATCTTGCAGAGATTTGGGATGCAGGACTACAAGTCCATGAGTATAACCATGACTACCAACTTGACAAAGTTGCTGGACTCAGCCACTAGTTCACAGAGTGTGGACTCTACTCTATTCAGATGGATTATTGGATCAATGATGTATCTCGTGCATACAATACCAAACATCTCTTACACAGTGAATGCACTGAGTCAGTTCATGTCCGATCTGAAGCACATACACTTGGTAGCTGCCAAACATGTACTCGGATATGTGCGAGGAACTATCACTTATGGGCTCAGGTATACTTCCAGCAGTGGAGTATTGTTATCTTGATATTCAGATTCATATCGGGCTGGCAGTGCAATTGATCGGAAAAGTACCTCTGGTTATTGCTTCAGTATGGGATCAGCAATGATCTCCTGGTCCAGGAGGAAGCAGGGTTCCATAACTCAGAGTACAGCTGAGGCAGAGTATATTGCTGCAAGTGATACCTGCAAGGAAGTAGTTTGGCTTAGAAAACTTGTATCTGATTTGTTCGGGGGAAAGCTTGACTCCACGATCATCCATTGCAATAATCAGAGTTGCATAAAGCTTTCGAAGAACCCAGTGTTTCATGATAGATCGAAACACATTGAAATGAGGTATCATTTCATCAAAGACCTAGTGCAGATAGGTGCTCTGAAGTGCAGTACATTCGTACGGATGAACAAATCGCAGATATATTGACCAAGCCTCTGACAGCATCAAAGTTCTTGTACTTTCGTGATAAGCTTGGTATGGCAGATAATGCCTCTCTCGGTGAGAGGGAGTGTTGATTTTTTTTAGCAACATCGAAAGCCATTCTCTTAGGAGAATGGGGACACCTGGTCCGGGGCCACGGTGTGGACTCAACCTAGTGTTGTGTGATCATTCTGTTGAATGATGATATTTGGTCCTTGACCATGATATGGACTTAGCTCTGCCCTGAGGGGACTCAACCCTGTGTTGAGTGACCATTTTGTTGAATGGTAGACATTTGGGCTGGGACCACGATGTGGACCAGTCTAGTACTAGTAGACTCAGCTTAGTTCTGAGTAGCCATTCTCTTGGAGAATGAAAGCGCTTGGTCTATTACCAAGTATTTGACCTAGGGTCAAATTATGCAGCCCATGGCTGAGGCATCTAGTCTGTTACCAGGAAGGCATTATAAGCCCTAGACTGAGTCTAGGCATGTGTGACACTCTAACCCTTGATTACCCTTGATTAATGGGCTTTGCGATCTTCTCCAAATCTTAGCTACCCTTGGTTAAGATACCTTAGTACCTAATCTTGGTGTTACACAGAGTGTGAGATAAAAGCATTAGTAACTCTCTTGGTTTATGATGATGTACTTTGAATGGAAATAAAAGACCACGTTGACCACAAGTGATGATCACATGGGCACTTGAAGAAGGCTAAAAGAAAAAGTCAAAAATACATAAGGAATTTTGGACCACAAGAAAAAGGACCACAGGTAAAAGTCAAAAATACATAAGGACTTTGGTAAAAGTCAAAAATACATAAAGGACTTTTGGACCACAGAAAGGCTAAAGGTAAAAGTGAAAATTAGAAAATAATAAAATAATATTATTTTGTTCTTTCTAATTTTAGCCCACGTACAGGTGACTCAAGGATATAAAAGAAGATCAATCCATTTCATTATTACATACACACTTGCTCTCACAGGTGTAGCTGCTCCATGAGAAGATATTACAGGTTTGAAGGAGAAAGTTTTATGAGTGTGCCCTAGCATGGATGAGTCTAGCTAGGGCATCATCATCCATTAAAGGCAAACCGTAAGGTAGGATTTTTCTCTTTCTCTTGTTTTAAGGGTTTCTACTCAAACCCTTCATCAGATCCGGGCAGCCATCTCCAGATCTGAGCAGATCTACATGAGCAGTCTCCTCTTCTTCACGGGTTGCTTGCATTTCTTCTTGGGCAGCATTTTTAGGGCTCAACCCTTCTCTTCTGCCCTCGGACAGCTAGCAGCAGCAGGCTGTAAGGGCTAGGGCCTAATGCCGACCCACGGGCAGCCCGTAGGGCATATCCGAGTGGGTACTGCTGCTACCCCAAACCCTCGAGCAGCCCCAGGCAGACCCGTGAGTGTCTCGGGTAGCAGCCTTGAGCCCGTGAGAGTTGTCGGGTCTATACAAACCCTCCAGGAAGCTCACAGGCAAGCCCTTAAGGCTTCGATCAGGGCTGCCTGCCCCTCGGGCAACAGCAAAGCTGCCATTTTCGAGCAGCAGGCAGTGTGGGCAAACAACCAGGCAGAAAACATGAAATCTGGGCAGGTGTACGAACGGGCAGGCTGACTGGGCAGACAGGGCAGATCCAGGCAGTTGACAGGTTTCCGGGCAGCCTATATTTTGTTGGGCATAAAAGAAAATTTAGGGCCACAAGTCCTAATTGGCCATCTTTTATGTATTTGGAAATTTGATCTTTTGATATTGTGGTTTAACCCTATTGGAGTTTGAGGAACTTTTTGAAGAATTTTCAATCATCTCATTTACGAAATGAGTTACTAATGCTTTTTGGGGTTTTGTCCTTTAAAGGTTTCCCTAGTGAGAAATCTTGTGTTCAGTGTGTTGATGTGATTGATGTTAGTTTACTACACTTGTCATTTGTTTAAAGTTAGTCTGCAAATTTTTAAGTATTCATGCTAATGCTAAAATGCAACAATATTAGATAGCTAGATGTTAGTTTTCCTCGAATACATTTATATATGTGATGTCATGTTGTATTGGTTATCCACTTTTGAGTCCTTGATTGAACAACTATGATGTTTCAGGATATAGTATCGACTTTGATGTATCATTTTACATTTGGCGTGACTGCATGATGATGATATATATCAGTGCTTTCTCCATATTTATGTTCCAATGTGTTTATCTGATGTAATTGTTGCTTTAAATGTTTAAAATTCAGAAGAAGAAAAAAAATGAATGTATTTTTTATTTTTTAATGTTTGCCGACTTTTACCGATTTTTTCGCCGATGTAGCCGAGAAGTTGTATTCAGGACCCTTGCCGACTTTTTGCTGATGCCGACTTTTTCAACATTGGTTATAACTACCTCTATGTCTAAACACTAGATAGATAATGATACATTGTTGTAAGGTTGGAGAATCAAAATTTAAAAATACATAATAAGGACTATCAATTGTTGGCTCTATGACTATTGATTTCTCCCTTTATCCATATATGTGTTGATTGTATAAATTAGGTTATACATATGTTATTTGCTTATTGTTATACAATTTTTAAACTAAAATTGTATATGTGATCTTGCAAATTACAATATTATTCAACTGGGGAGGTGAATGTATAACCTCATTTTGATCCTGGTATTATATACAAATTTGTACTATTATGCTACATATTCACTTTTTACTGGTGTTAAGCGATAAGGGTTTTGTATATAAATATTCATTATGTATTTGCAAATAAGTTTGTAAAGGTTCCTGGTGAGAGCCATAGGTCAAGACCCATAATAAAACCTCAGACATACCCTTTTTGCACACTTCCTAAGTTGGAAGTATTCAAGTGAAATAAACTATATGCAAAGCATGAAATACAATATAAAGTGCATGTGGATTTGATTTTCCTAGGAGCAAGAGGGGGCTTTCATGTGACAAGTAGAAAAAGGTGGTGAGAAAAATGTTAGTTGACTTGCCGCTTGTCAACATGAAAACTCCACTTTATAATTCTGGAAAGATATACCTACTCCATGAGATTTGTGACACCTCATTCCTGATCTGCAACGCTTCATACAAAATCCAAAACTGACTTTTGCATCATTCTTGTCATTGCCGTTTCCTCCCCCGTCACCTTCAACTATGTTTTTGGACTATTATGATCCAAAAATTGTTATCATGTAGAGATATGGCTTCAATGTAGAGAGCATGTGACTTTGGGACGGAATTGTTTCCATGGACATAATCCTATGTTGATTTCTTGATTGTATGGTGCTGTTACTTTTCCCTGAATCCAACCAGTAGAAATCCATTGATGGGATTTTTTTATTGGTTGCACTTGTGAGAAATGCCCTTGTTAGAATTGGAGCATGGCTAGGATCTATGCGCCACAGTTGTAGCCTAGTTACAAAGGATTCCCCAGGCACTGAGAATTTTGACAGTGGAATGATCAAGCTAATGTACGTTGATGAGCATTGGTAGAGGGTGCTACGTGAGTCTCCACAGTTTCTGTTATTGTTGAATTCTTTGGTTATTGTTGTTGTCCAGCATAGATCACGCAACATTGTTAACAAGGTTGTGTCTGAGTGGGATTACTTATAGATAGAATTTTACCCTCGTCATTTCATAGCCCACCGCAGGGTTGGTATCCATAGTGGATACCTATGACTGGGAAGAAATACCACTCCTATGCAATCAATTCCACATGCACAGCATCTGAAAAAGATAGGTACATTTTAATGTCTTCTATAATTCTCTTGCTATATTTGAATGTTGTGATCATATATTGGATTTGTGTGTTTTAGTTGTAAGTTTATATGTTGAGTTTGAAATTTTGAATAGGAGATATGTGGATAATAGGTTATGTTTTATATAAATCATATGTTTGCATACACAGTTGAATTTTGTTTATTTTATATACAGAGATATATGCCTTAATCAGATAAATTCAATGCACTGTATGTTTTTGTTAAATCTACATTTAGTTTTGCACTCAGTCTAGTATGAGTTGTTGGAAGCTCAGGGCAGATTCACAGTTGTTAAAAGAGGAGAAAATTTTATGAAGTGTGTACCCAGCAGTCTAATAGTAGGAAAGAAGTGACAGGCAGGTATGCCACACTGTCAAATTTGTTTATTGTTACTGTTCTTGTTTATTTTACTAAATGTTCAGGATCTTTGTAGGGCTCCCTAGAGCGCAATACCAAAAGTGTTGTCAACAAGATCACTCGATCGTGCACTAGGAAACACGGAGAATATATTGGCTTGCTACAGCCTACACAGACATTGCCATAATCTACTATGATATTATAATCTTCAAGTAAAGATTACATAAATTGCAGGAAGTCTACAAAAGGACAGCAGACCAATTACCTTGAGTTGATTGAAGCATCTAATCTGTCTTTTGAACAATAGATGAGGTCGGTTAGATGCTAGGAATAATATTGGATAAATATGCAATATCGCAATGCCAGATCCATGAGTACTTGTGCACTTCCAATATTTGTGGGCCACTCAAAACAACATTTACAATTTCCAAAATCTATGGAAGCCCAAGGAGTCTAAAAGGGAAGCCCAAGGAGTCTAAAAGGGCAATGCATTAAAAATGCAATGCAAACTTTTTTTCAAACAACTAATCCATTACTTTGACTAAAGAAAACGTATTGCATTCTTACTAATGACCTTATTTATGACCATGTGGAGAACTTTAATATATGTTCTTGGATCCATGGTTCTTATTGGTCGAAATAGAAAAAAATGCAAAAGAACTGCATTTTTTCTAGAGAAGTTGCCATGTCTCTTTTATAGTCTAAGAGAAGTGCTCACTCTAGGTTGTTTGTAAAGGATAAGTCCCACATTATATTGTTCGCCTCCCTTACCTCTCATATAAATAGAAGAAAGAGAGAGTCCTTCCATCATTCATCTCAGTGTTCATTCTCATATCACTCTTGTGTGAGATGTGGCCTAGAGAAGGGTGTGCACTAGCCTCTCTCTCTAGTGTCTTATTTAGCACTTGATCTTTCTCTTTATTGAGTCACTAGGGTTCCTTGGGATTGGAGTATTTTGGAGCATCTTGGAGGTCTAGAGTTAGGGTTTATCCCTTGAAGATGGAAGATTAGGGTTGTGACAAAACCCTAGGATAGATCTTGGAGAAGAAAAGAAGAGGATGTATTGCCTTGGAGTATGAGTTGAAGTGATTCTTGCATATTGGATCTCCTTGATTGCTAGGGTTTTTAGAGAGTTATAAAGATTTGTACTAGCCTTGAGAGAAGGCTATGGCATGTACATGTACTTCACCTTGAGCATATTAATGAAGTTTTCAGATGTCTATACTTGTGCAATTTCCAGATTGAATTTCAGCTATATATGTTCTTCATTCATTGTTATTTACAGTTATATATGTCTTGTTGGTTTGCATTAAGTATAAAGAAAAATTATCGATGATTTGGCATCTAACAAAAGAAGATAAGGGGCTCATTTTACTGATGTCATACTGTTGTTATTACTGTTGTAAAGTGCATTTTTAGATCTGATTATTGGTTGATAAGTTGCCCTAGAAGGGCTGAAACTTATCTTTGTGTTTGGTGTCTTTTCTCCTTGAATTGCCAAGGAGTTTAGGGAATTTTGGAAGTGAAATATTGTACTGTTCTGCTGCTATTTTGTACTTTATTTTACAGCAGTCATAAGGCTGAAAATTCTAGCACTAAGATCCAAGAAACCTTCTAGATTGACTGAAATTTTCAAATTGCATTGAATTGTCAATTTCGGGCAGAATTGCAACATGCATATCAAACAGTCCAAGTCCATGTCTGAAGCGGGTTGTTGCCTGCAAGTAGGAACTATCGGATGATTTCAAAGGGTATGATGCCTTAGCTTTAGTGATTGATATCAATCCATGACTAAGATAGGCACTTGGACCTTTGAGGAGTTTGCAAGTGAGATGCCTGTGAGACTCCAGTGATTGGAGTGTTGTTTATACCTAAGAAAGGTGACCTGTACCTATCATAGGTTGTTGATCCAATTTGTTTCCTGGATGATTTGTATGTTTGAGGTGTGTTCCAAGTGTTGCAGGTATGACTAGTTTTGGTCTCAAAAGGTGTCATCAGTTAGAGGGCACTTCCAACTTTAAACCTTGAAAGTACGCACTGCAAATGTTGTTGGAGAAGCTTGATCGTTGGTGTTTTGTGGAGGCTAAGGTTATAGCTCCTATCAGTTAGGCACAATTTGTTGAACACAAGAAGAAGGAAACCAAAGTGAAGATAATCATCATTGATTTTGTGAAGGACAATTTGATCCCCCACATCACAAAAGAGAAGTTGGCTAAGGATATGTATAATGCCTTGATTACACTGAATATTTTCTACAAGATGCTTCTCAAGAACAAAGCTTGCCAACATGCACATGATTGACACAGACACAGTAGCTAGCTACTTAAGAAGATCACTAAGTTGAGAGATCAACTTGCTGCTGTTGGGATGAAGGTCACAGATGAGGAGTTGGTGTCCATAGCATGGAATGGATCCTCTTCACCTTAGGGACACTTTGTGTAGGGTGTCCATGTTGATGAGAAGTTGCTCAGAAGCATTGAGATGATTTCATCCAATAGGAGACAATTTAGCTGGAGTGGAGGAGATCCATAACCTAGCACTCATCGGGAAGGCGAGGAGACGAGGTAAAAAAGGACCAGGGAAGGATTAAAAGGGCTAGAAGGAAGAATCAGATTGTTCAAATCAAAATAAGAAAGACTTGATTTGTGTGAAATGCTTCAAGGAGAAGAAGATGGACCACTACACATCTCCATGTTCTAGAGGAAGAAAGCAAAGCAACAACAAAGGTAGTTCATCAGTAAAGCAAAAGCTTCTGCTGCGATGGATGGGTAAACAACTAGACTTGAGACATGTTTCTCCATGGTCTCGTGCTATTCCACTCACACCATTTCTGGTGTAGGGTGGTATATGCACATTGGAGCATCCAGACACATGACCGGCCTTCAACAAGAAGGCTTTCTAGAAAATTCAAGAATGAGAAGATGGCGTATAGGTGGAGTTGAGCAATGATGCCACTTATCCTGTCACCAAAGAGGGCTCTATCACTTTTTGCATGCCTTCAAGTGGTGTTCTCAAGTTAAATGAAGGCACAGCAGTTAATAGGAGTTCTGTGGTAAAAGCATATGCATGTGCCATCTTTAGCAGGCTTTTGTTATCGTTAGAATAAGTGCCAGACTTAGAATTGCTTTTCTTCAGTTTAGAAGCAGTTCCAGATTTAGATAGGTGCATGCTTTTCCAGATTTAGAAAGAGGATACATGCACTGCTTTTGTGGTGGTTCTATTGCTGAAAGGAAGATTTTATTTGGAGTTTTAGGCTCATGCATGAGTCAGTCTCATCATGCAGGATGGGCACAGTATTCTAAGGTCTAAGCACTTAGTTTAAGGGGTTTTCCTTATCTAGGAAAGCACCACTCCGGAGGAGTCTATATTCAGTATGAACCCTAGTCCTCTCTTAGTCTATAAAAGAGAGACCAGGTGACTTCTCTAGACAGACAGAGAGTTGGAGTTTTTGGGTTGTTGCAATTGTAATTTTTTCTTTTCGGAGTCATAGAAAGTGCTGTGATTGAGTGCTGCAAATTAAGCCTGGTGTTCGTTTTTCAGATTTAGCATCCTTTAAATGCTGTTTTGATAGATTAAATCCGTTTTCTATTACTAGATTAAGGTTTAGTATTCAGGAGTGCGGATCTGCTACCATGTCTTGAAAATTTAATACACAGACCGCCTAATATATTTGGTTCTACCATGATACTGAATGATTTCAGATGTATATACTATATCCATTCTTAGTGCTGACCTGATTTATGACCATGCAGACACTTTTACATGTATGATCATGGATCCATGATGCTTATTGGCCAGGGCCCAGGATAGCAAAAGATGCATAAGCAATGTTTACTGGAATCATGAATGATTGCCTGTACCAAATCTCATACCATCTTGTCAATCTTGCCCTTTAGCAATGGCAATACCCCTGCTTCTAAGAGTTGTTAGGATATTAGTAGAATTGGATGTAGCAGACCTCTTGACCAGTGATGGCTCCATCATAAAAATTGATAGATTGAACCTCATAGTAGGAGATAAACACCTAGTCTTTGAGAAAATACGATTGAAATAGTGAATTAATGAGCTAATGCAACAACATTGGCTGTACCTCTACAAAATTCAGACTATGTAAACCACAATAATGATCATGTCAACCTCTGCCACCTGAAGAAAGCTAATTTGGAAAGCCCTGTTAAAGTTTTATGATTTTTTTTAAATTTTAACTAACTTGTACAATAATGCAAATCTAGTAATCAGAATGATGAAGTAAAAGTACAGCAGTGACAAAGTAAGATAAATTTAAACATAATTTTCATCTCTTTCAACTTTAACACTCCCAAAGGTCCCTGTGTTAAAGCTGATGCATACAAGGACAATAAATAACAGCAGCATTAATAAACTAATGAACAAGTTAAACAAAACTAACAACTAGCATCAGTAAAGGAGAAAGCAATGTTGGTTTGGACCCTCGTTATACTCAGATTAAGATATATTTTTCAAATCAGACTTTGTCTCTTAGGAGACAAGTCACTAAAGGAAACAATGGACATACCTAAGAGAGAGAGAGAGATTGCTGTAGGGTAGAGTTAGACAAGTACAGACCTCAAAATGTTAACCAAAACAGTCCAGAAATGAGGATGGAAACCTCAAACCCTTGCTGCAATAAATAACAGTCTTTACGGCAGTCATACAATAGTCAAATAGCAGCAAGGAAGCCTTAAACCATACACCCTACGACAATGGCACCTTCATACATAGCAGTAGCAACCTCAAAGAGCTGAGAAGGGGGAAGGGAACTCTTTAAACAGGCTCAGCAGGTCATGGCCTGCTACATCAGGCTAAACAATGGTCACGGCAGACTCAACAAGGGTCACTATAAGCACCAGCAAGGACACACCCCAAAGTTCAGACCTTAAAACAGTCAGAGTGGACACCAGCAAGGACACAACCCACTGAACAGACCTTGGAAGTCACGGTAGGTATAGATCAGATCACAAGACAGTCACGGAATCCCTGGACAGGTTCAATAATGGACAAGACCCAGCACTAGCAGCTCACAACAGTCATGGCCTAGCCCTAGAAGTCAAACATGGTCACGGCTCAGCCTTTGCAGGCTCACAATAGTCACGACCCAACCTTAGCAGGCTGCAAACAATCATGACCCAGTCCTAGCAACTGCAAACAGTCACAGCCTAGCCTCAACAGGCTCCCAATGGTCACAGCCCAGCCTTACTAGGCTGCAAACAATCATGGCCCAGTCCTAGCGGCTGCAAACATCACGACCCAGCCTCAACAAGCTCCCAATGGTCACGGCTCATCCTTAACAAGCTGCAAACAGCCACGTCCCAATCCTAGCAACTGCAAACAATCACGGTCCAACCTCAATAGGCTCCCAATGGTCACAGCCCAACCTTAACAGGCTGCAAACAGTCACGGCCCAGTTCTAGCAGCTGAGAAGAGGATCACGGCAACCCTAACAAGCTGAGAGAAAGATCACAGCAGCTCATAAACAGCAGCAGGATAACCCTAGACGTCAAGCCAAAGAGCAAGAACAAACCCTAGAACAGTCATTGAATCAGATCTCCAATTTTCTCTTGTCAAGACACACACAAAATGAAGTTTATGTGTAACATCCCCGACCCTCCGATCGGCGAAGAGGATGCTACCATACCCTTATCTATCCAGGATTCCAACCCCATGAACATACACATAAAAATTGAAATGCTTTGAACTAAAACATGCATACATTATCACCATACAACGGAAGCAAAACCATACATTCAAGCATTCAGCATGTTCATTGTAATTCAATATCAAACGTAGTTGTGGGGAATTAAACACAAGAATACTTATCTTATGAAAAAGAACGCCCCGCAACCAGCTATGTCGCTGCAACATTCCACCCAACCATAGGCCAGTGTGCTCCTTAATCTCTCAGCAACACTGCCACCCCCAAGCTGGGCATGATTCCCCAAGGAATAAGGAAACTAGGCAGCCTCACACATAGCCAAACATATGTCAAGACTCAGTCAAGCCCACACAGTTGGGTTTATCAGACCAAGAGTACACAACAACACATAACCAAGCCAACAAGTTGGGTTTATCAGGTTATCAGGAGATGGAAGCACTGTCTGCTAAGCTAGTGGGCTCATTGAAGAGCTAAGGATGCCTACACCAAAACTAGCTTGACTCCTAAGACATCCACACACACCCAACACAAGGAATCATTCCCTTCTCTGTTGCACAGTCCCTCAGGCCATGAATTCCCTTCCAGTGCTATTCAGGGGGCGTAGAGAAGAGACCCAACCCTCTAATTCTGTCGATGAGGCTCCTACAAAACACTAGGTTTGTCAAGCAAACTCCTTCCCACTCCTACACAGTCCAAAGACCAATTGCACACACAACAATAGACACCATTCATGAGTTTAGGAAAACAATTCGGCCACAAAACTAATTGCCAAGGAGGGTAAGAGCAACCCCTGACAACAATTTGATTTCCCAAGGACGTTTTGGCCCTAATGTGGCCAAAAATGAAATCATTACACCACCATTACAATGCTGGGCATGGATAAAACATCCTGGAAGCTAAAATCAAAGAGTGTAAGTGGTTAAAACAGCCATAGGAGACAAAATCGATTTAAGCAAATGTTCATTGGCTTCACGTGGGCAAAAACGGCCTCCACAGACCACAATAAAACGTGAATCTTCTTTTCCCACGAGTTCTAAGGACGTTTATGCCATTACAGGAACCAAATGACTGCCATAAACTCCCAAAACGCAAATATTCCTTGCCCACTTGTTGAACAACACCAAAAACAGATTTCTGGGCATGCAAGATGAGGAAAATGAGCAAAAACGTAAAGGTAAAACAGCTCCCAAGCTTCCCTGCGTGAGCAAATGAAGATCGTGGATGTATGGGCAAATGGCATGCATTTTTGGGTGATTACTTGCCCCAAAAGTCAAAATTGGCTTTCCCCAAAAATGGGTTTTCCCCAAATTCGAAATTGCTGCCCATACTCATCCCATCCCCATGCAATAACTAACTCAACCACATTCTAGCAGAATTTAATGATTGGGGGAAAAAGACAAAATGGGTAGTTGACTGATTGATGGGTTCTCCTATTGACATTTGGATTTTCCCCATTGGCCCAAAGCTTTAAATAATTTCCCTCCCTATCCTTAGGAAAATCATGCCCTTTTCATTATGGTTGCATTGACATAGCTGATTGTGGGTATTTTAATTAAACGCATAATTACTTGATGCCAAAAATTATAATGTGCCAGCTAACACGAAATATTCCTTTGGCAACGATTTTAATGGCCGAAACATAAAACTATAAATCGATGGTAGGGCTTTTTCCTTTAGCTCCACACCACGATTAATTACAATATGTACATCATATACATTTTAATGCAAACGGGGTCAAAACCGAGGTGTTACATTATGACTTGAATTTATAATATTGAAAGGTCTTAGAAGGGTCATCCTTCTAACCCTATCTTTTAGGAGTTGTTGTCCGCCGATTGCACACCAGCAGCAAAAATCTTCCGAAAGCTGTCTCCTCACTTGAGAAAGTGGGAGAAGTGTGACCTTGGGGGCAAGCACAGAG